>JARFJB010001486.1:670000-677500 GCA_036346205.1 Vesta saturnalis | reverse complement strand
ATTCAAATAATGGACAATTTTCTTCGGCATCTTGTAGAAACTGTGGATCCCCACAGCTTGCGCTGTACATTCACCTTGAGTGATTGATATGTTTTGGACGCAAGCTAGCATATCTCCTGTACAAGTCAATCTCATTAATTACTTTCTTACGTCATAACGGTGAATATACGCTTCTTCCTTGTCTTAGTGTCATGCAGGATGACAACCAAAATAGAGCCGGTATCCTCGATATCCTTCACATTTCAATTTTAGTCTCACTGTGACATGCCCCATACAGATCGAAAATTAAACCCACTTTAATTATAAGAAAAGTGTCGTCCTGGGATAGAATTTTGATTTTTAGTTTCATGTCACTTTGGCGCTTTAAACACAACTGTAACTTACCATAATTCGATTTATCGACGTTTTCTTTCACTTCAGCGTACTTGTCAATAAGGAATATGTCGACCTCAGCGTGGAAGGGTTCAGTCTTTCAGCATGTAATCAAATATACAGATAAAACTTAAAATAAATAAATAAATATATTCAGGAAAACTAACCTTTCCACCTTTCAAAAAGTAAGCATAACTTCGTCGATATCCCTTACATTCCTTGAAGTCCTCCAAGAAATGAAAATATTGTGGGTCTTCTCATATTTATCTCGTGATTTCAAGGGTAATAAACTAGCAACATCTTCAAGCGCTAATGCCGATATTTCAGGATGATTTTCATTATTTATTTCGTTTTCACGCGATAACACTTGACAAAATTTTGTTTACCTATCTTTGTTTAGTTGCTGCAGTGATGGAAACGGCAATTTGCTTCTCGCGCTTGTCATGTATTTTTCGCGTTAAGAAAAGCAATACTTGTCTTTACTTATAATACAAATAACTATTATTGTGTTTTCCAGTAAACAAATTGTGTAAATCAAATAGGGCCACCCTGTAATTTTGAAAGTGTGGTTAGATTTTGTTCAAGTTTTGATGGGTTATATTAGAGCCAGTTTGGGATTTTTTACCGGAAATGACCCAAAACTGAAGATTTAAATGGAACAACCTGTATATTTTACATGCTTGATTCTACGGCTTCAAATACATACAGTTCGTCTGCCAAATGTCAACCCAAACTCCATTTTACTTGCACAGAGTCGGCTTCAGGAGCATGTTGTGTTAATAAAAATTAGAAAATTAAAAATTACCGCTTTATTTGGGAACTAAAGAAATTACTACACATATCGTTTTACTAGTACTTGAAAGAGCTATTTAATATACATCCATGTATGTTCCTATTGGGAACAGTGAGTTTTAGTTAAAACTGTAATTTTTAAATTTGATCAGTAACAAACTTCACAAAATTTAATTATTAGGAAAATAATATTGTGGTGTAATTGTACGTCAATTATCTATAGTTTAGATGACGTTATAATTATCTAAAATAAAAAAAATTAAAAAAAAATTAAAATGGCTCCTGAGTTGACATTTGACAGATGAACTGTATATGTTTGAAGCCTTAGAATCCAAATATGTAAAAATATACAGGGTGTTCCATTTAAATTTTCAGCTTTTGCGTCATTTCCGGTAGAACCGGAAGTCGGCCATTCTGTTTTTATGTACAAAATCCCAAACTGGGACTAATATAACCCACCAAAATTTGAACAAAATCTAACGACCCGTTCAAAAGTTACAAGGGTGGCCTCTATTTGATTTACACCCGGTATGCATATGTATATATATATATATATATATATATATATATATATATATATATTGAACTGATAACTACTTTATAATTTATTTATTATATTTGTATTGCCCAAACTAACTTTTAAAACAGTCGCATGTAAAGACTCATCAAAGGGGATAGGGTTCAAAATTTAGAAGAGATTTTGTTGTATTATACTAAGATTTTGAATATTATAATTATAGGTAATGTGATTAATACACATTGAGTTATCGCCCATTTATATTTTATTATATCTAAATTATTCAAAGAAATTGAATTATAATTTTAATTTGCATCAATATGTGCAACTCTGTACATAACAAAATTCTTCAAATGTATACTTGGGCATGCGCTGTGAATACGCATTCATGTGACTTTTAATTACAAGCAAAAAGAAATACGCCATACATGTAAGTATAAATATGTTTGAATTTATTCAATATTATGTAACCATTTAAATTTTAGCTCAAATAATATTCCCTTTTGATATGCATACACGTTGTCGCACATCATGTTTGTTACAAAATATGGAAATTATGAACACCACAATGAAAATATCAATGTCAACAATAAAGTACAAAGTCATAACACTCACATAAAATGTCCTCCTTATCTGGTCACTGATGATGCAGTTGATCGTAGAAAACAGCTCCTTCGAACTCCAACTCTGCTTCTTGAACATCCAAATTTGCTTCTATTTTAAATGCTTATACGTTTACGTAAGTTTCACTAATGTTTCTTCATATTGATGAATCTTTATTTTTAGGATCATCACACTTATTATTTTTCTTTCAAAATAAATTTTGAAATGCATGGATAGTTTGAAGGTTATTTTAAATTAAACACGCTTCCAATAAATAAAATGTATAATGATAGAAACACGAAGAAAACACAATTAAATATCCATAACAAACGTAAACAAATTTTAAAAACAATGTCGAATCTGCGGAAATATTTTGACTCGCTATCGGTAACAACCGATTTTTATTTTAAAAAGGTAAACTAACCTTAATTTAAATTATTTACCGACAAATGAATATCACTTGTTTTTAACACTGTCGATACTAAAACCGCACTTTATTTTGATCGAAAGTGACGTTATTTTGTTACCCCAGATAGGAAGATAAGAACAATGAAGGTCGAAGGATAATAGGCAGGTGGCTTATTGGGCGGGGTAGAAAAAAAAAAGGGTTCGTGGCCAGCTAAACAGTCGGTAAGGATCGTGGGTGACTGATATTTAAAGAAAGACACAAAAAGGGCGCCAGAAGCTTAATTATATGTTTTTTTTTGAACACACGAACCTTCGAAACGACTTCACACTACTTCAGCTTCATAAGTAGTTTAGGACCCGTAAGCGTACACAGAAGGAAGGATAAAGTGACAAGAAAGGTTTAATTGCATAACCAAAACTTAAATGGATGAAGACGTATATATATATATATATATATATATATATATATATATATATATATATATATATATATTAAATTCAACTTATAACAAACGGAAATTTAATTTTAATCTGGTATGTTTTCTATATAGATTAGTACAAAATATATCTATATACAAAAAGAAATTATCGTAACAAAATCCAAATAACACAAGGAATTATATTAACGGCGCGAACAATCGACGCAGTGGCTAACATAATGATCCACAAAATTTTATTATCTACTTATAATACAAAAAAAACCCAGTACTCGGATAGGCCTCGCAGAGCACTTAGAATACACATACTTAATATTTCAACAAAAAAATAAATTGTTCTAGCCTCACATACAGATAGAAGAACAAATAAATCATGAGTATTATTAAAACCAAATTATGAATGTACTTCTACGCGAAAAAGGGGGGAATGAATTACCATAATGAAACAAAACTAAAGGGGTTCAAAACATCCCAAAATAATGATTCTTAATTAAGACTATTATACCTAACTAACTGCTTCGTGATAATAAAGCGTCGTCCACGATAAGCATGTTGGACATGGATAGGTGTAAACTGTACTTTATACAAACGAAAGCTATACGTTACATCAATTAATATAATGCATGAGTCAAGCAACGGTAGAGTGTGCAATGTAACATAAAAGTAGGTATGTATTTACACAACAAAAAAGAAACGGAGCAAAGTGACACATAAAAATAACTAACTTGGGTAGGTAAGTAGGTACACAATGATTGACTGTTATAATATTTGATACACACAACAAATTTCTTTAGGTTAACAAAGCATGTAGAACAAAGTTGGACGGTGAATCATCAACACATGAAATCACAATATCCAGAACTGTAGGTGGATGGACAACGGACAAAACACAACACAGATCTGACCTTAGGCAAATACTGTTACTCCCGTAGTTGAACTCCTTATAGTCGGTGGACTTCAGAGAATAGTGTACCATCAGTATATCGTGGTACTATAATAATACATCAACAGTGGCATGATAGTTACACTACCGGCTCTACGGTGTAGTGCGAGCCTTTGGAGAAGGTATCGACAAATTGAAGCTTATCCACGAGTGGTAAATAATAGGGTAATAGTAAGGTAGTAATAATGCCCTACGGTGGAATGTGCACCTGATAAAGAACTTGAATTGTGTGGTTTCTTTTAATCCTCGAATCGAGAAAATAATTAAGGTAAGACCAGAACCACAATAACGGCTTAATTATTTTAATTTCTAAAGGCCACTAATCTTTCAGATCCCCTTTTTGATAGGGCGATTTTTAATTAAAGAAATCGAGTAAAGAAAATGGCATCCACACAATTCAACCTTCTAATCTCAATGTCCAAAAATTGTTAGCGGAAGACGTTGAGGGAAGAATTTTTCACCGGAAGTGCATTATGGAATTGTCAGTAACAATAATAAAAATTAAAAATTACCAAAGAATTTGTTTATTTACTACATTTGTCAATTTTTGAGGAATAGGCAACCCACAGTACACACATGTACCGGCAGCTAATACCTAACTACAGAAAATTTGCAAGAATTGCCAATTAAACGTAACAATTTTGTTTAAAATAATTTCAAGAAAAATTTGGCAACATCTTGCTTTATTTAGCAAGCTGTTGGAACAGAGAAAAACTGAGAGAGCTACTAATCCTTCAGCACTTCTATTTATATGCAAAGCGTAGAAACTAAAATCTTCGATTGTTATCAACAGTTACCTACAATGTTTCCTCAATTCTGATTGGCTAAATCATTTCTTAAATTACGATTTAATTTCAAAAGCTCATAACTTTTGCCCCCTTAAACCTATCTTAAAACTAATAACATATTCGGAATCTACATAAATCTTCCTATAAATTAAATCCAAACACGAACTAATTCCTCCAATTATTAACCATGTTGATTTTCACATTGATTTATTGATTTTAAGCTAATTTTATGTACTTTACAGGCCTGGAATTGATTTCCACATGAATATGGGATGCTACTACATATAAATATTCATCTTTTACATGCCTAGGGCCAATTTGAAAGGAAAATTATTTGAAATTTTCAAACACCCTTAGAAACTAAATTTGGCAAAATAGTCACAAATATAGTGAATTGTGACTTGAAATTGAGGCTACTTTACTATTTTTACCTCTTATAATTTATTTTGATCCAATTGTCCCGATCTATTACAACTTTTACATAATTTTTATGTGAGGAAATAACATAACCTCAAATTAATATTATAATTTTTAATGTATAATTTTATACTTTTAAGCACTTTAAATGTTTGTGAAAGTGTTTATTCTTAATGTTTATGTCTCAATTTAATTTATTCTCACACTTTTATAGGTTTATAAGTTCTTCTGAGACTAGTGTCGAATTGTTGAAAATCACTAATTTAAGGTCTGTAAATGTTGATTAATCACAATAATTCCAGAACTGCTGGCTTGATTATATTTTATAGTTAATCACCAATGTATTTATTCTGTTTTTATGTAATTTTAGCACTTATATACGTTTATCGCACTAACATGAACGTTTTCATAATTCTTGGCTGCGTACAATGAAATTGTGACATTGATCCTAGTTTTTAACATTATTTTTGTAATCTACAACCTGTACCTCATGTCGTTAGGGAACATTATGTTTAAATAAACTTACTAACTAAATATGAACTTGATTTAATGCATAACAATAACTAATATACCCTATATTTAAATGTAATATGTTGTCGATTATAATTATTTTAACATTTTATTATGAATTATTTAAATTTACATCCATCTCAATGTTAATCAATCATTCTTATCTAATATTATATATAACTAAATGTACCATTTTTACAACTTAATGAAATTATTCGCTATGTGAATTACAAAGCTACACAAATGTAATTTAAATCATCTCAACATATATTCAAGAAGCAGAGTTGGAGTTCGAAGGAGCTGTTTTCTACGATCAACTGCATCATCAGTGACCAGATAAGGAGGACATTTTATGTGAGTGTTATGACTTTGTACTTTATTGTTGACATTGATATTTTCATTGTTGTGTTCATAATTTCCATATTTTGTAACAAACATGATGTGCGACAACGTGTATGCATGTCAAAAAGGGAATATTATTTGAGCTAAAATTTAAATGGTTACATAATATTGAATAAATTCAAACATATTTATACTTACATGTATGGCGTATTTCATTTTGCTTGTAATTAAAAGTCACATGAATGCGTATTCACAGCGCATGCCCAAGTATACATTTGAAGAATTTTTGTTATGTACAGGGAGTTGTACACATATTGATGCAAATTAAAAATTATAATTCAATTTCTTTGAATAATTTAGATATAATAAAATATAAATGGGCGATAACTCAATGTGTATTAATCACATTACCTATAATTATAATATTCAAAATCTTAGTATAATACAACAAAATAATAATTTACTTTGTCATATAAATTTAAAGTCTCTTCTAAATTTTGAACCCTATCCCCTTTGATGAGTCTTTACATGCGACTGTTTTTAAAAGTTAGTTTGGGCAATACAAATATAATAAATAAATTATAAAGTAGTTATCAGTTCAATATATATATACATATGCATATCGGGTGTAAATCAAATAGAGGCCACCCCTGTAACTTTTGAACGGGTCGTTAGATTTTGTTCAAATTTTGGTGGGTTATATTAGTCCCAGTTTGGGATTTTGTACATAAAAAACAGAATGGCCGACTTCCGGTTCTACCGGAAATGACGCAAAAGCTGAAAATTTAAATGGAACACCCTGTATATTTTTACATATTTGGATTCTAAGGCTTCAAACATATACAGTTCATCTGTCAAATGTCAACTCAGGAGCCATTTTAATTTTTTTTTAATTTTTTTTATTTTAGATAATTATAACGTCACCTAAACTATAGATAATTGACGTACAATTACACCCACAATATTATTTTTCCTAATAATTAAATTTTGTGAAGTTTGTTACTGATCAAATTTAAAAATTACGGTTTTTTAACTAAAACTCACTGTTCCCAATAGGAACATACATGGGCCCCCTGTATATTAAATAGCTCTTTCAAGTACTAGTAAAACGATATGTGTAGTAATTTCTTTAGTTCCCAAATAAAGCGGTAATTTTTAATTTTCTAATTTTTATTAACACAACATGCTCCTGAAGCCGACTCTGTGCAAGTAAAATGGAGTTTGGGTTGACATTTGGCAGACGAACTGTATGTATTTGAAGCCGTAGAATCCAAGCATGTAAAAATATACAGGTTGTTCCATTTAAATCTTCAGTTTTTGGGTCATTTCCGGTAAAAAAATCCCAAACTGGCTCTAATATAACCCATCAAA
>JARFJB010001486.1:615000-665000 GCA_036346205.1 Vesta saturnalis | reverse complement strand
TTTATCAAAAACACGTGTGTATGAGTGGTACAGTGCATTCAAAAGCGGTCGAGATGTGATGGAAGATTTGCCTCGATCTGGTCGACCATCAATCTTCTTCAACTGAACTTCGCTAAAGTGAAGGAAGTGAAAATCGTTGTTGAAGCCTAACAGAGATAGCCGCTGAAATTTCTGTGTTTTACGAATTAAATTTGTACAACTTTAAACGACTGTTTGGGCATGAAACGCGTTGCCGCTCGACTAGTGCCCAAAGACCAGTATTTTCTGCATAAACTCACTCGCGTAAAGGTCGCTGAGTCAATTCTGACTCCACGTTAATAAACACATTATAACTGATAAGACAAGGGTTTACGAGTTTTACATGCAGCCCAGTAAACAAGCTTTGGAATGGCGCCTTCCAATTAACCCGAAAGCGAAAAAAGTACGTCAAAGTCGATCAAAAGTGACAGTGTTTTTCTATTATCGCGCTGTTGTGCACTCGGAATTCTTACCAGAAGCTGAGACAGTAAATAAAGAATATTATCTGAGCATAATTCGACATACGAGAAAGCAAATTCGTCGAAAACCATTAGATATGAGGAAAGAAAACTCATGGATTTTGCACCATGATAATGCACCATCTCTGTGATCGAATTTCTAGCCAAAAACTTATCAAATCTTGTCGAACAACTAGCATATTCCCCTTAAGTGGCTTCCGCCGAATTTTTCTCTTCCAGAACTTTTCGCGGCGAGAAGTAAAGTTGATTTTTGAAAATGCGTTTAAAAAATGTTTTGATGATTGGATTATTCGTTGGCATAAATGTATTATTTCGGAAGGGGCCTGTTTTGAAAACGATATAATAAATTTGGATGAATAATGCATATTCTGTTTCTTTGACCATTCCCAGTGTTTTTCACAGAATGTAGATCCAAATCAAGCAAAAATCAAGAAATAATATTAACTAGTTTAGATATCGTTGGTGGGTTTGATGCTGATTAATGGGCATCTATTCTTTTTGCTAATTTGAAAAAGAAAAACAATAACCATAGGTTGTACTCAAGGTTCATGTTGTGCTCCAGGGTTTTGAATGATTCTATATCACTCATTATTAAATGTAAAATTAAGAAAAAATATTAAACCAGTTGCTTTTGCTGATGATTTGATTTTAATAACAAAAGGGAAGAGCAGCATTGAAACAGAAAGTTTTGGAAAGAAATTATGAATTGGGCCAACAAAATAGAATTGAATTCAATCATTCAAAATGTAAAGCGTATTCTAATAACGCTAAAGTTAATATATGTTTAAATAATAAAAAAGTATAAAAAGTGCAAGAATCAAAACATTTAGGCGGTTTCTAAGTTTCCATATTTACACTTAATCACCTTCCTAATGCTACATCAAAAGGTATTAAGTTTGTTAATGCATTTTCAAGGTATGCACACAAACACGCATGCACGTACACACACACTCGCGTAACGCACACACTCACGCACGCATCTAAACACTCACACCCACACATAAACGTACACACGCATGCAAGCACTCACGCACACACACACACACACAAACACACACACACAGACACACAAAGGCATGCACGCACGTAGTTGATTTAGCACTAACCTTCTACATCCACACGTGTAGGTTTGAAGGTGAAATTAAAATAGTTCTCAATTCAGAAAAAAAAACAAAATTGCACCACTTCAGTTTTGACAAACATGCATGTACGCAATAGCCCCACCCCCACCCTTTCCACGCACACATGCACATACGAACACGCACCCACAACGTAATCACGCACACATACACACACACAAACGCAAACGCAAACGCAAACGCAAAACACAAACACAAACGCAAACGCAAACGCAAACGCAAACACAAACGCAAACGCAAACGCAAACGCAAACGCAAACGCAAACGAAAACGCAAACGCAAACGCAAACGCAAACGCAAACGCAAACGCAAACGTAAACGCAAACGCAAACGCAAACGCAAACGCAAACGCAAACGCAAACGCAAACGCAAACGCAAACGCAAACGCAAACGCAAACGCAAACGCAAACGCAAACGCAAACGCAAACGCAAACGCAAACACAAACACAAACACAAACACAAACACAAACAAACACAAGCGCAAACGCAAACGCAAACGCAAACGCAAACTCAAACTCAAAAGCATACGCAAACGCAAACGCAAACTCAAACGCAAACGCAAACACAAACACAAACACAAACGCAAACACAAACACAAACACACACTCACACACGCGCGCACATACACACACATATCACTCATACATACAAGTATACGCACACACACGAACTAGCACGCACACATGCACGCAAGCGGTTTATTTAACAAAAGTCGATTACATAACCTATACCCACATGTGTACGTTGTATGGTAAAAATGGAGCAGTTCTTAAAAAAAAGTAAAATTGTATCACTTCCCTTTTTATATTAACCTTCTGTATTTTTTTTATTTATAGTCGATAAAAAGTTCAAAGGAGTTTAAGGAAAAAGTTAATTAAGGATGTGTGGTGCATTATAATTATACAGGATGTCGCCTGATTAATTAAACGCAAGAACTCGATAATTATGCAAAAAAAATTGAATTATCTAGCCTAATTTTATTTTTGGGTGTATTTTCACTTGTTAAGTATTATTGGTTTAATATTATGAGCATTTTGTGAAAGTGAAATTCCAAAATTATTCACAAAAAGAGAAGTAACTGAAAAATGCATATGATGTTTACCGCAATTATAGTTTATATTTTTTTTTGATAAGGTACTCTAATTGCACACAATTTTTCATATAAATATGAATAATATTTTTAAGATCAAATAGAGACAATCAAAATGCGTTTGTTACTGAGTTTTACTGTTTTAAGTGTCTGCATTGCTGTTTTAGTGGATAGCGGTAAGCAATTACTCGTATTTTTTAATATGTAATTATTTTTATTTTTCTCAGTATCTCCACCAAAACCGGAATCGTCTGAAGAGTTCGATCATTGTTTTGAGCAATGTTTAGGCAATTCTTCGAATTTGGTGAAATTATGAAATGTGGTTTCTTATGCTCTTTTGGAACAGGAAGTTTTGATTTATCTGAACTAAGTAGTGAAGAAAAGTAGATGAATTGTATTAATTTAATCTAATACTGTCATATGATGCGTTGTCAAGCCAAATTTTCATGAACTGAGTAAAAGTTTAATTAATATATATATTGTTTAGCATAGTGTGTTTAAACCAGTAATCAAAAAGTATACCTGCATCGAAAAACAGTACCTAATCTTTATGTTCAACACTCAGTGTTCTTCCCTCCTTACGTTGAAGTGACGGTTTGTCTGCCTTATTTCATATTAACATTTTCCTCATAGCATCTCATATACATACTTCTTAATAATCTGGTTTTTACCGACGCACACCGAGGGGTGTTACGAATTTAAAATGTGTATCTGTGTATCTGTCTGTAGCACAGCTGCTCCCAAACGCAGGAACCGATTGTGGTTTAATTTTTTTTTTGCTTGAAAGGTGACTTGATCCAGAGTATTATTAGGTATTATTCAAGAAACTCTCCAAAAAGCTTCGGAACTGTATTTACAAAGGTATGGTATTTGGAGCGCTATGGTTAGGATAACATCTTTTTGTTCATATTAGATATCCACAGAGACGGCAACTTTTCCCAAACTTATTTGCCCGCTTTAAATCAAATTTAGTAGAAGACGGATCACTTATCCATCCTAAGCTATACACTAAACAAGACAGACAGAGAAAAGGAACAAATGTATTGGCTTACACAAAAGCCACGCTTTCATCTTTTTGTAAGCAAATATAGGAAGCAACTGGTGTCTAATGCTCAAATAGTTTTGAAAAAAAATGTAAAGATCGCCCTATAAATTCCACATAGAGCAACATTTACACCCTGGCAATGCCGAGCGCCGTATGCTATTTTGCTAATGGTATTTACAACAAATACATCTTGTTTAATCTTTTGGCGGACACGTTATCTCGTCCGGTGAATCTGCTTTTTGAAGTGCGGAAATTTTCAACCGCCATAATACGAGAAATTAGTCCGCAGAAAATCACTGTTTAGTTTTTGATAGGGCACAAGGACGCTTTGGGGTTGGGGTCTCGTGTTTCATTTTTAGAAGACGCATAGTCTGCAGAATGTATGAATGAGGTGTTTCGGGAAATGTTCAATCGGACCCTTATAATGCCGTTTATATTCAACAAGACGGTGCACCAAACCACAACTCTGCGCTTATAGACGATAACTTTCCTCACAGGTGGATTGGTACCTATGGACCTGTAAGATGCCGCCTGGAATTCCGGATCTTTCAACGTTGGTGTTTTTCTTATGGGGTTTCATGCAAAATAAAATCTATGAAACACAATATTAGTCTGTAGAAAAGCGTCGTGCGGAAATCGATTTAACATTCCGAAATTTGCAACGGTGGCCTACTATTCTTTTTAACGCTATTAAAAAATAATGAAAATATGCCAATTTTGCATAAGGGAAAATGGCCGTAATGTTGAAAACCACCTTTAAAAAACTCTTTTCCAAATTCTGATTTTTTGTTTTAAGTAAGATAAGTTATTATTTTGTTTTGAGTAAAATTCAATAATTTTATCGTGATAAAGATACTGTAATAAACAGTTGAGAACTAAAAAAGATCTTTTGAATTAAGTTTGACAGTATAATTTCCCCTCACAGATGGCGACACAGACAAATTCAAATTTTTGGTCGAGGGGCGAGGTCCTGGGTATCATAATTACTTACGTGGATTTTGTTTTGTTGTACGCAATAGAAAATTTTAGAAAATCTTAAATTCCGAGCTTGTTTTTGAAAAAAATCTGATGTGACCATCACATAACTTTCTTAGGTCCATTTCGTGGTATACTAGCAAATAAGGGCAGATACCAATGCGATTATTCAACAAAAGTTAAACGGTGTTTGGTGAGACACCTTGTAAAGCACAATTCAAGTACGGGGCTATTCTCTTTCCACTGATCAAGCAGGCTATGATGTTTTTGAAAATATTTTGTTTTGCATTTTAAACTACGTGTTTACAAGTTTAATGACGACTGTGTAACAACACGAAACCTGAATCTCGTGAAGGGTAGAGTGGCCTCCCATGTTCTCCACGACGAAACATCCTGAGCTAATTTCCCATGGAAATAGTCGTATCTTGGTTTTACCGATTTTGACTCACCGAACGTGAATGTGGTAGTTTTTGTTTAATCTTTATTTAGCATTTTGATTTTTCCTTTTATTTTATTTGCATTTCATTTAGATTTTAGGTATTACTGTTTACATTTTGCTCGAATTTTAATTAGCTTAACATTTTTTATTTCCTTAGATTTTAATAAATTCATTTATTAGCTTAGTGTTTGGAACCTCCGCTTTGGTGATCTCCGAGTCCAAATTTTAGGAGGGGGTGTGTAACAACCCATTTTGAGTTGTATTAAAATATACCGTAATTAACGTTCTTCGTTCATTTAGTTGTAAATATAAGAAAAAAGTTTTTAATTAATGATTTATAGGTAGGCAACTTAATTTGCATTTTGGTGTAACTTAAGTGCATATCTTCATAAGGGTCTATACTCCCACCTCTTTAAATTATTTTTTTTTGCTTATATTTTCGCGCAGGTGTCATCCTCTGACTTCCTGAGCGTCCATTCTTTCACTTCCTGATGAATGTTGTGTTGTTCAGGAAGCCATATTTTTGGGTTTCCACCTAAATTTTGTGAAAAAGTACCATTTATTTAATGCAAAGATGACATCACTTTGGTTTACACTTCCGTAATCGTTTAGATACCAGAGGTTAAAAAGTTTGTGTACAAAATTTTTCGAACAGGTATTTATGTTTAATGATTTCTTAGTATAAGGCTATTTTTAAGATATATTTTATATAACCCTAATTTAACTGTTAATAAACATAGTTTGTATATTTTTTATTTTTACATTTTGGTAAATTTTTATTGTAAAACACGGTTTAGTTATTCCGAGCATAATTAAAAAAATAACTTGGCGTCCGACATCATTTTTATTAGTGTTACATTGCAGGTTTTTTTTCTATTGATGTTAAGTGGAGATAACACAGCATAAATTTGTGGTAATTAAGCAAATCAAAAGAATGAACCACCCTACCTTAATCAACCGACTGAGTCAAAGGCATTATGTTTGGTGAATGGTTTGTATCTCGAGTAAGTTTAACGATCAGTTTAGAGAACATTTTTACAACCCATAAATTTATTAAAATTTTTTAAGCCTCTTCGAAAACTGGGTGCGTAAGTTTTGTTTCCGTCAGATTATATTATATTCTTTGATACCATCTCGGGCTATCTTTGCGAGAAACACTCGGTTCGCTCATTCACATCATCAGTATGCAGTACAAATCTCCACTTGTCGTACCAAACGGGTGCAATCCACATTTTTCGACACGGCTTCTAAACTCTGGAATGATCTCCCTAGTTCCTGCTTTCCTCTCACTTATGATATGAGAAAATTTAAGGTAGCTGTTCATAGGCATCTATTGGCAATTCATTATCCCTCTATCCATCCTCCTAAGTGTTCCTGAGTGATTTAGCACGATAGGCCAAATTTAGCCTGTTCAGGTCCATAATCATAAAACAAAAATTCCTCACAATTTGACTTCATTTCAAAAAGAAGGCTGATGGGATGGCTCAGATCTACACTAGATTGCTTGGTGATAGATTCTCTTATCTGGTGTACATTTCGGCCTTTGAGAAAGGTTATTCGTGAGTAAGTCAGAAATAGTAGACACTTTTTGGAATTACTGGGCATATTTCTACTGTAGCACTGGAGGATCGCCGTACTATTATTGCTGAATGGTACACTACGGTTTATTTCCCTCAAGTCTAGACCTGGCACCTAATGATTTCTTATATTTCTGCGTGTAAAGGATAAGGTTGACGCAGGAATATTGGAGTTAATGTCTTCCAAGCAGATTTTGGCGGTTGCAATAATCCATTGACTGTAGAGGGGAATACTCCAAAAAATTGTAAATCAATATTTTCTATCAATAAATTGTATTTTAAGTTACAAGGCCAACTGGGAAGAGAACAGCCCTTGTAAGTAGTATTAACTAATACAATTATTGACCGAAATTTAAACAATGTGTAAAATATTACCTTATGAAACGTAGTACCTAGTGCTAAATTCGAATGTGATAAATACTTTTTGTAACTAAATCTCTTGTTATAGTCCCTTACATAATTTAAAGTAATTATAAATATGGTCAGTATGACTATTCCACAAATGAGAAAAGGATTAACGAGACACCTTGTCAAGTACAATTCAGGTAATGCAAATTACCAATGTACCAATTGCATTATTCAACAAAAAAACGATCTGTAAACGACCTTGTGACACGGTAAACTAGCATTAGGCCTAGCGCAAGATTATTAAAGCAAACGGTTTACCGACTGAACTCGTCGAAGAAGGCCGTGGTTCGTATTAAGTTACCAATTTAAAAATTGCATCAAAATTTACATTTTTAATTAAAACCCAAATTTGCTAATAAATGTTATAGCGCCACTACGATCGAGATTTTTCGGTAAAAATCTTTGGCTAAAATGTTAAGAACCTTGATTAACTGTAAACAGCAATCAAATTGCTCGCTCGGTACAATATTAACTCAACTTTAAATTTAAAACACTTTCAAAACCCTGTGTAAATTAACTCATTAAATTTAATTACTCGTCGAAGAAGGCCGTGGTTCGTATTAAGTTACCAATTTAAAAATTGCATCGAAATTTACACTTTTAATTAAAACCCAAATTTGCTAATAAATGTTATAGCGCCACTACGATCGAGATTTTTCGGTAAAAAATCTTTGGATAAAATGTTAAGAACCTTGATTAACTGTAAACAGCAATCAAATTGCTCGCTCGGTACAATATTAACTCAACTTTAAATTTAAAACACTTTCAAAAACTCTGTGTAAATTAACTCATTAAATTTAATTAATCCAAAAATAATGAATAAACGGTGGTTATAAGTAAATTTTCTAAACCCAAAAATTTAAAATAGTCACACCTAATATTTTCACCAATAGCAAATTAACGTAATTTTGTAATCTTAAACTAGGTGTCGTATAAATAATTCACCCCCTTATGATTAATACTTCTAGCCGAGAGCTATAATTAGCTATAGAAAATAATGGATAACTAGAAAATTTTATGCCACTCTGCT
This sequence comes from Vesta saturnalis, assembly GCA_036346205.1. NCBI lineage: Eukaryota > Metazoa > Arthropoda > Insecta > Coleoptera > Lampyridae > Vesta > Vesta saturnalis. The sequence goes on along the minus strand of JARFJB010001486.1, from coordinate 656,800 downwards.
CATCGGTAGATTAATAGGTCGAGGTTCACTAACATTTGATTTGCTTATTGACAAAAATAGAATTGCTTAGATATTTTCGCTTTACAAAAAAGGTGTTGCTTCAAACTTGAAAACAAATAATGTAATCTCGGACGCCAATTTGTTTTTAAAGAACAAATAAACCTTAAAAATAGAACAGTCACAAAAAAATAATGACAACAATGAGTTTTATTACTATACTTAATTGGATTATAATCTCTTAAAAACCAATGTTAGTAATTCTTAATTAGCTGCCTTAAACTATAATGGGAATTAATTAACAATATGAAATACCTGATGTAATTTCTTTTACATTATGGGTGTCACTGGAAATTCAGCAGATAAGAAAATGCTGTCGATTCATCACTTTAAATTTATTGCGCAATTTTAATGGACGTTGAAGTAAACATCAGATTGATATGCTGGTAATTCCAAATATATAACAATTTCTTTATAAACCTCCAAACTGAATTGATTTTGCATGGTTCAAAGTAAAAGTAAAATTCCCACTTCGCATTAGCAAACGGTATTGCATCATCTTGCAAAGTTAACGTTAAAATAAAATTAAACCCAAAGTAAAATAAGTGGTAAGAGTATAGCTAAAGTTGAGTTGCCATATAAATGTGGCACTCTAAATAAAAAATTAAACAAAACGAAAATGGCTTCTACTTAAACACGTAGTTCAAGCAATGAATGAAGGACGCTCAAAATAACCCTGCGCAATGACCAAAAATGATTTAAAGCACAGAAAGGATGTGCAGTGAATAATTGAAATAACAGTTGTTAGTTGAAAATTTCCATAATCTCATAAATGTTTGGCAATAAAGTATTAAATTGCATTAAATGTTTAACTTTAAGGTCATTAAACTGTAAAACTCTTAATGTAATCGAAAATGTAGTGGGCAGCTCGTCTTAATTATATTTCAATGCAACATTCCTAGTTTATATCGTAGTTTCTTGTTAATGAGCACGTCTGCACGACAAAGAATACGAACTGTAAATTTTCTTAAATAACATTTAGGATTAGTCCTCTAAAAGAAATTTGATAAAAGTATTCACATTAATATTTAAGATACACTTAATACATATATTAAAAAATAATATTAGACAATGTACGTAAACAATTGTGGATGTATACAAAATCCCGTTATAAAATATGTAAAGATCCAGCTTAACTTTACTAAAATTTATGTAATTAATTTTTTTAATTGACCTACAGTAATTAAGATAGGTACAGTTGTTTAAAGTTAAAACCCATTACAAAAGATTGCGCGATATTGCACGTAAATAATTAATTTTAATCCCCTCCGACGTAGATATTAAAAAGCATAAAATGCTATTACGTCCGAGAACCCTCAGCCAATCACAGCCAGAAGACCTCTGCATAGAATCCGGATCCACCTGTGGTATTTTGCTCCAATTGATGTTTGTTAAGGTTAGGGTGGTGTTATTATTTATTCTCACATGTTTAATATAGATTATTTATTGGACATATTAACATTGATGTCTTTAACGACAAGCGTATATTATTAAAATATTAAAAAGTGTGTTGATAAGAATGCATGACTTTACATTCCTTTAGTACATTGGTCTATTTATATTGAAATAATTGGTATTGCATATTTGCATACTAAGTGATTTAACTAGTTTACTTTTAAATGTGTTTTACTTATTCTACTGAAATGGAAATGAAATTGAATGTGTTTCGTAATTGCATCACACCTTCCCCTTTTAGGAGAATGATCCTTGCTATGGCCACTTGCAAGGGCATTCTTGAATAAAGGAAAAGATTTGATTTGAATTAAGAAGATTACGCAGTTAAATACTTAAAATAATTACAAGTACATATCTTAGGTATAAAATAACTAACTACAAGTATCCATGTATCCATCCCTTCTTAAGGAGAATATCATTAACATTAACATTATTAAGGTACCTTATCTATGTCTACTCACACTCTTAAAACTATACTTATATTCTAACATACTACTTTGACATATATTTACGTACTCGATTTTGTGTACTGTCAATTGTCTTCCGTCTACATTTTTAATTGTACAATTAGGTTCTTGAACACTAACCACTGAATACGGACCCTGGTACCAAGGATCAAATTTGTGTCGTTCCTCATTGGTTAGTATAACAAGATCACCTGGTTTCAAATTTTGTCGACAAGCATTGGCATTATGAGCAACCGCACGGTCTATTTTAGCCTTTTCTAGGTGCTCTTTCGCTCGCTTATGAGCGTATTGCAACCTATACCGTAATTCCTTATCATAAGCGTCTATATTATAAAGATGGTCTACACTTGATCCGTTTAGTGACTCTGGGATAATGGCATTTCTGCCAAATACCAGCTCGAATGGAGTATAATTATGGTACGTACTCGGTGTTGTGTTATAACAAAATGCATAATATTGTGTCCAAGTGGACCAATCTGATTTTGAATCATTTACATACATACGTAAATATTCATTCAGAACACGGTGGTTTCTTTCACAACCCCCTATAGATTGACTATGATATTGTCAGGTTGCGTTGACGCACCCTGTATGTAGGATGTTATAATGACGTGTATGACGTGTTTTGAGTGCGAGTGTATTGAGATTGAACGAAAAAAAAATTTTTTGTGTGTATGCATAATGTATGTGGGTGTATGATACGCCACTGGAAATTTAGGAGAAATATAATTCAGTATGTAGATACGTGTATTTGAAAATTAGAGAGACTTTAGTGTTGGAATAATTAGATTCTGATGAATGTAAATGTGAAGAGAAATGTGTCGATGGGACGATAATGCTTGCCACTGTATTGCTACTGTTTTGCTACTATATGGAATAGAATGTTTGAGGATAAATGAGTAATCTTTGCCAGAAGATGTGAAGTATAAGTGTAGAATGTTTTAGAAAATATGTAGAGAAAGATTGGGTATGTTTAAGTGTTAATTTCAGAAAGTTTTCGTAATGTTGTGCAATTGTTTTGAGAATATATGTATGTATATGGGATTCGAGACCTTAGACGGTACTTATTTTTGCAAATGTTGCGGAAGGAGATCGAGCGCAGGTTGGAGATAAAGGTTAAAAGTTGCGTAATGGTCCAGAGTGGCTACTGAATGAATGTAATGACGAAAAATGATTTCTTCATGAAGTAATTGTAAAATTTGTAAGTAAAAACAAATATGGCGATGTATTGTAGTTATGAGCGTGGTTGTACAGATGGTAGTAGCTATCGGCACTATGAAATTTTGAATGAATACTATTGGAGAATATAGCGCGGAAGGAAGACATGTTTAAAGATGGATGACTGAAGTTATAAATAGGAAAGTCAGGGATTGACGGGAGCTTTTTCGTTTTTGGCTGTTGCTCGTGGTGAATGTTGGGGAGACGCGCACGCGAGGTGTAATGTGGTTTAGAATGGGTTAAGTTGGAGTTATATTTGTGAATAATAGTGAAGGCAGTCATTGTTTAAGCAACTGCGTTACCCGAAAGGGGATGAATCGTATAAGACATTCATAAATAAAACTATTAATTAAATTGGGATTGAAGATAAAATTAGTTTGTTTATTTTCAAGAAAGTAAAAAGTGCGTAAGCAGATTTATAAAAAGTTAACAGTTATTACGTTAGTGTTAAGTGCGGCGCGTGTTCTTGTACCGTTATTGAGTTAAAATTATTTATGAGACCACCTTTAAGTAAACGAAATTTTCGTAATAAATTAAGCCAATGTTAAGGTAATTTTTATGTGAGATTAAAAGTCTATTTGTGTGTAAGGAAGGACTAAGCTTTCCTAAAGGTTGCTAGAAATTTTGAGAGGCAACCAAACTTGTACAGATTATTACGTGTTATTGGACTGTTTGTGAGTACAGAAAGGAATAAGTGTTTGTGAAATTGTGAAGCACTGGTTATGTGCCTTCATGCAATTTAAGGATTACAAATGGACTACACATAATTGATTTACGGAAGAAAGAAGAAAGAAAAGAGTAGGATTAATGGACAATTTTAAGTAAGGAATATATTTAAGTACTTTGAAAATTTAGTAAAGCACGATTATCTGTTTGTTTAGTTCATTTGTGTAATGTTGAGTAAATATTAATTAGCTTAGAAGCGAAAAGATAGTCGTTCTCGAGTTATGTGGTTCTGATTTTCAATCACGCTGTAGTGGTATATGTAAATATATTTGTGTTTGTTTCTTGTCATTTGTTTATTATTTTATGCAGGACAATATATATTTATCGTTATCTTTTTATTTTGTTGTTTATTCAGCCAGGTATGAGATATAGTTGTGACGATTACTTAATTGGTGACCTAGTAGTTTTTGACAAGTTAAAGTGTAGACTTTGCATATTTTTAAGATTAATGAACAACCTGAAAAGTCATATTTGCCAGGTTGATTGCAAAATTTTCATGTTAGTTTCATTAGCGCAATGCACTAGTGACGGATTAGCTGTTAATTAAAATTTCATTAAGTATAATAAAAAGTTTAAATATTTACGAATGTCAAATACGATTCAGAAGTGTTATAAAAAGTAAATTAAATTTAAAAGATATCGTTCATGTTAAGAATTTTAAAAATTAATTACCGATCATTGAATGAAGAATAGTTTATTCATTAATAAGTAGAAAATATAACTGTTGGTTACGTGCATGAATTTGAGTGATAAATTTTATTTTGGAAGTTTTGGTATACGAGGTGTATTCAAAAAGTTTTTAATAACCTGCGTAGTACTAAATATATTTGAGTTTGAGTTGAATTGTTTGGGACGAGTGTTTGTTTTAGAAGCCTCGTGTAAGAGTTTACTGAGTAAGCACAATCCTACTTTCCACAATCAAGTAGGGTTAATTAACATTAGCAAAGTTTCGATTGTGGTGGCGCCTAGACATATTTTCCCGGACTGAGCTGTTTGAATGTAGGTGTAAGGTGTTTGAGCATATTAATCATTCATTTTACTTATTATTTCGACCACGCCCATCTCCCTGTTAGCTGGCTTGGCAACCCGCTTACATTAGTAAGCATGCACGACGCCTAGTGCGGTTTGGACGTGTAACAATATGCGGTGGATATGCGATGTTCGATCTAGAGTAGTTTAGTTACATTGTCGAATACCTGATTCTTATATTCTGTGCCCATGTCTGTTCGAACTTCTTTCATAGGTCCATAAATAAGAATGAAATTCTTTACTAAATAGTTTGCTACCGTTACTGCCTCTTTATTAGGGATTGGTATTATCACTATGTATTTTATTAGTTCACACTGTATTGTTATAGCGTATCGATTCCCATCATTTGATGTTGGTAGTTTCAATCGTATCAAACAATACGATATCGAATGGCTTTTGAGGAGTCGGTGTTATAGTCATTGGTTCTGGTTGTTTTAACTTGATTTTATTAATTTGGCATTTGTGACATTTTTTAACAAAACGCGCTACGTCACGAGACATTTGTTTCCAAAAATAACAGGACTTTAGTTTTTCAGTAACCGTTTTGACCGCAATGACCTCCTAGTAGTGGATTATCGTGAAATTGTTCTATAAGTTTCAATTTCTCATTTTTATTTGTTATAAGTTTTCTTTTATTACATAAAACAATAGTTGTTTTTCTAAGGCACTTTTCTCCTACATCCTTAAATGTATTAATAGAGTATTTTTTAAATATATTATCACCTAGGTTTATTTTAACTTTTTGAAATTTACAATCACCAGCCATACTGTCTAGCTTAAATAATAATTGCTCTAGAGCATTATCATCCTTAGTAATTGAGATTTCATTTTGTGGGCATAATTTTCTTTTACTTATGATTTTCATTTTTAATGATGCATCGTTAACTTCGAATTTTACTAATGGCAATTTAAGTGTCTCAGAATTGTCTATAACTTCGTAAACTTTAGGTTTTATATAAACGTCATTTTTATTGTTTTTATTCGAATTATCCTTACTTTGCGTTAGTTGATTCGCTGAGGTAGTTGTGTTTGGTTTCGCATTTGACCTAGTTATAGCGAGTATTTGTGTCGCATTGTTGTGCATATTTTTAAATCGTCTATAATAATCCTAGACAATGCGTCAGCGCAAACATTGTCTTTACCTTTAACATATTGATTTCAAAATTGTACTCTTCAAGTTCAAACGAACTCTCGTTAATTTAGAAGTTGGGTCTTTCATTGAAAATAAATAAATTAAAGGACGATGATCAGTTTTAATGAGAAATTTTGTCCCATAAATGTAACAACGAAAATATTTGATCGCCCAATGTATTACGAGTAGTTCTTTTAAAATGATAGCTTTATTAATTTCGCTTTTGTGAATGAGCGTGAAGCGTATGCTATTGGAAGTTCGTGTCCGTTAAAATTTTGAGAGAGAACAGCCCCGCAAGCACCTTGTGAAGCGTCTGTTGTAACTATAAATGGTTTAGAAAAATCTGGATACTGAAGAATTGGAGGATAATAAGGAATTTTTAGTAAATTGAAAGAATTTTGACATTCATCTGTCCATATAAATTTTGCGTGTTTTCTCGTTAATTTGTTTAATGGCAATGTTATTTTTGAATTGTGGTATAAATCTGCGAAAATAATTTTAAATGCAACCATTCTTTTTACTTCATCCGCGTTTTTCGGGATTGGATATTGTTTAATAATTTGAAATTTTGAATCATCTGGGAGAATCCCTTTATCTGTAATTTTGTGACCTAAATACGTAACTTCGTTTCTGAAAATTTACATTTTCCGGATTTAATTTTAAATTAAATTTTCTACACGTTTCAAATACTTTCTGTAAGTTTGATAAATGATGTTTTTCAGAGCAATCAATAACGATTAAATTGTCCATATATAAAAATGCTCTTTCAGGAGTGATTCCTGCAAATGCAATTGACATCATTCTTTGAAAACTATTGGGACTCACTGAAAGTCCGAAGGGTAATCTAGTATATCGGAAGGATCCAGCTTCTACACTAAAAGACGTCATATCGCGTGAATTTTCTTCCAGCGTTATTTGATGGAAACCTGATATTAAGTCAATTACAGAGAACCATTTGGCTCGACCTAACTGATCTAAAATGTCGTCTATACGAGGTAATGGAAATTTGTCGGCTATTAATGTTTTATTTAGTTGTCTGTAGTCGATTACTAAACGCCATTTTTTAATTCCATTTTCTGATTTTTTGGGAAGTAGTAAGATTGGACTGTTGTACTGAGATCTAGAGGGTTCTATTATTTCATGTTCTAGCATTTTATTTATTTGTTGATTTATTTCTTGTTTATGCGAATGTGGACTTCGATAATTTTTTATGTATACCGGTTTCTTATCTACTAATTTTAATTCTTGTTTATAGAAATTGTTGATTGATATTTTATCCGATTTTATTGCGAAAATATCTTCAAATTTTTGAAAAATTTTAACTACTTTATCTTTTACGAGAATTGGAACAGTGTCTAGGTTTAATTGTTTATCTAATTTACTTAATCTATCGTCTTGATCGTTGGTAATATGATATACATGGAAATCATCTAGACTGAGTGTCTCAATGTGAATATTTCTTAATGTGATTGTATCAGAATTTGTGTTAATAATTTTTACTAGAGGAGAATTACTTGACACAATTGTACGTGCTACAAAAACTCCTGGATATAATTCTTTGTTTACTACTACAGCGTCTTCTTTCAGCTCTTCGAATTTTTGGTAATATCGTATGACTTCAGAACGTGGTGGCACTATCATTACATTATTTGCCTCTGGGCTACTATAAATGGGAACAACAACATGTTGATTATGTAAAATTTTCATTGTCATAGTCCAGTTGGAATAATTTAAGGTGCATTTGTATTTAGAAATGAAGTCTACCTAAAATTGCATCTGTTGGTATAGAAAAATTTTCGTCTACAATATGGAAAGTATGTGAAATTTTGTAATTGTCAACAAAAATATCTGTTTTAGTAATACCTAATGATTGGATGATGTCTTCAGTAACGCCTTTGATATTGCTAATATTAGAGGTGTTAATTATTTGATTGTTATTAATTTTGTACATTTAAAAATTGAAATATCCGCTCCTGTATCTAAAAGAAATGTACATTGTGAACCAGTCATTTTGTTGAAAGTGTTACAAAATTAGTGAAAGATAATTGGCAATTAAAATATTTACGCAGCGTCCCCAGTTGTTCCTGCTGGGGAACTGTTCGTTTCGACTCTAATGCTAATGGTCTTACGGTTCGCGTGAAATTTCGGTCGTTATGCCTATTATTTCTATAATAATTGTTAAATCTAAAATTTCGCCCACGACTTTGTTGCGTATGTGGTGATCTAATATGAGGTTGGTAATTATTGTTTCTGCCTCGGTTGTTATTCCACCTGTTTAACGGCCTATGTCCGCGATTTGAGTTATTTGTCCTATAGTAATTGGTGTTCCGGTTTGTGTAAAAAACGTTCGGGTTATTAGTAACTGTCGACATGGAAGATGTTATGTTTGCAAATTTAGTTAATGCTTCCTGTACATTTGAGAAATTTCCAGCTTCCATTATCAACTTGGTTCTATCTGAATTAGCATTTTGCGAGAGTGACCTAATGACATTGTCAGTGGCGTATTTACCTGCTACTGCTATAGGTACGCCTTCTGAGATAAATGCTTGTTTTAAGTTTTCTGCTAGAGATTCTATTTCCGTTGTGTATGATGTAGCATCTTTGTGATTTTGTTTGCAATTTAAAAGTTTCGCGGTTAAAATCTGTGAATTTTCACCCTTAATTCCATTTTTTAAAACATCTACAATTGCTTGTATTGAATTTTCATTCGTCACTAAATCGCGTGCTTTACCTATTAAGCGTGTTTTAACGTAAGCTACCGCATTATTGTCATGATCCGCTGAATTTTCATTTAATAATATAAGTGCGTCTACGAATGCGCGTAATTTTGTCGGATTTCCGTCAAATTCCTGCGGGAGTATTCTGCTAGCTAAGTTAAAAATTCAATATTAGTTAAAGTCATGTTGTCAATATTTGAATCCTCGTCACTATAATTAATGTCTGCTACGAGTACTAATGGATTTATTTGTTTAACGCAGCTATTAGGGATTTTATAATTTATTTGTAACGCTTGAAATGACATTACTTTATCTCTAATGATCCAGAATAATTCTTTAACTACCACCCTTTGATTATCGTTTAACTTTTCAAATTGACTTCGTACGCTTTTAGTAAAATGATTAAATAACTGTACTAACTGTTCGCCTATTTCTTTTCTAATTTTTTCACTTTTGGGTACTTCCTTTTTTATAGACCGCTTTGACTGCTTAATAATTTGATCTTTTATGCTTATAATGTCTTGCAAATATTGATCCCAAGTGATTGACATAAATAAATTTTTCTTAAATTATCTAGCCTATACAATTATTATCTTAAAATTAAACACTGTCACTTACTCATGTTCCTTGCGCTGTTTATGCACCGCACTTGTTGATCGTACTGTTGCGTCGTCAGGGTTGATTTAAAGTTGTGAATGCATTCTTTCTTCTAAACTGCGTCTAACCTGGCATTGCTTCTTGCGGCTTCTTCCCGTATTGTCCCAGCTATAACTTTCTTGCATTTTGTCCATACCATCCACAAAATTATTAAAAGAACCAGCACTGAGGACTGACCACCGCTGTTACCTGCTTGTGCGATGATCACCTCTTCTTTTGTGGCGGACTGCCCCATAACTTTTGGTATTATTCGTTAGTCTTGTAATCTTCGGATCTCGGTGTATTCTGCTTTGGCAGGGTCGCCATGTGGTATTTTGCTCCAATTGATGTTTGTTAAGGTTAGGGTGGTGTTAGTATTTATTCTCACATGTTTTATATAGATTATTTATTGGACATATTAACATTGATGTCTTTAACGACAAGCGTATATTGTTTACAATCTGTTCACATTCTGTTTATAAAACTGTCTATAAAAACTGTTCTAGTTTTACCTTGTTACTTCTATTTATAATATTAAAAAGTGTGTTGATAAGAATGCATGACTTTACATTCCTTTAGTACATTGGTCTATTTATATTGAAATAATTGGTATTGCATATTTGCATACTAAGTGATTTAACTAGTTCACTTTTAAATGTGTTTCACTTATTCTACTGAAATGGAAATGAAATTGAATGTGTTTCGTAATTGCATCACACACCCACCGCGAATCAGCTATAAAAACCACGGCGCTATCGGAAGAAATCTTACTACTTAAGTACTCCGCGAGTTCGCGACTACTTGTCTACTACTTGCCTCGCGACTATTTTTGTTACTTGCTTCGCGACCACCTGCCGCTACTGGTTACTTCGCGATCCGCTATCCTGATACGCTCGCGTCTTCAGCAGCCAGAACCGAGATCCAGACCGCGCACTTGCCGTAGTTAGTGTCGTTTTATACGTCGCCGACCTGCCGATTACCGCATCCGTTTATCCTGAATCATCGTGCTTTTTTTAGTCGCGTTACTTCGCCGCCGTCACCAGTCAATCAGCTTTGTACGATCAAACTGCTGGTTGAGTTACGCTACGGTTAACAGCACGTAAGTTTTATTGCACCACGTTTCTAAAACATTACACCGGACACAGAGAAACGACGGGCTGCAGAGCCTGAAGTTATCTAACCGTTCCAGTACACACACACACTAGAAGTATACGCCAGGCTGTAAAGCCTGAAGTTACCTTCTGCAACCAGTACACACACTAGAAGTCGCCGCCAGGCTGTAAAGCCTGAAGTTGCCTTCGACATACATACACACAAACCAGGACGTTGCTACTTCGGGCTAACGCCCAGAAGGCATCTTCCATTTACTCCAGCGCAAAGAAGGGTACTCACTCAAATTCTAACGCTCCCCCAGGTAGAACCCTTACTACAGCAGTCGACGAGCTGGACCCAGAATCTTAGCAAGGGCTCTCCATTAACCAGATATTACACATACATTACACATACAATACACCGTCCTGATCCTGAGGAAAATAGCAATACAAACAAGCGACGCCTTGACCTAGAGGTAATCTCAATACCAGAAGCCGTATTCGTAGAGATTACCCGCGTGATCCTCCAGATATAAGGACGAACCCGTGGTGCGTCTACGTGATAAGTTACATTAAACGTACTCCTGCGTCTCGCAATAGCGTATAAATCACTTACTTGAAACACCTGCATTCCGTCGGAAACAATTCTCAGAATTGTTCAATTTATTACACGCAGTCCTAAAAGGTCGTGTAAACTCGCCTCCGATTAATTCGTTTATAACAATTAATAAAGAAGCAATCTTTAATAATTATTAACGTGAAAGATCGTTATAAACTCCGTCTTCCTTGTATTTGTTAGTTAGAGTAAGTTTCGCTAATACGAAAAGTATCCGCGTTTAACAAAAACAGACGTTTTCTTATAATAAAGAATTAATACATTTCTTTTCGGGCATAATTAAATGTTAGATATTCATTTCATTACTGTAAATACGTTTTCCATTAATTAAGAAATCCTGAGATCAACTTGTTTAGTCAGGGTAGATAATTAAACGCGTACGTACAATTTGCATTTAATACCTGTAAATAGTAACCTGTCCTGTATAAAGCATTCCAAGTACTGAGCTCATCCAGTCAGTCTGAAAGCCAAATCACGTATAAGAAGAGTCATGCGCACCGAGGTTACTTTAAATTATTGATTTTCTCGTTGACCTGCTTAAAGACACCAACGCGTTCGTTGCCCCAGCTTATTTAAAATACATAGAATTTTACATAGCGCCACCTGAACAAATACCAGGCTACTGTGTACAGGGCAGGCCTGAACGGTCATAATAGACAAAATTAAATTGTCATTAGTAGGATTTTTGGGTCACAACACACCAACCATTGAACCACAATAATTTATATTTCCACAGAAACGGCTCAGGATCTAATAGCGACCACTACCGTCGACGGGGGACCAGCCAAACGGGCGCTGCTAACCAGGACATCCCGGGGAACACCCAATAAGATTTGTTTTTGTTATATTATTGTCATTTTTGTTATATTATTGTTATTTCCTGTAGGTTAGATTATCTTAGATTTATAAAACAATAGGTAATATACATTTAAAATAGTTTTGTTGTATTATTCAAAGAGTACAGTGTTGAGCACCACGATACGAACCACCCCCGTCTTGTTAACACAAGACCCGATTTGAGCTAGACCGAGGTAAATTAAATTGAACCCTTTTAAATTTAATTATTGTAAAGAAAGAGGCGTTACAAATATGCTCAGTGACATGGAAATTGCGACACCAAGAAGGGGTAGGAGTTTTTTTACCAAACTTGGCAGAAACGTTTAACTACTGAAATGTAGCAATTGATTAAAATTTCAAAGAAAAGGTTCGTGACTTCGTGTTGTGCTTCAGGGTTTTGGATCATTGTATATAACTCATTATTAAATGTAAAATTAAGAAAACATTATATGCTTTTGCTGATGATTTGATTTTAATAACAAAAGGGAAGAGCAGCATTAAACATAAAATTTTGCAACGAAATTATGAATTGGGCCAACAACAACAAAATTGAATCATTCATTCAAAATCGAACGTTTCGTTGATCTCTAAAAAAAAGGTACTGTAATAACGCTAAAGTTAATGTATATTAAAATAATAAAAAATTGTAAAAAGTTCAAGAATCAAAACATTTAGCCGGTTTTTAAGATTCCATATTTACACTTGATAACCGCTTTCTTGATGCTACATCAAAATGTATTAAGCACGCACGCACATAAACACACTCGCGTAACGCACACATTCACGCACGCACCTAAACAGACACACTCACGCACGTACAAACATACACACGAACACGCACTCACGCACGCAGTCGATTTAGCACTAGTGAAAAAAGTCGATTGCATAATCTTCTACACCCACCTGTGTAGGTTGGAAGGTGAAAATGGAATAGTTCTCAATTCAGAAAAAAAACAAAATTGCATCACACACACGCACACAGGCATGCAAGCACGCAAGCAGTTGATTTAATAATAATGAAAGAAGTCGATTACATAACCGTCCACACCCACATGTGTAGGTTGGAAGGTAAAAATGGAATTGTTCTCAATTGATAAAAAAAACAAAATTATATCATCTCAGTTTTTATATTAACCTTCTATATATTTTTTTATAAGGTAAAGTGGGGCAAGTGCAAAATTGGGCCACGTACAATCTCAGGTCACCGCTCACGAAATAACTAGAACTTTTGGTAATTTCCGGCGTAAAACCATTTGTTGGGAATCCCTGGCCATTTGTGTTGACATAAAGAAAAACTAGTATTCTACTTTACCGACAGAACTGTCAAGTCATTTTAGCGGTTGCTTTGCACTCATATGACAAGTTTAATGCGCGTTTTTAATCTAGCAGATTGAAAGTGAAAAACAAAGGTTAAGATTAAGTATATTTAATAGATGTTATGAAATATTTTCAATTTTCTACGATTTCGTAGAAAAATATGTAATGATTGCACTTACCCCAAAAAAAAACACACAAAGTGCAATCAACACAATGGTTAAAAGTGATTGCACTTTCCTGAGAAATTAGTTTCACTTTTTATTTCAGAAGTTCAATACAATCTACCTTATTCCCTAACTTTCACAAAATCGAATAGAAGTTGACAAATCGAATCGGAATTTCACTAAATCGTAATGACAAACTTCTATCGGGTTGCTAGTTTACGATAATTGGTATTCCCTAACAGCAGTAGAAGTTTGCAACTTAAAATTGAAACGATTTCTATCGGCATCTGCCTGGTAAGTATGACAACACTGTATATGTAAACCATTATCAACCTTAATGACCATTTGTGACATTTAAGACGAATCTAACCAACAAATTTTAGTGAAAATACGAACTGTTAGAAAATCCCGCCAATTCCATTCCGTTTTTGTATCAACGGTAATTGCATTGTTTAAGTTATTTACTGTTACTTCGAACTGAAATAAAAATGGCAAATAAAGCTGTGTCTAAGAAAAAAACCTCTGTGGAGCAGCTAAATATTTTAGTTGATTTTATAGGAGAAAATCGATTCACGGGAAAACAACACTTTCCGAGACATAAACCTAAATAAACAATTAAATTTTTGTTGCATCGTAACACGAATTATTATGGATCACATACTCTCTTTTAATTCCACGTCTTTCTTCTTCATTCCGTGGGAATCGAATGTATTGTTGGCAAAAATGTGTCGACAGAATTTCGCTAACTGCTGCTACACTGCGACTTACAGTAGTTTGACTTATAGCCAACAAAAAATCTTGCCCTACACTTTTTTGGTAGCTGCCATGTGCAAAAAAATGTAGGGCACATAAGATGTCAAATTAAGTTCCATTAAGAAATGATATTTGCAGTATGCATAATAAATATCGGTTAACCTTAATGTGGTTTGCAACGGAGGTGTTTCTTACTGCTACTATTAGAAATACACTAATCTCATCAATTAAGTTTCTAGCTAAATGCTTCGGTAAACGATACAGTTTTTTAAATAAGACATCCGGAATTTCAAAAGGATTACTCCTGTCTCGTAACACCCTTCTTTCTAACTCAAATAATTGTCTACAAAATAAAATATGATAACGATAAAGCGTAAGAATATTTAAATTTCTATTTGTTGTTGTAGTTCGTTAGCAATAATTAATGGAAAATTTAAATTAATTGCCATTTCTCCTACTTAACCTTCAAATAAATAATAAACAGTGTGAACCACACTGCTGCGCCAGCGTAAACACAACCCGGTTCATAATTCCGATCTTTACCTAGATATCTACTGCCACAACCTCATTGAGTTGAACTTCTATCGCGTTTGTTTGATCCATTTCTACAATTGTAATTGTTGATAGTTACGGAATACGATACAGAAATAACTTCTATTCGACCATACAACCTCTATTCGATTTGCTTCATATCTATTCGATTTGAAGTTAGGGAATATATCTGAATGCTTCGTAATTACAAGAAGAAGTCGAACCGAGGCTCCGGTTATTCGAAGGAAAACCTTGTAGTAGCTGTATAGCAGATAAAGAATGGTCTCAGTACGACAAGATAAGCCGCTCGAACTTATAACATAGCATACAGTACGCTAAACTGTTACATTACTGGTAGACGAGGAAAGAAGAGATTAACAGGCGGAAGACCACAAGCGTAGCCCACAGAGGTTTCAAATCATTTGAAAATACTCGAAAAGTGGCGGTTCGGTCTCAGTAGAAAAGAGGTGTTTCATTGTATCGAAACATTTGTTTCACAAAACAATTTAAAAACTCCATTCAAAAACCATAGACCATGCAAAGACTGGTTTTGAATTTAAAAAAAAGATATGACCTGTCTGTTAAAAAACCTCAATCCGTTGAATACAGCCGTAAAAGAATAACGGGCCCGCTCATTATAAATGAATACTTAGACATTCTTCATAACACTTTATCTCAACTAAATTTGTTTGATAAACCAGGTCAAACATGGAACTTGGATGAATCCAATGTTTGCTCTGATACAACAAAAACTAAAATTGTTGACGCTAAAAGAAAATATTGCACACAAGTAACAACTGGAAGTGCCAAAGAGAATAGGACATTTTTGGCAGCTGCAAATGCAGCTGGATAAAAGGCTCCACCATTGGTCACTTTTAAGGGACTCAATCTTTGGACAGGCTGGATTTCAGAACCTGAAGAAAGCTTTCCAGGTATGACCTTTGCTGCAAGCCCGAAAGGATGGATGACGAGCGAAATATTTCTCAATTATACAAAAATACTCTGTTACCTGCCTTGGGCCCAGAGCGCCCGGTATTAGTTCTTTATGATGGCCATGCCACACAGAACTTGCAGTAGAACATGACATGTATTTTAAAATTTCTACCACACGCAACCCATTTATTGCAGCCACTAGATCTTTCGGTCTTTAAATCATTTAAAGCTAAGTGGGACCAAAAAATTTGTGAATAGCAACAGAAGCACTCAGGCATGAAAACACCTAAGAAGGAATTTGCAGTATTGTTGGGTGATACCTGGAAAATGATAAAACCTGAAGTAATTTCAGATAATCGGAATAATAGTGAGCCCTACATGCACCAATTTGGAGACATTCAGACATTCTTTTGCAGACAATAAAAGCAAAACAAAAATATCGATTCAAAGAGACCAAGAAAAAAAGTTGCAGGTGGAACAGAAGTAATAACTGCCAAGGAAATTAAGAAAAGAGTAAATGCGAATTGAAAAAAGGAAGAAGAAAACTGCAAGAAATAAAATACGTAAAAAACAAATTTTATTACATTCTGAAACTGACACTAACGAAGTAAAAAGCGAACCACTTTATATAGAAACAGATGATGATATGGATGTAGAAGATTTTTCAAATGCAGAGAGTACAGAAGAAATGTTCCGAGTCCGGTCAATAGATCAAGCTGAAGGAAATGAGTCTAGCCAATCAGAAAATCAAGTTGAATAAATGGACCTTACCCCCTCAAGCGATAAGAATAAAGAAACTGGAGCTATCCAGCCAGTACATCAAGATAACAAAGATGAAGATGAATCCGTAAAAGTGTGAGACTACATCATTGCTTAATTCAGCGAAGGCAAGTTTGTGAAAAATGTTGTCGGAAAGGTCAGATATGAAAAAACAATGGTTCAGGATATTGTTGCACATTTTTAAGAACATGAAGATACAAAGATTTTAAAAGTTATTTTTATTATCCAGATGTTGAGGATACATCAGTTATTTGAAAACAACAAATATTAAAAGTCCTTCCCATTCCAGACGAAAAACGGGGTTGACTTTATTTTCCTATTATAATTACCAATGTACAGGTTGTCCCATTTTCGTATGTTTTACGCGGTATCTCGCTTATTTTTTAGGTTAGAACCTTGCGGTTTTGGCGACACCCTGCTACTTTTTAATGAAACCAAAAATGCACTAATCAAATTTGCCATAGCCATCTTAGTTTTTGTGCTACAGGGTGATTTTGGAAAAATTGCATTTTCAGTCATCCCTGTAACTGTGTTATTGTCAGATATATTAAAAAAGTAAAAACTGATATTTGCAGATTTTTTTACGTAGAATCCAGTTGCGATACTCAGATTTTCTTTAGAGGTCACAGGTATTGACATATTGACATAACCTACTTTTTTTTAATGGGACACCCTATGTATTTTTTAAAATCTTTTTCCCCTTGCCAAGAGCTTTTCAAAAATATAGCATAGTCTATATTTATTTTTATAAATAACGTGACAAAACGATTTTTTTCTATAATTTACATTGATAAAAAACAAAATAATTAATTAATCACAAATATTGTTCAAATTACACACCATTATGTCTCCTACAAGTTTTACAAAGTTTATAAATTCTTTTAATAGCATTTTCTAAAATAAATGATTATCTTCCTAATTCTGTAAAAGCATTCTCCGTTGCAATTTTTAATTGTTGCATGTTGGCATATTGACTTGAATAAATTTTATTCTTTAAATACCCCCACAAAAAAAATCCCAAGCCGAGAGATCCGGTGATCGTGTTGGCCATCGAACAGGTCCATTTGTTCCAATCCATCTCCTGGGGAAACGTTCATTTAGCCAGTTTTGTATTATTCTAGCATTGTGGGCTGGAGCCCCATCCTGCTGGAAGAATATATCGTTCAGTTGAGCCAGTGGAATATTTTCTAAAATGTTCATAGTTTTTTCTTGTAGAATTTGTAAGTACCCATTAGAGTTTAGGTTTTCTTCATAAATCTTATAAACTATTTTTCGGTTAAAAATAAAGCAGGAGACATTAAATCCGAACCTGCCTTGACGCTCTCTAGGAAAAATCATGTGGGTGTTTTCTTGACTCCAAAACCGCGAGTTGTGTCTATTAAGAATTCCCGAACTTGTGAAATGTGCCTCGTCTGACCAAATTATTTTTTTTTCAAAATTACTGTCCTGAGTTTTCATATTTATAAACCAATTGCAGAACTCCAATCTACGTTCAGCATCACCAGGGTGCAGATGATGAACAAGTTTATACTTGTAGGGTTTGAATTAATGTTTTTTTAAAAATCCTTTGCACTGTTGTTTTAGACACACCAGTCTTTCATCTATTTTCCTGCACGAGGTTTCAGGAGTGGCTTGAACAACTGCTAAAACGTTGATCTCTGATTCCTCGTTCTCTTTGTTGTAAACTCGGGGTCGAGGTTTCTCAAAACATCCATGTTGGCAAAGATTAAATTTTAATTTTTGAAATACTCTTCTGTTGGGTTGTCTTTTTTCGGGATATCTATATGAAAAAATAGGTATAT
Organism: Vesta saturnalis; assembly: GCA_036346205.1. NCBI lineage: Eukaryota > Metazoa > Arthropoda > Insecta > Coleoptera > Lampyridae > Vesta > Vesta saturnalis. Next base: position 638,539 of record JARFJB010001486.1, on the reverse strand, counting down.
AAAATAAATACAAATTCTAAGGTAAAGATTAACTGACCTGTTCAGATAGAGTTCTAAGGCCTGGTCTGCGTTTTCATTAGATAATATGAAGCAGATATTCATATCATATTTCTCAAAGTTTTCAAATTTTTGGTTTCGAGCCATATTAAAAAATAATTAAACAACAACAAGAACAAGAACGATAACAATAAACAAAAACAACGAATAACAATAAATATCAGCACTAAATTTGGGAAATGTAACCAGAAATAATTTGAGAGAAGCAGAAACTTCAAAAATCAAGTAATGGCAGACTGTTAATTATTTGGTTTTTGCGTTACCATGGTTACCCACTGCTATTCACTATTATCAATGTAAATTATAGAAAAAAATCATTTTGTCACGTTATTTATAAAAATAAATATAGACTATGCTATATTTTTGAAAAACTCTTGGCAAGGGGAAAAAGATTTTAAAAAAATATATAGGGTGTCCCATAAATAAAAGGTTATGTCTAACAATCAGATGTGAAGTTATTTAATTTTAGTAATAGCTTACAGGTTCATTTAGCGAACAAGTTGACATGTTGTTAGTGCTAGGTTTCTGTGAAGGAAACTGCAGAAGGAGTGTTGAAGAATATCGGAGAAGATATCCTAATCGTGTGATCCCCCACAGAGAAACATTTTCCAATATTGAAAGACGGGCACGAGAAAGAGGCAGGTTTACCAGTTGCACTCGAGAGCGTGCTATTGCAATTAGGGTACAAGACGAAGAGCTTATTTTGAATACAGTTGAAGATGAACCAGGTATTAATACAAGAAATTTATCTCGACAAACTGGAATATCGCAAACTTCTGTACACCGAAGTCTTAGATGTAATCTACTAAACCCTCAGAAAGTACAAGAATTGTTCCCGGAGGATTTGATAAAGCGAGTGACTTTCTGTCAGTTCATTTTACGTCAAGAGATTGGTTTTAAAAAAAAAATTCTCTGTACTGATGAGGCTTGTTTCACTCGCAGAGGCGTTACAAACCAGCATAATTATCATGAGTATTCCGGCGTAAACCCCCATTCAGTAATTTCTCGACATTTCCAACGCGAGTTTAAAATAAATGTTTGGATCGGCATTATTGACCGGTATCTAATTGGTCCGGTTATTTTACCACATCCACTAAATGGCCAAAATTGTTTGGAATTTCTCCAAAATACTCTTCCGGATTTGCTTGACGAGGTACCACTGCAACTGAGACTAGAACACTGGTTTATGCATGATGGAGCACCGCCTCATTTTATTAATTTGGTTAGAGACTTTTTAAATCACCAATATCCAAACAGATGGATAAGACGTGGAAATAATTGCCCACACGTTTGGCCCCCACGGTCACCAGCCCTAAACAAATGTGACTACTTTCTTTAGGGAATGATAAAACAACTTGTGTATTCTTCTCCAAATGGGAAGAATTGTGGAATCGTATTACGAACAAATGTAGCATAATAAAAAATAATCATAAGGTTATTAGAAAAAGTAGACTTGAATTTTCGACGAAGAATAAATTTATGCCTGAGAGAAAACGGTGGCCATTTTCAACAATTTTTATAAATTATCATTATCAAATCTGTTTTGTATTGTTTATTTGTTTTTCTATTTAATTATTTTTATTTACAATTGTTTGATGATTTTGAGTAAAATTAATAAAGTACAACATGTCTTTAGTTATTCGCTTTTTGTATGAAAACGACAAAGTTTGTTAAAAAATAACAAGAGTAAAAAAAGTTTTAGAATTGAATTACTTATAAAATAAAGTAATGATGTATTAAATCCGCCAACGGGTTAAAACGGTCTGTTAAATTTTATGAGCATCAACCCTAATCAACCCTTTCAAATGCTACAATTTATCTCTACTTACTACCGATTAATACTCTTGGTACACCCACAACGTATACTAAATTTGGTTTTTATAACTTAATGTATTACTGAGATATTGAGTTTTTTAGAAATTTAAGATGCAACTTTGAACGCTTATAACTTCTCAGGGGTACAACTTGTTATATAGATAAGTTGCGTTAAATCATCATATTTTAGGCTCCTCTACATGCTCCTGCTCTGTGTCGGTTCTTATGCGAAACACCCTGTATGTTGCCATTAATTTAAGTAAATAAATTCTCCTGTATTTGAAGCTATTTCGAAATACATCTGACAATTTCTAATGTGGGCTATTTTTTTAATTGTTTAAATTGAATCTTTTGCTCTTTCCCGATTTGAAATAAAAGGTATGTAAGTAGACATTTAAAGAGGTGACTGCACTTTCCCTGCTTGACGGGAAAGTTCAATCACCAAGGGGTGTTTTAAAAAAATCATTTTCTGTTCTTCTATCCTGTTTAATTTGGAAAATCTTTTTACAGAAATTAAAGCAATTGAACAAAGAACTAAACCCACCATTTTAGTACTTTTTATACATTGGTTTCTAGTTTGAAATAAAGCCGAAACTTTCACTATGCAAAAAAGTGGTCGCACTTGCCCCACTTTACCTTAGTCGATAAAGAGTTCAAAGAAGTTTAAGGAAAAAATAATTGCAAAATTCATTTGATATTTACCGCAATTATGGTTTATATTTTTTTGATAAGATAATTTAATTACACATAATTTTTCATATAAATATGAAAAATCTTTTTAAGGTTAAACAGAGGCAACCAAAATGCGTTTATTACTGAGCTTTACTGTTTTAAGTGTCTGCATTTCTGTCTTAGTGGATAGCGGTAAGCTGTTATTCGTATTTTTTTTTATTTTATTAGTGTCTCCACCAAAACTGGAATCGCCTGAGTTTGAAAAGTTCAATCATTGTTATGAGAAATGTTTAAGCAAATCCCTCAAATTTGATGAAACTATGAAATGTGGCTTCTTATGCACCTTTCCAACAGGAAATTTTGATTCAACTGAACTGAGAAATGAAAAAGTATATAATGATTTGTATACAGTCTAATACTGTCATATGATGCATTGTTAAACCAAACATTCTTGAACTGAGTAAAAGTTTAATTAATATAAATTGTTTAGTACAATGTGTTTAAACCAGTAATCAATAAAGTATAGCACCTGAATCGGAAAACATTACCTGATCTTTATGGTCAACATTCCTTGTTCTTCCGTCCTTGCATTGAAGTGACGATTTGTATGCCCTATCTTATGTTAACATTTTTCTCATAGCATCTCATATACTTCCTAGCACTCCGGTTTTTAATCCCCGACGCAAACCGTGGGGTGTTATATACAGGGTGGCGCATTAGTGTGACAAAGTCACATATCTCCTTTATTTAAAGAAATATAAAAAAAGTAAATACAAAAGTTGTAAGATATGTTCTGGTGCATATTCCAAAAATATTTTTAATTATACAGGGTAGATCATAAAAGCTTAGAAGTAATTTAAATTTTTTTTATAAATAGAAAACCCTATATATTATTACATATTTAGATTCTACATACAATTTTAGACAAATTTTATGTATAATGACCGTTTTTGACAAATTTCAAATTTTTTGTCAAAAATGACGTTTGCAGACCAAAACATAGGTGGAAATCTTTTCTAAACGAAGCCTTTATCAATTAGTTATAGTTGGTTTCCTTGGAAATGGGGACCTACTCTAATGGGCTGTATTGATATTTTGTAATACATTCATACAGGGTGATCAAAATGGACAATAAAAGTAGATTCAAAAAACCTATAAAGTCATTTTTTTAATGGAAAGCCCTATTTTTTAATTCTATCTTATTTAGCATTAAAAATGAGGGTGACTTTGTATAAGAGTGTATATTCCAAAAAATTGTAGTTTTTGAAATAATGACAATTTAACATTTTTTTATTGTAAAAAGGCTATACGGCTTTCAAGTTTTGTTGTTAGTTGGCCGTGACGGCGAGGCGTGGCATATAGAAATAATAGAGATCATCAGAAACGTCATTATTTATTGTCAGTTGATAGTTTGTGTGATGCATTAGAAAATTTTATAGCAAATTGATTTAAAACTTGAATTAAAATTGTAAATAATAAATTTTTCACAAGCCGAGATGGCTGATATGATTTTTGTTTTGGGAGCTGGTGATAAGAATACGCTCTTAGCAAGAATACTGTATCAACAACGGTTTCCAGAGAGACGGCAACCTGAAAGAAGGGCATTTGAAAAGCTTTTGGAGCGTTTTGAAAGAACTGGCAATGTGTTATATAAAAAAAATACTAGGGAAAAACGTGGACAGGCTGAGGAAAATCAATTAAATGTACTATTAACAGTTACCGAAAGTCCATATATTGGACAACGACCCATTTCTCAGCAGGTTGGTGTTGAACGACGTACGGTACAGTGGATATTGAAGTCTCAAAAAATGCACCCTTATCACATTCAACTACTTCAAGAGTTGGTTCCTGAAGATTATCAAAGATGACAAAATAAACCAACAAAAAAATTTTGTTTACTTGATTTTATTTACAGATGAGGCCACATTTCACAGAAACAGAAGTGTAAACAGACACAATTTTCATTACTATTCTACCGAAAATCCACATTTTGTAACATACACTTCTCAAACTAGATGGTCTTTAAATGTTTGGGGAGATGTTGTCGGTAATCATGTAATTGGACCATATTTTTTTGATCAACGAGTAACAGGGAAAGTATACTTAAACTTTCTGCAAAACCATCTACCTAGTTTGTTGCGTTAAGTGCCACAGGATACGTAGCAAGAAATGTGGTTTCTTCATGATGAGACCCCAGTACATCATACAGGTCCGATAATAACTTTTTTAAATGCTAGATATCTAGAATGTTGGATTGGGAGGAGAGGGCCTGTTGCTTGGCCTGCTAGATCCCCAGATCTTACTAAAATGGACTTTAGCATATGGGGGTACGTCAAAGAGCAGGTTTATAAAATACCGCCTACAACAAAGGAAGACATGAATATTAGGATTAGAAATTGTTTTCAAAACATTAGTATTGAAATGTGTAGAAATTTAAGCAGCGAATTTGAGAGACGTATTGCATTGTGTATTCAAGGCTATTAGGTATATGTATTTGACGTGTTTTTAGTACTTTTATCTGTATAATTAGTTACAGGTTTAGTTACATTAGAGGTGTTAAGTTTATGATTAGGATTAGGACATAATTTGTTGAACAAAAAAAAACATTGTCTTCACTTTAAGTTCGCTTAATAAAATAATTATTTATATGGGGTGCCATAAATTGTAATATTTCGATCTGAAGTGCTCGATTTTTTTTGTTTGGCCGCACCCCAACGCCAGGGCCAACTAACAACAAAACTTGAAAGCCGTATAGCCTTTTTACAATAAAAAAATTTTAAATTATCATTATTTCAAAAACTACAATTTTTTGGAATATACACTCTTATACAAAGTCACCTTTATTTTTAATGCTAAATAAGATAGAATTAAAAAAATAGGGGGGTTTCCATTAAAAAATGACTTTATAGGTTTCTTTGAATCTACTTTTTATTGTCCATTTTTGATCACCCTGTATGAATGTATTACAAAAATATCAATACAGCCCATTAGAGTAGGTCCCCATTTCCAAGGAAACCAACCATAACTAATTGATGAAGGCTTCGTTTAGAAAAGATTTCCACCTATGTTTTGGCCTGCAAGCGTCATTTTTGACAAAAAATTTGAAATTTGTCAAAAAGGGTTAGACTTGGGTATAGGACATTATACATAAAATTTGTCTAAAATTGTATGTAGAATCTAAATATGTAATAATATATAGGGTTTTCTATTTAAAAAAAAATTAAAATTACTTCTAAGCTTTTATGACCTACCCTGTATAATTAAAAATATTTTTGGAATATGCACCAGAACATATCTTACAACTTTTGTATTTAATTTTTTTTTGTATCTCTTTCAATAAAGGAGATATGGGACTTGTCACACTAATGCGTCACCCTGCATTTAACGCGTGTATCTGTGTATCTGTCTGTAGCATTGTAGCTCCCACGCGCAGAAACCGATTTAGTTTTCTTCAAAGTCACCTTGAAAAGTAACTTGATCGAGAGTATGATGAGGTAGGTATGATTCAAGAAAAACTTCGACCGTTAAAAAATCATCAGCTCTTTTCTGGTTGAAAGATTTTTTTTTACTTTTTAGAGATTTTTCTTATGTCGTGTTGTGTGCGTGTGTATGTGTGTGAGCGTTCGTTTAAAAATTAATGAAATAGGATTTATAATGCTTAAATTGTATTACCGGTATTTTATAGAAGCGGGCGGTTTTGGAATTTAAGTTAGGGCGTATCAGTCTGTTAACATCCATCTAACCTAGATTATTGTTTTCGTTTTTACAATGTTGCTTATTTTCGTAACAATCTAAAACAACATTAGTGTTACAAAGGGCAGTTATTGGCATTACTTAAATACGTGTACCGATCAATCACGCAATGATTTCCTTATGGCTTTGGAATTATGTATTTCGGCGTATTTGGTGTAGAACTGGATATCTTAAAAGCAAAGAACTGTTTATTTAATAATTATTGCGTTTGTGGATAAATATAGAAATGTTTTCTCGGCTTACTTTTTCGCTTCACTGTCATTAAGTGGTAATTTATATTTAAAAATACGATATTCAAGCAGTAGAATAAGAGAAAATAATATAGTGGGACTAGAATTAAGGTATTTGTTTTGTTTGTATAAAACTGTAATAAATACAACTTGTTCATTTTGAATAGATTTTGTTAAATTTAATAACGTTTTGTATTGAGGGATGTGGATGTTTTTTTTTAAATTAAAATCCGAGCTTATTACATTAACGTAACTTTCACTTAAAATTATTTGATGAGACAAAAACTAATTGATTGAGAATTTTATGTGTTAACTTTACATAATCTTTAAGGGTAAATAATAATTATTTAGGATTTCAGCATAATCATTAATGCCCGCGCTTTTTAGTACATTTACTCATGTACAAAATTTAACATGCAGGGTGTAGTAAGTAACCGTTACATTTTTCTTAGTTTCGACAACTTATTTTAATTGGAATCAATTTTAGACTAAATTTTATGTATAAAGCGATTTTTAAAACCAGATTTATGACAGTGTATAGTAGTGCCACTGCTTTTTTAATTGCGTAGAGCAAGATTAGTAACGTAATTAATTACCGTGGTGTATTGGATTATTGTGGTCTTTTGTGTTCATGGTTGCTCTTATTTTTGAACAATTAGAAGGATATTATTCAATTACAGTAAGATATACGTACATTTTGATCTTGATCATTGTTTATTGAATATTTTAAGTTTTTGGTAAAATAGTTTGGAGTTTTTCATTTTTAGATTTTAATTAACGTTCAGTAGTTATCTTTCAGGGTAGGGAATATCATCTGTTTACGCCCTAATTTTTTTTTTTTTTGGTTAAATATCGTTTAGTTACCTTTACTCATTTTGTTAATAATAAACGCTTATGTGGATTATACGGGAGCGATACGGAACGTTTTATCTCTTAATATGATTTTTTTACGAAAACTTTAGATAGTGTTGTACTTTTAAGCGTTTACATTTTCAAAATTTATTGAACGATTATTTATTCAGTATTTTAGATTGAATTAATTATAATGATTCTATTTAAACCAATTTTATCGTACACTGGAAGATTTAAAGTCATTATTACGAGTTGTAACTTATTACCGAATTCTGAGCTTCATTTCATGGTAAGTATAAGATCGTCGTGCAGTGTCTTAAAATAATGTAGTGTTGCCATATTTTGCAGTGTTGCCAAGTTCACTGATCTGTCCAAGAGTGTTATATCACATTTTTAGAAATCTAAAAATAGAACCAGTTCTTGGAAACGAGAAGGGGTAGAATCTAAAGGTCATTGACCTTTTCAAGGTCACTGATCTGGAAACAAACTTCAAAGTTTATTGACCAGACGTTAGTGGATTTTTAAATATCAAAAATAAAACCATAGTACATTGACCCCTTCGGGGTTTCTGACGCACACCACACATTAAATTTTTGCTTTTCAACCTACATATACATATGTAGATTTGGAAGGTTATGTAATCGCCATTTTTTCGCTACCGCTACATCGACTTATTTTACAACTTTTGACAAAGTTTTGCCAAGATCGACTATGGCAAACTATGATAATGCACTAAAAGATAATGACAATATTTGATAAACCATGGACGCATTTCTACCCTTTCGAAAATAATATTTTGAGTGTGAAATACACAACACAAAATGGAATTTAAAATATAAGTGTGAAATTGCAAAAAAAAAGTTTAAATACTTGACAAACATTTTTTGCCAAAGAGAAGCTTTTAAAAATCATTTAACATGTGTCCAAAATGTAACTGCAAGTTCCAGGGGTTTGTCAATAGTTTTTAGAAAGATATCGCGTTTGCATAAATTATCTGCCCATATTTTTCTAATACCTAATTGCATAAAATAATTAAAATTCTTTTCATTAGAATTTGACAATTATTGCACTTTCACATGCCTATTGCCGCACCACGTTACGTTTTTCATTCCCAGTCTATTTTTATACCGGGTAAGTCAACAATAGAGTAAAGTAAATTGGTGTTTTATGGGTAAACTTTGTCAAAAAAATGTATTTTTCATATTATATGGCTAGTAAGTTTGCGGATTTTAAAATTATTCGTGACTATACAGAGTGTTCCAAAAAACAGGACAACACAAAATTAGTATTTTTTTAATAAAACACCCTCTATATTATTTGATTTTTTGATTCTAGGTACAGCTATAAAAGTTTATTTGTATAGGTTTGATGCATGTTTCAAAAAATCGCATTTACAGGTATAGCTTTATTATTATGTACCATTATGTGTTTTGTTAAGAAAAATTTTATATTTGGACAAAGTATAGACAAAGCTTAAGCATATGTTCTGAAGAAAAACATATTAGAGATAAATGCTACAGGTCGTTCAAAATATATGTTGAAACCTGCAAAACTTGAAATAAAAAATATTTTTCTTTCTCTATATTATTCAATTATTTTTGAACTTAACCCGAAATACGCTACAGATAGAAAATTAAAGAGAGATGGGTCTAGCTCAGCTGATTTTTGGATCACTAAAGCGGTAGGACACTGGATGCGGGGGTGGTGTGATCGAAAAGTATAAATACCTAAGACGCCTCGTAGTTCAAGACAAGGCAGCCATGAGCTACGAAAGGGGAAACGAAGCTATAAGAGAGAACACATATAATTACATAGTGTGTAGTAGTAGAAGAAAAAAGCACGGAAATTTGATAAAGTAGTCTGCTACAATAAAAATAAAAGAATGACCTTTTGATGATCTGGGTAGAGGACTAACCAGATCAGCGCAAATCACCTGCCAAGGACGTGTAAGAACCGCAGCTGGAAAAAAGAAACCTGGTGCAGCAGCTAGCTCAACCTTATACATAGAATAAGTTTGACATTTTCGTATATACCCAGATGCTTCGGCACGCAAGGCTGTCTAGAGTAGTAGCAAGAGATTCGAGACACCGTATTGGTTACACCGCAATGTCCGGCAGTATCAGATGAGTGATATTCAGATAAGATCCTAGAGCGTTTTTCCTTAAGGACTACCATCTTCCAGGTCTCTAGAACTCATCAGATAAAGAACAAGACTTCGCCCGTTTGTAAAGATCATCCTTTAAGAACCAAGAAGGAAACTTTTTAGGAGAGAAAATAACACGATACCAAAAGTCATGGATCGGAAGAGTAATACGAGAAGAAGGTTCAACGGTCACAGAGTCAAGTTTTGATACGGAGCGAGAAAGGGCATCCGGTTCAGCATGATCTTTACCCTTCATGTGAACAATATCAAAGTCATACTGTTGAAGACAAATTGCCCATCGTACTAATCGCCCGGAAGGATTCTGTAACCGATTTAGCCAGATTAGCGTGTGGTGGTCAGTTATAATTGAAGAGTGTGTACCTTCAACGTAAGGCCGAAATTTTTCAACAGCGTGTAGCACCGCCAAACATTCTGACCTGTTCACCCTCATAAGTATGTTGATTCAACACTGCACCCAAACCAACATTTGAGGCATCCGTTTGAATAAAGAAAGGACAAGTGAAGTCTGGGCAAGAGAGAGTAATTGCAGATGTTAAACATTTCTTTAAAAAGTCGAAAGCGTCTGGGCATTCAGAAGACCACACAAAAGGTGTGTTTTTTCTAGTAAGTGCACTTAAAGGAGTAATAAGGGAAGCATAATTTGGAATAAAACGTCTATACCAACTCGCCATTCCCCGTATTCGTCGGATATCGGTAACACACTTTTGAACCGGGATAGAGACAATTCTGCTACCTTGTCTGGATCTAATAACAACCCGTCTTTGTTCACGACATATCACAAGGATGACAGAATTGACATTTGTCCCGCCTGAGAGTCAGACCATCAGTACGCAACCGTTGAACAATCAGACGTTAAAAAATAACCATAGAGTTATGTTGGCCAAACGGCATACGCGTAAATTGAAAAACTTTGCAAAGAGGTGCGATGAAAGTAATTAATGGTTTAGACGATTCAGAAAGAGGAATTTTTCAATAGGCAGAACGAATATCAAGGCTAAAGAGAAATCGAGCATCACGCAACCGATCCAGAATTGAAGAAATATACGGAAGAGGATAAGTATCCTTCTGAGTAACTGCGTTAACTATTCTGAAGTCAATACAGAAGCGATAAGATTGATCCTTCTTCATAACTAACACTACATTACTAGAACATGGATAGTTTGATGGTTCAACCACATCTAAAGCTAACATACCATCGAGCTCTTTGTTTACAATTGCTTGTAAAGTCGGAGATACTGAATGGTATCGTTATTTAATAGGTTCAGAGTCAGTGAGTATTTTATGTTCTATTAGAGAAGTACAGTCAAGAGAATCGGGCGCTAAAAGAAGTGCTATATCAAGAAGATTTTGAAACGAAGACTGCTCCAAAGGAGTAAGTTCAGTAAAAGAGTGTAGATGGTCAGCAGACAACATCTCAATAACTGGAAGGGAATCGAAAGATCATTGTCCATGGCGAAAACCGGGACAAAATGTATGGCACGCAAAAAATCTATGCCCAGAGTCATTGAAAAACTTTTGGTACTAAAAAAAGTACGTCCATAACCACTGTTCTATCTTCCACAATCAGCGGAAGTGAGAGATACCGTAGAATTTGACATTTCATACCATTTGCTAAAGCGCACAAATCAGAAGAAGAATAAGAGAGTAGAGTAGAGTAGAGTAGGGTAGACTTTTCAAGATAGCCTGGGGGACGCTACAATATCCAGCAATTAATAACAAAATTATTAAATTGTTGGAAAGAAAGGTGGAATCGTATTATTCCATAACAAAGCTCAAAGGAAGATATTGGGAGAAACAAAAAGTAAGGCGCCAGAGGCCCGCTTTACTTAAAAAGCAACAAAATACCCGAAGCATCAATTACGTCATCAGCCTTGAAAGAAATTACAAGTAAGATCCTTTATCTGTACAATAAAAACAATACCTTTGTGTTTTATTTCTATTTAATGTGTTTAAATATCGACACTGGACGAAGATATATTTAGTTCGTTATCGATAAAGAAAGTTTTGCATGGTAGTTATTTAAGAATATTACTTTAAATTATGGGTTTGATTGTTATATGTTGTAAACAAAACATTTCTGCACTGCGAATTTCAGTAACTAAATAAGTATAATGTCGGATTTATTTTTATTCTTAAAGACTATTAATATTAAAAGCTTATATAAATATTGAACATATAAATGTGGAAGGAAGTACATTCAATAGAAATCCAAACAAATAAGATATATATATATATATATATATATATGAAACACTGTTGTTTATCCAGGCGTTGTCTCGCGTCTGCTGGTGATGTTTCTGACTCCTGCCAGTACAAAAACGACGTTTCGGCAAAGTCTCATTTGCCATTTTTAGGTTTTCTCCTTCTCCAACTGATTTGTTCGGCTCCGTGTTACTCGAATCGAACTGAGGTCCTGCTATCCTGTCTCCTGTTTATATTTGGTGTTGTGTACTTTCATTGCTTTCACTGCTTTCACTGTTTTCCCTGCTTTCACTTTCCCTTCTTTCTCTTTCTCGGTGTTGGATGGTGTTGCTGTGCATGATGTTGGTATGGATGGTTCTGGTTCGGGTGATCGTTTCCTTGTGTGACGATATTCTGCTAGTGTTATCTTCCATGTATTAGGCAGTCTTTGGAAATCGTCTCGTGTGTTAAGGTTCTGTTCTCGTTTCTCAATCTCTATCGCCTCTCAAATAGTTCTTTTTGCCGCATGAGCCTCATGCGTGAGTGCGTGTCTGTGTCTATGTCTGTGCCTGTGTCTGTGTGCGTGCGTGTGCGCGTGTATGTGTGTATTTGTGTGTGTGTGTGTGTGTCTGTGTCTGTGTCTGTGTCTGTGTCTGTGTCTGTGTCTGTGTCTGTGTCTGTGTCTGTGTCTGTGTCTGTGTCTGTGTCTGTGTCTGTGTCTGTGTCTGTGTCTGTGTCTGTGTCTGTGTCTGTGTCTGTGTCTGTGTGTGTGTGCGTGTGCGTGTGCGTGTGCGTGTGCGTGTGCGGGTGCGTGTGCGTGTGCGTGTGCGCGTGCGCGTGCGCGTGCGCGTGTGGTGCGCGTGCGCGTGCGTGTGTGAGTGGTTGTGTGTATGCGTGCGTGTCTGTGTCTTATATATATATATATATATATATATATATATATATATATATATATATATATATATATATATATATATATATATATAGTTGTGTCATTCTTAGGAACCGGGTGATTCGACCATTTATATTTGAGGACTCGTTAACAGGGAGTATATATCTAGAATTTCTAAACAATGAAATTGAAGTATTGTTAAAAAGAGTCCCTCTTAGGGAACACATTACCATTATATGGCATCAGGATGGAACACCGTCACGTAACGTTTTTCAAGTAAGAGATTTTTTAACTGGTCATTATAACGAGTGGATTGGAACCCATGGGACGATAAACTGAGTACTAAATAAAAAACGAAGTTTATAAAGAGAGAACCGATAATTTGAAAGAATTGAGAGAGGAATCGAAACAACTATTAATGATCTAAAACAAAATCCTGAATTTATCGTCAATACTTATTAAATTTTAATGAGATTTACAGGAAGTGTGTTCAAAATAATGGCGGGCATATTCAGCATTTGTAAATATAAAAAAAATCATAATTTTTCGTTTTGGTTTGCTTTGTTTAAAATGCAACTGATTCACTATTTCAAAGAAAAATAATATATTCAAAATAATACTGTATTTTTATTATTATTAATATTATCGTTATTATTTTCAATAAGTTTAGAAATAATAATTATTCCATTTTCTAACGATGATTGATGGACGAGTAATCTATTTTCATGGTAACTGAGACTTGGAAAATATTTTAAATCAGAAAAATATTTATTTCTTTAAAAAATGCAGGGTGTTCCATTTGAAAAAACATAAGTTTGGTCTGCCACGTTTTTCTGGGACACCCTGTATAATGTTTAGTAGACTTTTCTAGCGATTTACATAAATCCCTACAACTTTTGTATTTAAAGTTTTTCTCTATCTGTTATAATAGAGATAGGAGAAGCTGTCTAAGTATACGGACCGACCCGTACATAATAATAAATTTACACTTGTAAATTTTTTAGAAGAAATTTGAATTATTTCAAAAACCGTAAATTTTATGTGCATGAAATCTGTACAAATAAAGTTTTATAATCGAATGTATTCAGGGTGTTCTTTAATAAAAATACTAACTTTGTCTTGCTCTGCTTTTTTGGAACACTCTGTATAGTCAAGAATAATTTTTAAATGAACACACTTACTAGCCATGTTATATAATAGATATATTTTATTGGCAAAGTTTAGAAATAAAGCACCAGTTTGCTTTACTTTATCGTTGACTTACCCTGTACAAAAAAAATATATTATTTCATTTCTTTTAATTTCCACTTAGTAGTGTTTTGTTTCATACCAGACATTATTATTATCTAAAAATCTAAACGGCAGAGTAGTTATATCTTTGACTATGACTGAAAAATATTTATATTGTGTTATTACGCATTAATATACCGAGCGTTAACATAATTCATCAAAAGGGGCACGAAGAAACATGTTTATGAATATGAAAAATAATTTTAATGTTTCCCATGTTTATTGTAATCATTTGGAAATACAGTGCAAAATATATGATTTGACAGTGGCAAATGGTGACGCTATTGATGGTCCAATAACTGTTTTTGGTGTATTAAAGTTAGTATTAATTTGTATTAAAATCATACTCGAGAAAAGTTATTAAACTGAGTAAAATGCTTTACCACATTAACATAATTAGAAAATCACATTTTTCTGATAAGATACTAGTTACTATGATATGCAAACTACACATAAATAGAAATAGTCGGTAAATACAATTAACTAAGATGCGTTTCCTACTCTGTTTGCTTAGTGCAACTTTCTGTATTACGTTAATTTTGAACAATAGTAAGTGTTCTTGTTTTTTTTTTTCTAATTACACCAATTACAATTACAAATTTTGTTAGGCCGTGCAATAAAATTCAACAGGCCGCTCGTTTTTGATGTTGACATATTTAATGTTAAAGACTGTATCAAAGATTGTAAAAAAATGACCAAAAATGTCAAACTCTGGATTAAGTGTTCTTATAATTGTCAACATAAGAAAAACGACTCATTTCATTATATAATATCAAAAATGGATCAGTAAGAAAAATTTTTTGTAACGTTCTTTAATTTTTTATATGTTGGTATTAATTTGTAATTTTTTCTGTACTTTTTTGTATAATTAGGGTAAAAATTAAGTATTGCGAAAAAATCATACTAAGTAGTGCGTACCTACATACATTTAGTTTAATACGGAATTCGTGAGTAATCATTATTCACATTGTAGATTAGTTGCACCACTATTGCAGACTATTGATAACAATTAGGGAATAATGTTCATAACAGACTTAGTATGATAGCAATAGGGCAATAGCCACATAAAAACGTAGATTATTAAATTCGGCCACTGTAAATATAATAATAAAGGGCTTTATTAAAGTAGGATTACATTAAACCATTAGGTACCTAAGGCACAGGACAGTTAGACCTAAAACTAATCGTCCTTTAATCACAAGGCGAGATTCAGATAGGTAGTGATATACCTTTTGCTCTTGCATCTAACCCTGGATACAATGAGTACAATTAGAGAATAAATTCTTACAACTAAGGAATATGGTATACGAGGTGAACAATGAAAAGGAAAGAAATTCTGCTTCAATGATTTAACCACTTTGGTTGCATTACACAATAGTCTACAATAAACTAAGTACAAATAAGATGAAAACAACATACTACATAAGAGGACAAATGTGAGAGACAACCAAATACTAATAATAAACCATCATTAAACCTGTCTCCGAAACATCAACTCAATGAGCTAGATTTGGTAGCAAAATGAACGCTAAAACCCAGATGTTTGATGCACTGGAGGTGATATACGACCTCTAAACCTAGTGTCTACATTATGTACGTCTGTTCTGAATTTTATTATTATGATGTAATAATATTTTGATTAATTATTAAAACAAATGTTTGGTTCTATTTTGTTTTGTTGTATTTTATTAGTTTGTAAATACGTCAAACGTATCTCTAATGTAATAATACATACCTACTCTGTTCCATCTTGTTTCGCATTGCAGCAATGTCAAAGAACAAAAAGTTACTACCGTTACTTGACTTTTGAAAATTATAGATTATATCTTTAAAGTGAAACCATGGCCACCTCCAACAAAGGCCGCGGTCGCACTAAATGGCAACACTGCAAGTGCTCGAGTGGAAGGCCTATACCAAGCGCGCGAGTATTCCGACAGACCGATAACACTCCTGAATTTTGAATTTCTCGTTATTTTATTTTGTTAGATCTGTAATTAGCAGTACACGGTAAGCACCTGTTTTATCTTTCAACTCCCGCTTACACATTCCTATAAAATGAGGAATGATGCGATCAACACGTACTTACCTTTAGTTTATACACACATAAATCAAGCAAGTTACCTAATGTCTGGATACTGGTACAAATTAATACATATTTTACAATTATTGTAAGTTTAGCAAAAACAAACGTACTTCAGGTGCATTTATTTCTCAAAACAAAATGCAATGGGTACGTGCAGTGCGTAAAACACTAAAGAAACATTCCACAAAACAATGCAGTTGTGTATAAAAATATAAGGCATATTACAATTTCGAAAAAGTAACAAGAAATAAACCTGTTTCCAGAAATAAAACTGCTTTGGTGTAGCAGGAAAAAGGAAAGGTCACGTATTTCATTCCCTCACCAAGGAGGAGGTCGGGCTGCTCGAGCTTTCCGAGCTCCTTCGGCCACAATCATGGATTCCCAGCATACATACATACATTACGTATATATGTATGGTGGGATTAAAGATAAGATCGGAAGGAACGGAGTTAGGGTTCTGATGGGGAAATATTCGCCTAAGCAGCCGCACATGGTGTACATATACGCAGTGACCATGCCGCTACATGTGTATGAGGAAAACCCCCTGAAAAAACCTCATGCAAGGTAGGCGGTAACGGGAATCGAACCCATTACCTCCCGAATGCTAGGCAGGTCGTGTCACCACTACGCTACCAGCTCGGTCTTTAGTGTAGCAAATAACCTGAAAAATACATTTCAAGTCTTTAATGTTACACATTACATTAATATTGTCAATTTTCGCCTATTTAGATGAACTTTGTTAGAGCGCACCTTTGAATAATTATTTAGCAAAATATTTGAAAAAATTGGCACAAGCATTTCTATAATGAATTTAATATTATTATTGCAAAAGTAACAATTCTGTGAGGAACCTAAAAAAGAAAGTACTTATGCTCAGTTCACTCACTAATTACCAACATATTAAAATACAGTTATGATAAGTAATTTCTATTGCCTATTAGAATTACTTAATCACACTATTTCAGTTAAAAGAATTTACTCATTACACACAAGTTCTAATTAAGATACATTTAAAAATGTTTAACCGCTGAGACGCCATAATGTAAGAGTCAACAAATCGGTCTTCCGTGCGCAGTTAGTTAGTTAGGCGGCCGTGGCCTTCTTGCAGGTGGCTATGGTCAAACTAATGTAACTAAAATCTGTTTATGGATTTACTGGTAAACCTATTAATAACTACTACGGTGATCTGATTTTAGTTAAAATGAAAGACGAAGTTAGTGCAGTTGATCGGCCTATTTCCACAGTTTATGCTTTTTGAGCACGACGTTTCGGAAGCGGTCTCTGCTTCTGTCATCAGACTTAGTCCTGAAAAGGACTGTTTTCGCACTTGAGTCGAATTCATATGTTATATATAATTTTTGACTACTCTCGGATTCGAACTTGGTACCTTTCATTTACTACACCTTTTCCAGTTTTATTCGAGAAGTTGTTAATTGTATTTGAGAATTGTTACTTGTATTTGAGAAAACATCAAAAGTAGATGAGAATAGTCAGTTGAATTTGAGAAAACAACAAATGTAGATGAGAATAGTCAATTGTATTTGAGAAAGCATCATTTCATTTTAAGAAGTCGTTAATTGTATTTCAGAACGTGTGATTTGAATTCAAGAAGTTGTCAATTGTATTTGAGAAGAATATCCAAATTAAAATCAGCTGTTCGGTGTTATGATTATTGTATTGTTTGTTTGTTTACTTGCAAATAAATAACAAATAAAGTTATGTTTTGTTTGTACTGGTAGTGGGTGTGTTTTGCAGTTTTGAAAGATAATATTGATGTAATTTATGTTAATTGCTTGTAATATGGAGCTCACGGACAACTGTAGCATTTGCCGATTTACCATGTTGAGGAGACAAGTAACAAGAATGTTACCGTGTAGACATTTGTTACATGATGCTTGCTTAGAAAACCAGCGTCAATTACAGATTTTGAATGCAGAATAATGTCCTATTTGCCGACAAGCTCTCGAGACAGTGGAAAACATTGAAAGAAAAAATATCACAAGCATTCCGTCCAAGATCGGCGAAGGATTGTGACTACTGCCAACAGAGGAGAAGATTGGGTGGCGTTAGCACTCAACGGAATGTGCCCTACAAACAGCATACCGGTGGGTCAGATCCGGAGATGATACACCTCTAGCCAAAGGGGGAAAGAAGCCAAAAGTTATCACAGAAGAGGAAATAGATGTGATTGTATGCTGGATAGAAGACGATGCTGGTCTTACCCTAGAACAAATTAAAAGTAAAGTTTTGACTACTTTCAAAAAAACTGTTTCTAAATCAACAATCGGAAAGTACCTTGAGAACAGAGTATTGACATTAAAACAAGACCATTATGAACCTGTAACAATGAACTCAATTGAAAATAAGGCTAGGCGAGCCGAATATGTTCGAACCTTAAACCAACTTATACAACAAGGACAACAAATCGTTTGGCTTGACGAGACCAACTTCAATCTGTTCTGTAGGCGTAAAAGAGGACGTGCTAAAGCTGGAATCAGAGCAGTGCAAAAGCTACCTGCAAGCCAAGGTCCGAATGTACACTTAATTTGTGCAATCTCGGCAGCAGGCTTGTTAGCTGTGGAGCGAAGAAGAGGATCGTTTACTAATGAAATAGCGAATTCATGGGTTGAAACGCTTATGCAAAGATGGGAAGACACTAGCAACCTGCGTGAGGATCTGGTAGTTGTTGTCGACAACGCTCCTTGTCACAGCCAGGTAGAAGATAGGACACCAGCAACACTACTGCGGTTAGCTCCTTACTCACCAATGTTGAATCCCGTTGAAATAATATGGTCCAAAGTGAAGGCGTTTGTAAAGGCAAATCTGCGAATTCCACAAGTTCAACCTCCAGGTGTTGAAGAACAAAGACTCACTTACTTAGAAAATATGATTGATGAAGCAAAAACCACTATTGTCGGCGGTGATTGTGCACGTGCAGTTCAGCACATTACAACCTTCCATCCTGCAGCTTTAGCAATGGAAGACATGCAAGTAGGAAGGTAAAAAGTTCGGAAGGGAACAGTTTCTTGTTTTTTTTTTCATTTGATTTTACGTTGTTATTGAATTATGTGAATAAATACTGTGAAATACGGAGGTAGACTCATATTTATTATTGTGTTCACAGTATTCATCAATCCTAATGATATGGCTAAAATGTGAAAAATGTCTTTATTAAACAGGCAAAGTTAGGACTACATATTTAGTCCTCTCTACCACTTAACCTTTGAGAACAAAAAAATACATCAAACCAGTTACAAAAAAGACTTATAAATTGTAAGAAAAAATTAAACTAACTAAATTAATACAAATTACCCTAAACATAATATTATTACTAATTAATTATTATAAAGGATCAAATTTTTATAGCTTCAAAATAAAAATAAAAATATTTATTCAAAAATAATCACTATGTAACAAACACACACACACACACACACACACACACACCCACCAGACAGGCTCATCATACAATCATTATTCGCTTATATCACAACGCAGGCCCCGACCACCACCCGTCACTCCCGCTACAGCAGCAGCAGCAGGCTATGTTATACATGTGATTTTGTTTTTCTCATTTTCAATTGATATCTTCTCAAATACATTTGACCATTTCTTGAATACAATTTACTACTCTCAAATTCATTTGATGCCTTCTCAAATTCCACTGACTATTCTGAACTACATTTGTTGTTTTCTCAAATACATTTGACTATTCTCAAATACAATTGATACTTTCTCAAATTAACCTTATGCTTTCTCGTATAAAATTGGAAAAGGTGTAGTCTGACACCTTTACCACTGAGCCTCTGAGTAATCCAATATATATATATATATATATATATATATATATATATATATATATATATATATATATTGTAATGACGACGACTTATAAATTTATGAGGGAAATAAAATTATATATTTAGTTTGGGATAATTTAATTTAAAATTTTAATATGTTAATAATATGATTGAAGTAATATTTTAACTTTTTAATTATTATTATTTTATGTTGCACCGGACTAGCTCAGATCTCAAATGGGGATAGAGTTCAGGGAATTTAGTTTAAAGTTGAAATTTGAATCTGGAAATGTGTGTATGAAATACCCTTTATATAATTGAATTGAAAGTATAAAAATAATTCTGAATGTAATTTGCTATCAACGCATGCGTTGTAATGAACTTAAGTGAAATTAAAAAGCTGTCAAAGATGTCAAATAAATAATTTAGAAAATTAATGTTTAGAACCAAAATGAAAATTTAGAAAAAGAAAAGAAATTAATATCTTTACAGGTGTTTACACAAGTAAATATTTAAAATTCTTAACCAAAAACATATATGTAACAAATATAAATTGCAGGAAATTTTATCAATGAATGTTCACCATAAGTAGGGTTATTAACATTTGTGACTCACATATACTGTCCTCCCGGTAGATTGATGTCTTCGGATAACTCCAACTGGATGTAGGCAATGTCCACTCGATTACAGTTGTTACCATCACCCAATACTGCTAACTCGATTCTCGGTTGTCGAAGACACCAACTTCCAAACTTAAAGATGTTTTCTCCAAAATCGGCAAACTCCAACCACTTGTTTTATTATGGTAACTTTTTATTTAAATAATTTTAAAACTTGAAGAATGATATCGTTTTAAAAAAATGTTTAATTATCCAAAAATTTTGTTGATGAACACTTTTATTTTTAGCTACCGATTAAAATTTGTTTAAAAGAAATTGTCCGAAGAAATAAAACAGCATTAACCAAATAAAAATGGGTTTTAATTTGGTAAAAAGGAATTAATTTAAGTTGGATAACACAAAAGCAAATCTTTACAAAATCGTAACACAAATTAACACGTACAGAAATATTTTCCGAAAACGACAGGTATCGGAGACCGAACTATTTATTTTAAACCGTCGATATAAAAACAAGTGCTCTCGAACGTAATCTTCGTAAAGTATAACTTCTTGACGAAAATTTAAATTAGGTTATGAGCTTACTTTTTAACACAAATTTCACAACACTGTTTTAATCTTTTACACTTTTGAACAAATTCTAGAGAGAGATTGATTTCCTGAGCACTTGCTTTTATATGTTTCTGGTTGTTACCAAAAATTCATTTTTTTTACAGCCATATTGCATAAGTAACTAGGGCTATGATTGGTGGATCTAAATCACAAATTGGACACAAATGGAAATTTGGCCGTAACTTTCTTATACATGATCGGAATTGAAAATTAATAACAAAAATGAAAACTACGTAAAATTTTGAACAAAAAGACACCTAACAAGCTATAATTCCTAACATTAATATACGAAGTAACCTAATCTAACTTAAATAAGCTTATAACTATTTACACTTACAAGCTATACTAAAACGAATTGCAAAAATGGAATTCTGAGAACATTTTACACTAGAATACATATCTTTTGTGTTGGAAATATTTAATTTAAAGAAAATTTTACGCTTTTGTAATATTATCTTAAATTCACCTCAGAATTAACATAATTTTGCGGAGAAAAGCGCTGTATCCTTACAAAAACTGTGTCATATTAAGAAAGAACATCTATTATTTGCTTTAAGAGCAAAATCTAAGTCTAATAATGCGAAAAAAGTATATAATTATGTAAAAAACCTAAAAATTATGACCTAACCAAACTTAAATCTAAAAAATGAAAATAATTTATATTTAAAAATGTTTTTAACACTTAAAATGTTATGTTTAAGGTTTGTACTTCTTGTCTTTATTATTCTCACTAACTATTTGCAATGCATAATGTTATATAATGTTGCATTGAAAAAGTTTCATCGTCTAACACTCTTTTGAAATATTTCACTATATAAATGTACGGCACTATAAATGTCTGTATGCCAAAATGTTCTATATGTTGTTCTTATTGTGAAACTTGTAACATCATTTTTGTCACTAATTCGCTTCCAAAAATATGTGCGAAAAATGTCTAAACTGTCCATATTATAACCCTTTTATGAAATTTTTGTATTTCCTGCATTCAAAAACTAATCATACATTATCCCTAACATAATCCTAACTATATGGTTCATGTTTAAACACCTGTAAAGTGTTCACTTGCCAAATTACCCTTGAAAAATTGATTTTTATTGCAATAATTGCAATACTAAAATGACTTTACGAAATGGTTTATTTAACATTCTTGACAATTTTGTTAGCAGCAAATTGCTTTTTATGATAAAACCAAACTAAGTAAATAATATTCAGACTAATTTATACCAAACAAATTTATTTTAATCACATCGTGAACCAGATTTATATAAAATAGTGTCTTGCACTTGTATCGAGCTAGAAATGACCCCTTTTTATTACCCAAATGTCATGTAAGCTGTCCGATACTTCTAATACCTCTTTCTCAACATCTCTATATATATATATATATATATATATATATATATATATATATATATATATATATATATATATATATATATATATATATATATATATATATATATATATTTATATAATTCGTGGTTGCGCAGAAGTTTATTACGCATGTTGCGCAGTAACTTCTAGCGCAGGTGTATTGCGCTTAAGCTCATCGCGCATTATTGGAATCCATATGGGTTTCATTTCTACACTAGCTTGGCTTATTGGATTTTCTGCTAGTGCGATGTATGTGGCTTTCTTTGAGTTTTCGACGAGTTGTGTTTTCGTCCTTTGCCACTATCTGTATGTTATCCCATTAGATGCGGTGGTCTTCGTTCCAGACATGTTCGGCGATTCTTGATCTTTCTGTTTCGCCCTTGCGGACGGTGTTCTTATGTTCCTGCGTTCTCACTTTGAGTGGTCTACTGCTCTCTCCTATGTGTGCTTTGCCGCATTCGCATGGTAGGTTATATACAAAATTCTTGGAATTCTGATCTTCATTGTATGGTTTAGTTTTGGTTAGTATTCCCCTGAGCGTTCTGGTCGATTTGAAGGCAGTGCGTATCTTGTATTTGATGCCTATCCTTCGTATTTTGTCTGATGCGTGTCTTGTATTTGCTGCCTATTCTTCGTATTTTGTCTGATGCGTATCTTGTATTTGCTGCATATCCTTCGTATTTTGTCTGATTGCGTATCTTGTATTTACTGCCTATCCTTCGTATTTTGTCTGACACGTACTGCCTTCAAATCGACCAGAACGCTCAGGGGAATACTAACCAAAACCAAACCATACAATGAAGATCAGTATTCCAAGAATTGTGTATATAACCTACCATGCGAATGCGGCAAAGCATACATAGGAGAGAGCAGTATACCACTCAAAGTGAGAATGCAGGAACATAAGAACAACGGCGCAAGGGCGAAACAGAAAGATCAAGAATCGCCGAACATGTCTGGAACGAAGACCACCGCATCCAATGGGATAACATACAGATAGTGGCAATGGACAAAGAAACACAACTCATCGAAAACTCAAAGAAGCCACATACATCGCACTAGCAGAAAATCCAATAAGCCAAGCTAGTGTAGAAATGAAACCCATATGGATTCCAATAATGTGCGAAGAGCTTAAGCGCAATACACC
>JARFJB010001486.1:200000-610000 GCA_036346205.1 Vesta saturnalis | reverse complement strand
ACGTTTAATTCTTTTCTTAAAGGCACCAGGTAACTGAAATTTTAGAATAAAGAAATGATTACTGTTATCATTGATCAAAATTTTGTTGATTCGCCTTACTTATCTATCTGAATTCCTATTGAGTTTACTTCTTCTGCATTTACATATTCAATATTCGTATAAGCTTTAATATCAATAATCTTTAGCAATGGAAGTCAACAAACGTTATACTCATTTAATTAAACCAAAATCTGGACGAAAATACATCAATGCATTGTTTACACACATATAAAAATCAAACCTATAATTTAAAATAACGTTCTTAAAACTAACATCAGCAATAAAATCTTATCAGAATTAAACGGTTGTTTTTCGTTTAATTGTAATGTTTAAATTTAAAGTTTAGAGAAATCAAACACATAAACGTTTTGTTTATTCAAACACTCAAAAGGTTCTTACTTGTTACTTTCATTGAAGGCTGACGACGTAACTGTTTTTCTTTCTGCCAATTTGCGGCCTGTTTAGGTTGACGGGCTTTCAGATGATGTAACTATGTCGCCAAACTGGCCGCTTCCTTTGTCATCTCTACCTTCTCTTACACCTTTGTTATGGATGAAAATGACATCAATTTTCCTTCCAATAATTCAAGGATTTTTGTAAATAATTGCTTGATATATTTACAGTTGTCACTTATTACTTTACTTAGTATAGTTTTCTACGAAAGGCCTGCGCTACTAACTGCAATGCGCAATCGTACTACACTTCATTAACACTTATTATTGTTTATACTTTGATTTACCAATTTGGAAAGATTACTGTTCTTTGCATTCATTGTCACTATTTAAACCCATTTGATTACGGTTCTGAGAGATATATATATATATATATATATATATATCACTTGCACTTTTACTATTTATTGTAGCCTTTATTATTTTAATAAGGAAGGTATTTGTGCTTCTTCTCTGTAATTGTGCTGGCGACGACTTACTCTGTTGAAGCTTTTCAACAAACTCTGATCGCTTACTTGCGACTGTTTTAAAACTATACATCATTATGGCAACGCATTCTTCTCCTTCAACACATGTTATGCACTTGCAACTGCCGTATTTCAAATATTTTCGGATTAAACATTAGATAACTTATTGAAATGAATTCAAGCTTAACATCCTAATATTAATTACATTCAAATGCAGATAACGAATAACCATTTCTTTACCTAGAAAATAATAATTGAAAATTTAGTGAAATTTTAAATTTTCTAAGGCACGTTACAGTGCTTGTGTGTGTGTGTGTGTGTGTGTGTGTGTGTGTGTGTGTGTGTGTGTGTGTGTGTGTGTGTGTGTGTGTGTGTGTGTGTGTGTGTGTGTGTGTGTGTGTGTGTGTGTGTGTGTGTGTGTGTGTGTGTGTGTGTGTGTGTGTGTGTGTGTGTGTGTGTGTGTGTGTGTGTGTGTGTGTGTGTGTGTGTGTGTGTTGTGTGTGTTGTGTGTGTGTGTGTGTGTGTGTGTGTGTGATTTTTTATTATTTTAATACAATAGACATAATATCAATAAATATAACAATAAAACGTTTCTAACTAATTACATAAGGCAATATGTTCTGTTTTTAAAATAAAATGTGGAATATGTTGAAAAGTTTCAAAGACACGACCATATCACATTTTCATGCTCATCAATGCTGCATAAAGCATTATTTGCACCAGTTGGATTCGAAGATATCAACTGATCCTTTTCCTTGTGCCAGGCTAGGTCTTGTAAAATTCTGCTTTTTAGACATACTGTGAATGCTGTTCTGAGAGACTGACGACTTGTCATTCGTTTTCATAGCTTTAACGGTAATGTTGTAGATTGTAGACTTTGCAAATTTATTAGATAGTTAGCTAACCGAAAGCTTTGATTTTAAACCGCAAATGAGAGACGTAGATGTCACTGCATTGTCAACCAATCTGTTGGCAATTGATTCAACCAGACGCCAGATCTGTTTTGTTTCCGAAGTCAACAGCATGTGCAAAGCGTCACATTTAGAAAACGCACAGTAGTGGCATTCATCGGTACTTTTAGTTTTGTATGTAACAGAAAACCGGATCAGCAAGTCTGTTTTTAGCAAACGCCAAGCTATTTCGCTTACGTATCCGCTAGTAAGGTGATTAAAAAGTTGTCCAATGTACACTGTTTACCCAAATGTTTTTTCAAGTGATTTTCCACTGTAAAAAGATGCCGTTAATTTTTCCAGTAGTTTTTCTTTGAGGATTTGCTTAACACACAGTTGTTGTTATATTTAAACGTTAATTTATTCCTTAAATTATCATCGGTTGCTGCCACTTCTGAGAACCAGTCATTAAAAAAGTTTTATGGTCTTGTAATGGTTTCTGAGTTCTATATTGGTTTGTATCGGAGACTTCTAAAGCTTGAAACACAGATGCTTCGTCTAGCCATTCATCATTTATCCGAAAGTCATTAAGTGTAACAAAACCCTGTTCCGACCATCTACGTACGAATAAAGGAGGAGCTGTTGCAGGTATTAGAGTAGAGGTAAAGGTAGGAATTTTTGAAGGATCAATATTATCTAGAAGCAACTCAGCGTTTTGCATAGTTTTATTATTTCTAGTAATAAGGGTGACAGTTGGTGAACGTTGGGTACTTTTTCCTTTAGAAAAACCATTGCCAAGTTAATCCTAATGACTCAACTTGTTTTAAGTTGTGCTCCATCACTATCTTCCACTTCTGCTGTTCTTTGGTGGATGATTTTTTTTGCTAAGTGTATTCTGAAAGTTTTAATTTTGCTCGATATGTACTGCCTATGCCCCTGACGTGTCTGAAGGCATAAATGTTGTTGTGGTAACCAGTGTTTTCCTTCCATATGTAGTCCACTATTTTTGACTGTAGAGAAAGTTGTTGTTGAGGGTGATGCTTATGCATTGTAGAGAGTGCCATAATTTGGGTGCTACATATTGGTTAATGACAACTTTCCTCCCAAGTATTGATAATGAGGGCATTTTCTCCTCCACGTCGTGAGTGATTTTCCAAGAGAGAGCGTTAATTCATTCATCATTTGAAAGACTAATTCTAACACTCTTATTCTGTTACCCATAGGATATTTAGAGTGCGTGTCTGTTCTTCTTCTCCAGCTTGCCCAAAACCTTTGCATTTATTTAAATTGAGTTCGGCACCGGATTGTGTGCGTACATTCTATAACACTTTTCTAAAGTTTTAAAATCGTTGTCATTCGATAAACCAACTGATACGTCATCAGCGTAAGCACTTACAATTATATTAGTGGGTGAAGGTTCAGATGGAAAAGATACACCTTTAAGGTATTTTCTACATAGTGCCAGGAAAGGTTCGATAGCGTGTGTGTGTGTGTGTGTGTGTGTGTGTGTGTGTGTGTGTGTGTGTGTGTGGTGCGTGGTCGTGCGTGTGCGTGCGTGTGCGTGTGCTGTGTGTGTGTGTGTGTGTGTGTATGCGTGTGTGTTGTATGTCTGTGTGTGTGTGTGTGTGTGTGTGTGTGTGTGTGTGTGTGCTGTGTGTGTGTGTGTGAGTGCTGTGTGCGTGTGTGTGTGTGTGTGTGTGTGTGTGTGTGTTGTGTGTCCTTGTTGACCTTCTAAGATTGACTATTATTGTTTTCAACTTAATTTTTATATGAATTTATATCGCTGTTCGTAACTCTACTAAATGGGTTTCGAAGTGTTACATGTTTCAATTTCTTCGGGAAGGCAAATTCAATATATAGCAAGATGTTTTTTATTGGGGTTAAGTGTGTTATGAATCCTATTTACTGTTTAATAATATTTTATTTTAGATCTTTTTGTTTCCCGTAGCTATACTAATATCAAATATGTAATTTCATTGATTACTGAAATATCTATAATTACCATGTGTGAGTTTACAAGAATGTTAATTTAATTCATTTTATCATTAACGTTGAATAACTCTTATTTAAATGCTATTGGGCTAATCCTTTGGTACAAATTTTATCATTTTGTAATTAAATCAATAATTTCCAACTTCTATCACACTGTAATCGTTAAAATGAACTTTTTACCACACTTTGTGGGAAGATAATATAATCGGTAGACATGGAAGCATAATTATTTCCATTAATTGTTTTTCTGCAGTGTATAGGAATTCCTAACGAAAATGTTTTATTTACACCTTTACCTTGCTTTTGATATTTTTCTTTTGTTTTGTTTAGTAAAAGAGGGTAAGTAATTTAGTAATTATTTTAGATTTTAATTAAATGTAATATCTAGGTTTAGGCAATTGTGGAAACTCCTGCACTCATTTCATACCGAGCGATTTAGAAAGTTGGACCTCGTGCATGATTGATTGTGGTTTTTAGTGCAATGATAGTATTATTTTGTTAATTTAATAAAACTTTTAGTGCTGAACTGTTTATTACGATTATTGCTAGGATACCTATTGTTCACCAAAATTAGATGGGTTCAAAACTGATTAACCTCAGGTATTACTTATTCTCGAATAGTGGGCAATGGGCATATGTCAAAGTGACATTTTGCATATTACAGATGTCTTGCTTAAGTTGGATTTACGTTTTGTGAAAACCAGTATTAGTACTGGGTGGGGGTATATCTGTGCCCACTAGTAATGTAATAATGGTACCTGTCTACAATAGGTAAAACCATACACCATGTGTTTTTATGGAGGCAATGGTCGTCATTAATAACAGCCCTTTAGTTACGAACGAAATTTAACGCACGTGTGATTGATTGAGATTCCCAAATAAACCAATGGCGCTAGAGATCGATGCTTTTAAGCATTTCTGGTGCGGAGGATATGACCGGAGATGACAACTTTTTATTCATGAAGAAAAGATTTTGTTTATTTGTAAAGTGCCTGATTTGCTTATTTACGATTTGATGAGTTGTATAATCGTAATAAGTTCAAACCTTTAACCTCACGTGGACAATCCCAAACGTGTGATGTAAAATTAAAAAATAGTTTATATTAGCACGGCATACATATATTTTAAATTGTTCATGAGAAAATGTAGATGACGCCAAAGTATTTATGTTTTCAATAATTTATAATTTACAAAACGGGGCAGAAGCTAGATCTAGCGTTGTTAGATTAGATCACTAGATTAACCTTGACATAGTTTCTTAAACTTTCTTCGTGTCTACACAATTACCCTTCTTAAAAAAATAAACGTTGTATCTAAACGATAATGTACCAGATCAAACACGGTAGTCTGGCATCGAGAGAAGCAGGCCTCAGATCAGCTGTTATACTTCGATTATATATGCAAAATAGGCGCATCTATCTTTCCCGTTTAACGCAATAGGGGTTTTATCAGGAGGATTACCTACCAAATTATTAGGAGTGTCTAGAATTAATATAATTTATTTAGGAGAGTCTTCCGAAAGTTACTAAAGTAGCTGGAATATATGAATTACACCGAGCTGGTAGCGTAGTGGCGACACGACCTGCCTAGCATTCGGGAGGTAATGAGTTCGATTCCCGTTACCCTCTACCTTGTATAAGGTTTTTCAGGGGTTTTCCTTATACACATGTAGCGAAATGGTCACTGCGTATATGCACACCATGTGCGACGAAGCGGCATGTTTTTCAAAGATTGGGTACGTTAATCGGCTTTTCTATTGAGAAACAATTTCTAGTTTTAATTGAAAAGAAGTTTAAACTTTAAATTAATACCTAGAGTATTTTGAGATAAGTGGTAGTTGTGAAAGGTTGGTAGGGTATCACAAATAATTGAAATATTTGACACTGAACATAACCTTTTAATTTTATTACAAGATACATTTTAATTGAATTTTCAAACCCCAAGAAACCATGGGTGACGATGAATTGTAATGTAGTGGAGCTGAATTACGCAACGTCGTTTATCATTAAGTATGCCAAAAGTTACATTAACCCAATACTTTCTGCGATGGTCTGCCTTTCTCTGAAAACATTATGCCTAGTTACGAAAATAACATTGTTAAGTTTGTAACAACCCTTTCTGCGTTGTATTAAAATATACCTTAATTTAAGGTCTTTCATTCGTTTAGTTGTAAATATAAGAAAAGTTTTTAATTATTGAAATATAGGTATGAGGTAGGCAACTTAATTTGCATATCTTTTTAGGGGTTTATAGTGTATACTTCTTAAGGTTTATATTCCCTCTTCAAATTAATTTTCTGCTCAAATACGTTTGCGCAATACATCATCATCTGACATGATCTAACTTCCTAAGCCTCCATTTTTTTTCACTTCCTGATGAAAGTGGTGTGGTTAGAAAACTTTTTTGGGTTTTTCACCTAAATTTAGTGAAAGCGCCATTGATTTGATGGTAAGATATCTTTTAACTCGTAATACTAAAAATTAAAACATTTGCTCTTTTCAGGCACTTTTTTTTACTGCACTTTTATTTTAGTTCAGTTTTTTACTATTTCTACTTTGATTACATTTTAAATACGCATTTAATTTTACTGTTGCGTACGCTTTCATTTTATGATTGCAATTTTTGCATTGAAAATGTCAAAAAATGCAATAAATATTTGATTATTTAATTTAAAGAAGAAATGTTTAAGAGATAATTCCAGTTTTGGATGTGGCTGATAACATTATTTCAAGATATTGCCCAAGAACGGTTCGAGGATGAAATCACCTTGGTTGACCGTTTCGTAAACATTTAGATACCAGAGGGTGTTAAAAAACTTGTGTACAAAAATTTTACAAAGGTATTTATGTAATGATTTTTTTAATTTAAGGATAGTTTTAAGATATATTTTATTTAATCATATAATATTAGCTGTCAATAAACATTTGTATATTTTTTTATTGTTTTACATTTTGATAAATTTTTATTGTTGACAAATTCGGTTTAGTTGTTCCGAGATAATTAAAAAAAATAACTTGGCGTCCGAGATCATTTTATTAGTGTTACATACAATTTTTTTATTATTTATGTTCGGTGGAAGTAAGCGAGCAGATTTAGTGGTAATTAAGCAAATCAAAAGAATGAACCACCCTATATTAATCTTCCGACTTGAGTCAACGGCTCTATTTGTGGTGCATGGTTAGTATCTACAGTCAGTTCGACGATTTGTGTTAGGAGAACTTATTTCTTTATTTATTATACTGTTCGACCACTTTATTACAAGTTTATTCGCATAACCTTTTTACTAGCAACAAAGTCAGTTAAAAATTAGGAGTATATTTTAGTTGGCTGTCAGTGTTAGATTACTGACAGTTTAAGACGGTTTGTTAATAAAAATCATTATCAAACCGTAAGCAGTTAGAAACAGTACGAAAATTAGTTCGTTAGAATATCAAAATTAAAAAATAATGAAAGTATTCTACTATCGCGCTCAAAAAATTCTGGTACAGCTTGCTACAGTAGACACTTCCAAATTCAAATTTTGTATGCAAATCGGACATCTCACGATTTTCAAGTAGGGATTAAGCATTTGTCTGGTACAGCAACGTTTTGGCTGTGTGCATTTAGTGTGACGGCACAAAAACAATTGCGTTAGCAGACTATAACCATGAAATGTCTAAGTGACAGTTTATAAGAGTCTTTAATCTATCAAATTTACCAGTTTGACAAATGCTTAACCCCTACTTGAAAATCGTTAACAAGTTCTACCAGAATTTTTTGAGCGCGATAGTTCATGTTCTTAAACGTCTAAACATTTACAGGAGCTTTAAACCTTTGTAAGGTTTTATATGGTTTTCATCAGTTTATTAAAGCGTGAGCACGTAAGTACAGTACTACAGTGTATTAAAGGATGTATCTAAGTGACATAGAACGAAGAACACCCAGTAATAATAAATATTTTGTAAAAATTTGTTGGAAATATCTTTGTTTATGTTAAGATAAAAAACGATCAATTGTTTAGCTATGTTACTCTAGCGGTTTTTTCGTTAACCCCTTCAAAAACATTTACGATCACGTAGCCTTAAAATCATTTGTAACTACAGTTGTCATTTAAGACGTGTAAAACACATTACAAAAAGCTCCTTTAATTGCATCACGGTGCCTCGAGTGTGAAGATGCCAACATTTTCGGCAGATAAGCGAGTTTGATAGGGGTCGAATTGTGAGCTTACGAGAGGCTAGTTTGTCTATGAGAGATATAGCCTATAGAACGCAACAGTCTGTGTTCGGACATGGAACCAAGAAGGCTGTTCACGAAGAGCGAGAGGTACAGGACGTCCTCGAAGAACCACAGAAGCCGAAGATCGCCGTCTTAGAGTATTGGCTCTACGGGACCACTTCTCGTCTACACGGGCGATTGCGGGCTAGTGGTTTGCATAACATGGAAGGGTGATTGGGATGCGAACTGTTTATCGCCGGATAAGAACCTTTGGACTGTTTTCATACCGTCCCCATTTTGTGTTACCACTGACTCCTGGGCACCGACGTGATCATCTAGCGTGGTGTAGAGAACGGGCAAATTGGGACCAAGAATGGAATTCAATTGTCTTCAGTGATAAGTCCAGATTTTGTTTGGGCATGCATGACGATCCTATCCTGACCACACCTATCCTTAATCCCACCATGCATATATACGTAATGTATGTATGCTGGGAATCCATGATTGTAGCTAAAGGAGCTCGGGAAGCTCGAGAAGCCCGCCCTCCCCCTTGGGGAGAGAATGAAATACGTTGCCTTTTCCTTTTCTTCTTTAAACACATATCTTGTGTAATGGAGTAATTTGCATTGGGCCAATTAGCAGGTACAAATATAACAAAACATGAAGGTTCAATGTAAATCTTGTCTTTATTATTTATATTCTAACCAGGTTTTGTTAATCCCGTAAAAAAATTGTAACTGACAGGCGTTTACTCAGCGCGATGTATAAAGTGTAAACCAGCCGCTAACAAGGGAATTAGTGCACTTGGATTGTGTGGTCAAAATGTTGATTACTTGCACTAGACTAATCCAAACAATATTAAACAACAACCTCTGATATGTAAATCAGACAAGGGATTAACTACCCAATACATGAAATTTATTTATTAATTTTTAATAAGTTTGAAATTCATAAGTGGTAGGAAGACTTTAGCTTTGTTGCCACGAATAAAGTTGAAGTTATTAAAGGTGAAGACTAGAAATAGAATCAAACCTTTAAAAAGAATGAAATTTAGTAAACCATGGAGTAAAGTAGACAGAATTAAAAAATCTAAGTTAAATAACTGATTTTGCAGATATCAGCTACGCTCTATTGGAAAAAATTATAGCTAAAGTAATGTTATGGTTTAATGTGCACGAGATTACAAATTCGCTCAAACCTGAAAACTCTCGGAAATCATGTATATTACCTACTTTAACATTCATACATAAGTTATAATGAAGGTGGTGTAAATGGTAAAAATTTTAAATAATATAATAAAGTAATAAGAGTAAAAGTTCTCCAAAAACAAATCGTTAAACTAACTGGAGATACTAACCATTCACCACAAATAATGCCTTTGACTCAGTCGGTAAATTAAAGTAGGGTGGTTCCTTCTTCTGATTTGCTTAATTACCACAATTTCTGCTAGATTACTTCCACTGAACATAAATAATAAAAAATTGCAATGTAACACTAATAAAAATGATCTCGGACGCCAAGTTATTTTTAATAATGCTCGGAATAACTAAACCGAGTTTTACAATAAAAATTTTATCAAAATGTAAAAAATAAAAAATATACAGACTATGTTTATTAACAGTTAAAATGATAGGGTTAAATAAAATATATCTTAAACTAGTTATAGCCTTACATTACTAATTAAATCATAAAACATAAATACCTGTCACTAAATATAACACTTCTTGAGAACCCCTGGTATTATAAAAAATAATGCTGAAATGCAAACCAAGCTGACGTAATCCTTGTGTCAACGTTGCGCAATATATTTCAATAACAATGCTTTTATGTTATCAACCGGAATAACCCGTTTAATGCATTTTCTTGAAATTTTCAAATAAAATTGCAATCATAAAATGAAAGCGTACGCAACAGTAAAATTAAATGCGTACTTAAGATGTAATTAAAGTGTAAATCAAAGTAAACATAAAGCAAAGAAAGTAAAAGTGCCTGAAAAGAGCAAATGTTTTAATTTTTTAGTATTACGAGTTAATTTATCTTACCATCAAATCAATGGCACTTTAACAAAATTTAGCTGGAAACCCCAAAAATATGGCTTCCTACTCAACATAAGGTTCATTAAGTACTAAAATGGACACCTAGAATATCAGACGATGTAGTCGTGCGCGAAAGGATTTGCGCAAAGAATTAAGTCAACGATGACGTATTGCGCGAAAATATTTGAGCAGAAAAATAATTTAAAGAGGTGGAAGTATAGACCTTTAAGAAAATATGCACTTAAGTTACACCAAAATGCAAATTAAGTTGCCTACCTCATAGCTATAATGCAAAAATAATTAAAAATTTTTCTTATATTTACAACTGAATGAACGAAAGACCTAAATTACGGTATATTTTAATACAACTCAAAATGGGTTGTTACAAAGTGTTTGATTATATTATATTTTCGAACATTCTACGCCCACCACTAATTCTTAGCCAACATTACCATAAATATTGCCCTAGTATAGATTTTTAACGTAATAGTATTTACATTTGCTCAATATTCCTGGATGTGATATAAACATGACGATACCTAATTTTATGTTGTATTCTGCAATACACCATAATTATTTGAATTGGGAGATAATTGATAACACTCGATACAACTATAGATTTATTTAACATAGTTTACTAGACGAATTGTAAAGTAAATTTTTATTAAACTGTTTTAGCTCTTTTCTTAAAAATTGCTCAACCCATTTCAACAAAGTAGTAACATCTTCAGTTGATGTTAAACGTCGATCAGCTGACGTCCTTGTCAGAGTAGACGATACAACACGATACGTTGTCCCCAATCCTTTCAAAACCTGCAAAAAAGCATTGGATGTATTTTTAATAACAAAAAACCCTACCCTCATAGCATCTTCATCAGTCACATCATCACCCACATAAAAAACAGCAGCTTTATCATACCAATCTTCACCAAACACTTTTTTTAGTATATAAAGAGCAGCACGCCCCTTGTTCCAATTCACAAGTGGCTTAGCCTCAACTGCACAATGTGCTCTACCTGTTCTAAACCCAGCTTTCTCAATCAAGTGTTTCGCTTTTTCCTCAAGCTCGCTATGCATACTTTCCTCCACTTTCCGGAAATGAAACGTTAAAGCAGTGGTTTTATTCTCAACCCATGCTCCTGGTTTACACACTTCTCTTTCTAGTGCTTGTTGAAGAGCAAGTATTTTCTGTTCAGTATCTTTTGGCATTGGATGTATGTAATTGCTACCATCCAAAAACGAAATTGCCAAACCGTGATTACCGGCATAAACAATATTCCCAATTCCAACCTACGAAAAAAAAATACTATTAAGGTGAGTTAACCAGTTAAGGTCCGTACCATATCCTCAACATTTTTTATATTACGTCCTGAAATAATTGAAATAAAGCAATCTCGGTGATCTCGTAGCAGTTCTAAAATTGTTTTAGTGTCCGAAGGTAAAATAGCCAAATCAGGATGTGGGGCAATTGGAGACAAGGTTCCGTCGTAGTCTAAAAGCAAAGCAATTTTCTTCTCGCCAATAAAGCTGTAAAAAATTCATCATTGTAACAGTGATCAAAGAGAATACTCACTTAGATAAGTCCTCAAAATCATTTACTGTTGTTTTAGAGATTAAAACTTCAGTAATCATATCTTCTAATGATACAAAATCGTGATGTTCCTCCCGTTTCCTCATTAAACCCATCCTTACAGATCTCTCATCCTCGGGCATTTCAAGTGCACGTTGAAGATTTTCAGCAAAACTTGAAGCGTCAAGCGGATTAAACTGGAGAGCTTCGGGCATTATTTCAGGCAGGTGAGAAGATGAAGATACCATAAGAACACCTGGAGAGGAGTTAACTTGGCAAGCTAAAAATTCCTTAGCATATCGGCTTAACCCAGCTGAAACAATCAAACACACATCAGCATCTTTATACAGACTGATTAACTCGTTCTGATCTTCTAGATTTTGCACAAATTTAATATTTATACGGTGAATTAATTCTTCAGTAGATTTCGGCAACTCGCCTGAAAGCACCACCAAGATCATTGTTACGTTACTCAATTTGCTTAAAACTGCTTTAAAGGCTAGTACTGTTTCTTGAACGTAATCTAATTGAGTAATGCTCAAAATAACTTGCTTATTTTTATGAAGAATGGTTGGAAGAGCCTTGGCTTGCTCAGATAGGTAATAAAAGTCTTGTATAATAGGAAAGCATTTTATCCTCACAGTCCGATCTCCGTGTTCGACTAGCAGTCTAACTGTATCAACACGACAACCTAAGCACCGCTTACAACATTCCATAAAATTTAAACTATCTGTAGGCGTTTCAAATCCCACAACATCGCATGCTAGTACGCCTTGCAAAACTTCATCTGCCTTTGGCAACAGTCTAAAAACGTACCACGCTGGGAAACCGGAGTAAAACCTAAACCCAATTTTACATCTATGCCTTTCATCATCTAGCCTCTAAAAAAATTGTTATTGCGAAATCTATCTAGAAATAAATCAACCTGTCTAAGCCAGTGAGGCACCATCATCAGCTCAAATCCATGAATCCAAACCAAAACTTTCACGTTCCGGATTTTACAAGCATCCCAAATGCGATTCGAAAATATTATGTTAACCTCATCATACACTTTCCATTTATTATGATCAAAATTAATTTTGCCTTGCATTAAGTTAAAAAATGGTAGCAACGCGTCCCGACAAAATTCTTGGTAATCATTTATCAATGACCTATCAATTTGAACTCGAAACACCTAGAAAGAAATAAGTATTCACTGATATATGTACAGTAATAAAACCAACATTCTGTTCATTATCCTCTAGTTCTATTCCAGTCCATCCAACCCAAAATGTTTGTGGAAGAGTGGTTTGGAAAAGAGAGCAAATCTCTTTGGTGATACTAAAACAAAAACTACCTGTTAGTGAATTGTGTAAAAGAGTAATTGCTTACTCAGGTTTTCTGAAAGTTTGTCCACTTTGGGTTTTTTGTACACGGTACGGTAGCTCGCTTGTTGCATGGATCACAAATGTTGAAGGACATGCTAGAACGATATATGGTTAAAGATGACGTAATAACTAGATATCTTAGCTGCAAAAAATATATAAGATGTGATTCTTTTCACTATGCCCAATATAAACATAACTTACTCTAGCAAAGTACAGGTCGTAGGTTCAAATCCTACTCGAGATAAACTTTTTATTTTTGTATCTAATAAAATTAATAATAATTTTTAATAAACATAAGTTGTTATTATAAATAAAGTAGCTGATACATAATTTGTTTTATTAAACACTATTAAACATGCGTGCATGAGTGGATGTTAAGGCACCCTTAACACACATGAATTGGGTGCATAAGCAAATAATTAGACAGTACCCATTTCGTGTTTCAAATGATCATGTTTATTTACTAAAATTAATATTAAATACTAAGTGTTGAAAGCAACCTTTAGAAGTTGATGAAAATATTTTCGGAATTTATAAATTAATACACGCAGTTATTATTTGTTTTTGTAAGTTAATACGTCAATAAACGATAAACTAATAACCGCATCTCGAGTGGTAACAATCCTTAACATTTTTCGGATAAACTACAACACTCGCTTCACTGCACTCACTCGCACCATAGTATGTGCGTGCTCAAATGTTAAGGCTAAGTTAATACTCTAGCCACATTAATTAATTACAACTTTATAGATCGCAGCACCCTTTGCATATTCAAGATACGTTGACTGGTTACTTCATTAAATGTTATTCTCAAAATAGGCAGCCACTAATACACAAGTATGTAAGCATTGAATTAAACCATATTATATGTAAATGTAAACAGAAAAAGTGTATGTGTACATAAACTAAATAAAAAATCTCTGTGCAATCCTATTAAATTTAGTAATAAATAACAACATGTCCACTAACACTATGTGCTTCTGTTCGAAAACACTGACATGCTGACAGTGCTGGCAACATAACTTAACATGCGATGGCGTAGTAAAAACAATTGTCAAATATATTTTTCCTGAAATAATAACAACAGTGCAAAAAAATCTGTGTAACATATCTAGAAACTATTTTGACGAGTATTCAAAGTCGCAGTCCTCGGCAGAGACATCTGTGCGACTGAGAGTCTGTAATTATACGTGCCAGGGCGCATGTACACCTGTACATACCCCAGAGTCTGTGCGTAAGTGAGCTTCTAGGTATGTGAGTATCTGCGCCTGTGTGCTGTGTCT
This sequence comes from Vesta saturnalis, assembly GCA_036346205.1. NCBI lineage: Eukaryota > Metazoa > Arthropoda > Insecta > Coleoptera > Lampyridae > Vesta > Vesta saturnalis. The sequence continues at coordinate 595,707 of JARFJB010001486.1, read as the reverse complement.
GCGTATCTGTGGGCTTGCGTGCCTGCGTATCTGCGTGACTGAGTATCCGCGTGTCTCCGTGTTTGCGCGTCTGAGTAGTGGTTGATTGTCTGCGCGAATCCGCGTCTTTGCGTGTGTGCCAATCTGCACCCGAGTGCCTGTGTCTGCGTATCTCCGTGATCGCGTGCCTGCGTTCATGCGTGTGTATGTATGCGTGTATGTGTGTATGTGTATGTGTATGTGTATGTGTATGTGTATGTGTATGTGTATGTGTATGTGTATGTGTATGTGTATGTGTATGTGTATGTGTATGTGTATGTGTATGTGTATGTGTATGTGTATGTGTATGTGTATGTGTATGTGTATGTGTAGTGTTGTGTATGTGTATGTGTATGTGTATGTGTACGTGTACGTGTACGTGTACGTGTGTGTGTGTGTGTGTGTGTGTGTGTGTGTGTGTGTGTGTGTGTGTGTGTGTGTGTGTGTGTGTGTGTGTGTGTGTGTGTGTGTGTGTGTGTGTGTGTGTGTGTGTGTGTGTGTGTGTGTGCCTGTACGCACGAAGGCATAAGTATTATGTATACGAGTGTGCCAGTGCATCTGTGCGTTTGTACATATGTGCGTCTATGTGTGCCTCTCTGCGTGTGAGTGCCTCTATCTTCGTATTTGCGTGATCGCATGCCTGAGTTCCTTCGTACCTGAGTGTCTGCGTGTCTCTGCGTCATAAGCATTATTTCAGTACGTCAGTGCATCTGTGCGTCTGTGAGCCTGTACGTCTGCGCGTCTAGGCATTTACAAATCTGCGGGTCTGTGCTTCGGTGTGCCTGTGCGCCTGTACGTCTGTCCACTTATGTGTCGGTGTCTACTCATCTTCATGTCCGAGTCTATACGTGCCTACATGTCTGCATGTCTCCGTGTCTGCGCGTATTCGCATCTGTGTGTGTGTGTGTGTGTGTGGTGTGTGTGTGGTGTGTGTGTGTGTGTGTGTGTGTGTGTGTGTGTGTATGTATGTATGTGTGTATGTGTATGTATGTGTGTGTGTGTGTGTGTGTGTGTGTGTGTGTTGTTATGTGTGTGTGTGTGTGTGTATGTGTGTGTGTGTGTGTGTGTGTGTGTGTGTGTGTGTGTGTGTGTGTGTGTGTGTGTGTGTGTGTGTGTGCATAAGTGCGCGAAATCATAAGTATCACTTGTATTAGCGCGTCAGTACATCTAAGGGTCTTTGCACCTGTGAGTCTGTGAACCAGTGCGTCTGTGCGCGTGTGCGTCTACGCCTCTGTGCTCCTGAGTGCATGTGAGCCTGCATTTGTGCGCATGGGCGTTTGTGCGCCTGTGTGCCTTCCTGTCCGCTTGTCTGCGTGTCTCGGTGTTGCGCGTCTTCGAATATGTGTCTGCATGTGTTTGTACGTGTGTGCGCGAAGTATCATTTATATCAGTGCGTTAGTGCAACTGTGCGTCTGTACGTCTGCGTGTCTGTGTCTGCGCATCTGCGCGTATACGCGTCTGTGCTCCTCTGCGCCTGTGACTGTACTATGTGCGCGTATGTGTATGTAACCACGGTAACTTAGAGGTTATTATCACTGAAATACCTCGGTTCTATAAAATTTTTGTTAAAACAAAGGCGTTTTATAGAGATCGCGAACATACATCTTGCATCTAAAGAACTGTTAAATTTACACAAAAATTATAAAGTTGATTCATTTTTATGTGTTATCTTGATGAAAGTTTTCAATATAGTAATAAATAAGTCCTTAAAAGGGCTTTTTACGAATCCTAAAGTAGTTTTTATGACCATCTCGAAAACCTTTAATTGTTCGTTAACAAGTATAGAATCTTTTTGTTTAATAATTCAATTTAGATAAGTTTTCTTTCTAAAGGTTTTATCGTAGAAAACTTGAAACATGTATTACAAATTTGATATGTACGTTACTGTATTATGCTTTTCGTATCTATTCAGAAACTAACGTCCCAATATAACAAATATTAACTGGCTTGTTTATGTATTAATATTTTACACAGCTGTTGAAATATGTAATAATGTATAATTACTATCCTATATTGCCAAGATTGATAAAAATACAATTTTAGAGCTTTGGATCGTATGTCATTGCTCTAAAAAACTTAATTACACTTCTAAACTGAAAGTTACATTTGCATTTATGCACATATATGATTGTTAAGGTGGATATAAGTAAGTAAGTGTAACAAATTATTCCCTCTAGACTCTTTGCCCTAAATAAGTACTCTTTGTTAAATCAACAAGACCCTAACATAAGAAGGCGATGTGCTGGCCACATCAGATTTATCAGGCAATACAGTCTCAATCTACCGACAAATCAAACAACAAGAACGGATCGATGAAAGTAACCATAAACCATATTTTTTCTTTAGTTCATCGCAAGACAAGATGAGAAGCAATGACTAACGTCATACTCGATCAAACATCATTGGCCTATTTGGAAAGGGTGAAGGACCATGAGGAAGCAGAAAATTAAAAAAATATGTATTTCTTCAAACCTTAAAAAGCTTAGCCAACGTATGATATGTAGAAGCTAATTAGATATTAAGATATTCATGAATAAAGGTAGATAGACACCATGCTCACCGCCTTTGATATGAAGATTATCAAAAAGAGTTCAAAATACTTTGGTTCCAAACCTACCATTTGAATTAAATGGATATTCAACCATCCTTTGCCACTTAGATTGCAAACTTTATTTATATTGGAGATACAGTACGTAGGTGAGTGATAACGTGCCATAGGTATATATTATACAGGGATATTCATTATAAATTACTCAATGGATATTTTTATTATTATAGCAGATAGATGTATACATTAAATGTAAAAGTTGTAGGAAGGACAGTAAATCATCTTAATTTATCACGAAAAACACAGTGGCGTACTATAGCTAAGGGGTATAAAAAATAATTCAATTTTTTTTAATAGAACACCCTGTATTTTATTTTACCTTCGTAAAACCCGTATTTTTCTGAATTCAAAAATATATCACATGATACACCCACGTTTAACCGTTGTTGAGTGATTTAACATTTAAAATGGTGGTTATGATATACTTCCATGAAATATTATTTTTGCTTTATTGTTAAGTAGTCTATAACAATGACAGTAGTTAATGACAATTTTATTGTAAATTGTAAATAGTTAAAATGGTTTATAACGATGTTGAAAAAGTGCAAACCTTCACTTGTTATATTCGTAATAATAAAAACAAACGCGAGGCACGAAGAGCCTACAGGGTGTTATACCCAAATCGAACAGTCCCTTCGGAAAAAACTTTTTGTAATATTTACAATAAGGTAATTTCTACAAGTTCATTTGCTAAAAAAAACGTGCAAATATGGTAAATGAAGATGAACAGCTCGATGTTCTGCTACATTCGAGGGTAAGTCAAACAAATTTTGTTCGATAATAACCATTATTGTAAGATAATATTCTTTTTAGAAAACAGTGAAAGTAGTTTAAAAACGCAGCGGTTTTATTAAGAAAGAGTTACAGCAAAATTCAACGTTCGTTGAAAAGAAACGGTTACAAACCTTATAAAATACGTCCCGTACAATTTTTAACGGAAGTTCACAAATTGAAAAGACTAGACTTTTGACGACAAGTAATACATACCTTAAATGAGGATCTCGAATATTTTAATAAAATTCTATGGTCTGATGAGTCCTCATTTTAGACCGCCGGAGTATTTAATAGAAGAAACAAAAATTCATGGGATAATAAACAAAATCGAAAAATACTTTTTAAACCAATAAAAAAATTTGAGAGAAAATCAATCAACATTTGGTGTCGGATTTTCTTAAATAAAATTGTTGAGCCAATATTTGATGATTACAATTTAAAAGGACCCACCTATATTGAAAATTTGATTCCCTAAATAGAAAATATGGTTATGGAGATGTTTACAGAAGAAGAACTGCACTATTTGATTTGGAAGCAGGATGGGGCACCCCTGAATAATGTTAAAGAAGTAAGGCAACATTTAAACAATGTATTTGAAGTACAATTTTTAACGGAAGCTCACAAATTCTCATTTTCGACCGCCGGAGTATTTAATAGAAGAAACAAAAATTCATGGGAAAATAAACAAAACCGAAAAATACTTTTTAAACCAATAAAAAAAATCTGAGAGAAAATCAATCAACATTTGGTGTGGGATTTTTTTAAATAAAATTGTTGGGCCAATATTTTATGATTACAATTTAAAAGGACCCACCTATATTGAAAATTTGATTCCCCAAATAGAAAATATGCTTATGGAGATGTTTACAGAAGAAGAACTGAATGATTTGATTTGGATGCAGGATGGGCATAATGTTAAAGAAGTAAGGGAACATTTAAACAATGTATTTGAAGTCTGAATAGGAAATAACGGTACGATTGCATGGCCCCCTAATAGCCCTGACTTGACTGTTATGGATTCATTTGTTTGGGGATTTTTAAAGGATATTTTTAATAATGATAATAACCATAATATTCAAATGATCCAAGATAGAGTCCGTGAAGAAATCAACAATTTAAATAACCTAAATAATGAAACTATTACCGATGCAATTCGTAATTTAATAAGACGCTATCTCTTATGCATAGAGAATCACGGAGGGCATTTCGAACATTTGCTGTGATTAGTAATTATTGTTTGTTTTTGTTAAACTTATTAAATAAATCTTTGTTATATAGACTACGTAACAATAATAAGCAATCAGTGATATCTAGTGTGTGATTTTCGATGTGTTATAACTTATAACCCAAAAAATGTTCAAAATATAGGTGTAAACTGGCGTGTTTCTGCAATCATAAAAATGAAAGCACGCTGGAAATAACAAAAATAATATTTCATGGTTGGCTTTGGTTGCAATAATTTTTCAAAAGGCAAGTAAGTATATCATAACCACCATTTTAAATGTTAAATAACTGTACAACGGTTAAACGTGGGGGTATCATGTGGAATATTTTTTAATTCAGAAAAATATGGGCTTTACGAAGGTAAAATAAGATACAGGGTGTTCTATTAAAAAAAATGGAATTATTTTTTGTACCCCTTAGTTATAGTACGCCACTGTGTTTTTCGTGATAAATAAAGATGATTTACTGTCCATCCTACAACTTTTACATTTAATGTATACGTCTAACTGCTATAATAACAAAAATATCCATTGGGTAATATATAATGAATATCCCTGTACATACTAGAATTGATTATAGCCTCTATAACCAATGGTACTAGTAATGGCAAATTTTAAATCTGCCGCTTAAAAGTTGGATCAAAAAGTAAATGTGTACAATCAACTCCTTCAACAACAAAAACTGCATCAACGTAAATTGCATTTATTTATTACAATTTAGTAGTTTTTAAAATATTATTTCAAGCTTTGATCAGTAATATCATTGTTTATACTTACAAACAATGGTAATATTAAAATAAAATTATTTACATATCGGCAATAAAATAGTAAACTTTATTTAAATTTTGTAAATCCGATCAAAGATAGCGCCACAATATTAAATAAAAACAAAAAGTTGATCTCAATGCTGTTTACAATCAACAATAAAAAAAACATTTATAAACAGTTTTAATTAATCTAATTTGTATTACAAATAGAATATACTTACATTCTGTTACCTGTTCACTAAATAAATAATGAGAGGAACTCATTTTAAACAATAAACAGTAGTTTGAAGATGTAGGTTAAGCTAGATGGCACCGAATGAATCTAAACCTAGAACAGTAATTATTCTATTGTGTATAATTTGAATTTTTTATTTCTCTAATGTTGTTTGCTCTTTGATATTTTAATGGAAATATTAAGGGTTATCTTTCTTCAAATAAAAATTTGCAATCAGTTTATCAGTAGTTTTTATCATAGAAATTATAACATAATTAAATGCTTTTATATAACCTGCCATGGATCAATATGCATTTCCCAATAATTTATATTTTATTTTAAAATTCAAAGAACTAAAATACAATTATTTTAGTTTAACGTATAAATTTTTGTTGGCTATATATGTACAGTGCGTCCCATTTTGGTTGAGACAGCTAGATATCTCGCTTGTTGTTGTAGATAGAACATTGCGGTTGCCGCGGTTCTGCGCCACTTTTTTGTGCAACTCAAGATAGCCTGAACGGATTTTGCCTAACTTCTTTCGTTTATAAATTACAGGGTGTTTTTGAAAATCCACACTTTTTGGATCCCCTCCATATCTAAGAAGTTTCTCAGCGATAATGTCAAATTGAAAACTTGCCCATAGAGAATTTTACGTAGAATCCAGGGGCGCACTCAACTTTTTTTCGGAGTATCGTTATGGAGATAAGACTCAAACTTATGATGTTTTCAATGGAACACCCTGTATTTTATTATCTCATTAAATTACTTATTTTTTTCCCTTCGAAATGATATAAAATATATAAACATGAAGTTTTGAAAAATGCTCCAAAATTACTAAAACATTGAATTTTAATAGAGTGCCATGGATTTAAAAGTTTTACCACACGGATTATTATTTGTGATTTTTTATATTAGGTCTTGGATGCTACAAACATTGTTATTGACTTTTGGAGCATTGTTTTATCAAGTGACTGTGGAAAAATCAACACATCTGCTGTCATGATGATAAGTTTTGATGCGTTTTATTGTGTTTGTGTTTGGCGATTTTGTTAATTTGTGAAATTTTATAATGGCTGAAAGATTTTTTCAGAACAACGAAAAGTATGATATCATACAATGTTTCAATCAATGCCATGAAAATGTTGACGAAGCATTAGAATTATATTTAAACAGGTAAACTAGTAATTTACAATAAGACATTATATGACATATTGTTTTTAAAACGTTAGATATCCAGAGAGGCGTCAACCTAGTCGAGCAACGATATTTCTACTAAAGAATAATCTACTAAATTATGGTGCGTATTCTAAACCCCGACCCAAGACGTATAACAAGGAAAATAGTGAAGTGGATGAAATAAATGTCTTAGCCAGCGTCCGTGTCTCTCAGACTTCTTGTACGAAGTTAAAAAATGACACTGGTGTTAACCGATCACGGGTACAAAGGATTTTAAAAAAACACAAATTGAAACTCTACAAAGTGAATATTGTTCAGCATTTATACCCTGGTGATGGAGCGAGGCGTGTGAATTTCTGTAATTGGTTTTTGAACCAAACTCGAAGGAACAATAATTTTGCGAGTAAAGTCATATGGTCAGACGAAGCCCATATAAGCAGTGCCGGTTTATTTAACAGGCAAAATACAAGGCACTGGTATGATGAAAACCAATACCTAATTTTTGAGCAACAACAACAGGGTCGATTTGGTTTTAATGTAGCCTGTTTCTTATTGGGGATATCAATAAAATACCGCATTTTTGAAGGGGCTCTCAACGCGAATAGATACTTGGCAATTTTAGAAGAATTAATACCAGAATTCGTGGAGAATGTTCCCCTCGCCTATCTTAATGCCATTTACTTCCAACAAGACGGTGCCCCTGCCCACAATTCGAGGTTGATTGTGCCGTTTTTAGAAGAAACTTTCCAGGACTATTGGATTGGAACAAATGGACCCATTAGATGGCCTGCAAGGTCACCTAATTTGTCAGTGTCGGACTTTTTTTGTGGGGTTTTTTGAAAAATAAAATATACGGTAAGAGGCACAATCATATTGAAGAACTTCGTGTAACAACAGAGGCAGTTTTCCAGAATTTACAAAATCGTCCTTTCATAATTTTAAATGTATTAAGACGTATTAATTGTGTCAATTGTGTGTTAGGGAGAATGGACATCAATTTGAACAATTCAATGAATAAGTTACCGAATAATTTCGAAATGAAATAGTATGAGTAAATATTTAATTAGTTGCTTATTCTACATTATGAACTTTTTATTACTATTTATTTGTTGCTATTAGTTACCTACGTTTTTTGTTTTGTTAGTGAATTAGTGTTAGTATTGTTCTTGTTCCTTTCATGGAAAAATCACAAGTAGTATTTCTTCAATTTGAACTTTTTTGTATGAAAAATCCATAGCCTATTATTAAAAATCAATGTTTTAGTGATTTTGGAGCATTTTTGAAGAATTTATGTTTATATATTATATATCATTTTGAAGTAAAAAAATAAAGAATTTAATGAGGTGATAAAATACAGGGTGTTTCCTTGAAAAAATCATAAGTTTGAGTCGTATCTCCATAACCATACCCCGAAAAAAAAATTGAGTGCGCCACTGAATTCTACATAAAATTCTCTATTGGATAAGTTTCCAATTTGACATTATCGCTGAGAAACTTCGTAGATATGGAGGGGGTCCAAAAAGTGTGAATTTTCAAAAACGTCCTGTAACTTATGAACGAAAGAAGTTAGGAAAGATCCGTTCAGGACATCTTGAGTTTCACAAAAAAGTGGCACAGGACCGCGAAAACCGCAAGGTTCTATCTTCAACAACCCGAGATACTTGGCTGTCTCAACCAAAATGGGATGCACTGTACATATTGCAATTAAAACCATACCGATTACCCATGACTCATTTACCCACTTTCTTTACCTCTATATCACAAAATATTTAATTTTGACTCATAAAATTTGTTATAAATCCCTGATTCAACCGATTTACTACATGGTTGTTCCAAATGAGTTATAGAAAATACTGTGTAAAATTTAAACGTCTTTTACCTACACCAATGAATTTATAAATTCAATGACTACATAATTAAAATACTTCGCGTTTAGGTTTTATAAGTGGTGTCTTTTTCTGTTTATGCTTTATGTAAATCTATACGTTTCAGTAAGTGGTATATTTTTATACAGGGTGTATTTTAAAATCACCGACAAAGGAAAACTGGAGATTCTATGATTCAAAATAAGACAAAAATTATCATAAACGCTTTTCCGAAAATGCTTCCTAACCGAGATACAGGTTGAGTAAAAAAATACTTTTTTTAAGGTTTTTTAAGAAAAAAAAGATATTACACTGAGATTTGGTACATCTAAATGTCTAATTAAATACAATTAATCAGGTGACTTTGAGTCAACTGACTCCATCCAGTGGCGTAGAATATTTTAAGTTAATCAGTTTAAGTAAAAAAAAACGCACGCCTCTGGTTTTTTTGAAGAGATATTTTTGATAGATTCAACATTTAATTCTACAAATAAAATCATACTTAGTATTTGTCGATTCGGCACCCCGTTTTTGAAATATTTTGCATTAGCTTAAACGACCACTTTATTCAATAAAAATCAAAATTTGTTTTATTTTACAAAAAAAAATAACGCAGTTAACTATTAGGTACATTATTAAAGAGATATTGAAGGAATCAAAAACAAAATAATAATAATTATTATACATATTGTTCAAAAGGTCCTCCGCCCTTCTGAATGCAAGCTTGTATTCTTCTTAGCAAATGAAAACCTAACACGCTGAAAAATTTGTGAGGTAGCCCTAATCTCATCGCATGACATCCGTATGCGATTCCAAAGTTGCTCTCGATTATCAATTTGAACAGAATAGACACGAGTTTTAAGGTACCCCCACACAAAAAAAATCCAATGGGTTTAAATCTGGCGATCGTGCCGGCCACAGTATTTCACTTTCTCATCCAATCCAGCATCCAGGGAACCATGCATTTAAAAATTCTCTGACGTTTCGTGTAGAATGTGGTGGTGCACCATCATGCATGAAATACATGTTCATTCTAACATCTAAGGGTACGTCGTCAAACAATTCTGGCAAATCTTCTTTCAAAAAATTTAACTAGAATTCGCCAGTAAGTCTTTGAGGAAAACGGATAGGTCCGATTAGGTGATCGTCTAGTATACCTATCCAAATATTTTCGCTAAATCTATGTTGGTGAGCTGTAACTACAGTTGGATGGTGATTTTCATCTAACCATTTGTGGGAATTATGCAAGTTTATTATTCCATTTCGGGACAAAATACACTCATCAGTGGTCAATAAGTTTCTAAGAAATTCTACATCTTCGGCATTTTTATTTAAAAACCAAGAAGACTTGCTATGCGACACACCAAATTTTCATAAACTCTATCTAAAATTTATTCCTCAATTTCAACTGGTACACGAGCATTTCGTCCGGAATTATTCTTTCCTGTTAAACTTCCATACTCTAACAAGTTACGATGAACGGTTCTAAACGTAGTATGATGTGGATGTCTTCTATTTGGAAATCTTTGTTCATAAAGTCGAGCAGCTGCACGAGCATTGCAATTATACGTAAATGCATATCGACCAGTTCTCGTTTGGAATAATTCATTTTTCCACAGTAATTAGACACAAACAATGAATTACAAAACACGCGTAAATGCAGCTATTTTAACGAGCATAAGATACGTAACTGTCAAATGCAAAGCGATTTATGATTTATTTAATTTGGTTATAACTGAATAATGTAGACGTTTACGTAAATATTTCAAAAACGGGTGCCGATTCGAAAAAATACTAAGATATGTTTTTTTTTTACTTAAAGTGATTAGAGTAACATATTCTACGCCACTGCATGGAGCCAGTTAACTCAAACTCACCCGATTAATTGTACTTAATTAGACATTTAGGTGTACCAAATCTCAGTGTAATATCTTTTGTAGTTTTTGAGGAATCTAACAACAAAACTTGAAAGCCGTATAGCCTTTTTACAATAAAAAAATGTTAATGTCATTATTTCAAAAACTACAATTTTTTGGAATATACACTCTTATACAAAGTCACCCTTATTTTTAATGCTAAATAAGATAGAATTAAAAAAATAGGGGGTTTCCATTAAAAAAAATGAAACATGCTTTTTTGAATCTACTCTTTATTGCCCATTTTTGATCACCCTGTATGAATGTATTACAAAAATATCAATACAGCCCATTAGAGTAGGTCCATGGAAACCAACCATAACTAATTGATAAAGGCTTCGTTTAGAAAATATTTCCACCTATGTTTTGGCCTGCAAACGACATTTTTGACAAAACATTTGAAATTTCTCAAAAACGGTTAGACTTAGGTATAGGACATTATACATAAAATGTGTATACAATTGTATGTAGAATCTAAATATGTAATAATATATAGGGTTTTCTATTTAAAAAAAAATTTAACATTACTTCTAAGCTTTTATAATCTACCCTGTATAATTAAAAACATTTTTGGGATATGCACCAGAACATATCTTACAACTTTTGTATTTATTTTTTGTATCTCTTTAAATAAAGGAGATATAGGACTTTGTCACACTAATACGCCACCCTATATATATATATATATATATATATATATATATATATATATATATATATACAGGGTGATTCAAATTCGAGGCTAACCATGAGGATTTCGAAAATGGTAAGAGATAGAGGGGTGGTTTAAATTTGGCAAAGTTGCGAAATTTTGGGAACAACATGCTGCCGAGAAACCATAAAAATTTTATTTCGTTTTCGAGATTTTTTAAAAAAACCAAAATCTCTCATTTTCGTTTTTATTTTTTTCTGACCTTATTTACAAAGATATTCAAAATTAAACAATACATTCTTAAGACAACTTTTTCTTGCCTACAAAATGGCGGCATCAAAATTTTAATACGACGTTTCGTCTTCTGCCGACCATCATCAACTTTTTTATTTCTTATGGCCGCCATCTTGAATTATTAGACCACTAAATAGAGCTTTTTTTGTGATTTCAAAAATGTATAATTTGTCTACCTTATGTTGAACCGTTTAGCTAATATTATCAAAAAAGTAAAATTATTGTTGATTTTAAAAAACGATCTAGATACCATTGCACTGTAGATGCGTGTACATATTGTTTTTTATTATCATGATACCTAAATTTACAAAAAAAAAATACTATTAACACATAATGTACTTTTGACTCATAAAAAAACTATGAGAAACAAGTAAACGAAAAGAAACAAGTAAAGCAAGAAAAATAACAATAAATTAAACTATTTTTTAACGTTTAGGATTACAATAGGTGTTCAAAAAAAAAAACCATTTTGTTGTACACACGTATTAGCTCTTTTGATTACACTACGTATTGCTCGTTGAATACTTCTTCGGGGAATATTTTGGCAGGCAGTTATAACGAAGTTCTTGGATGTTTTCGTAGCGCTGCTTGTAAATAATATTTTTTAAGGTTCCCCATAAAAAAAATCTAGCGGAGTAAGGTCGGGACTACGCGCTGGCCTACTTTTTTCTTGAAAAATAGCTTGTGATGTGCCAATACGCGCGCCAATGGTTCGACTGAAACATCGTGTTGTATTGCAAAGTATGCGTCTCCCACAGCTATTGACACGCGTAAAATTTCATTATGATATCTCAAGCCGTTTTGGAAAAATCTAATTTTGACTGTTTTTTTAAATTAAACTTCAACACGCTGTAGATCGGTAACGAAGCGTTTGCGGACATATGTTTATAGGAACTTTATTGTATAAAATGACCTGGCCAATCGCCCCTTTTAATATTGCCGCATCTTGTATATATATATATATATATAGTTTTCTAATTACAGAGCATCGAAAATACGATAATTTGGAGGAAATACATGAAATACACGTTTTACAAGAAAAATGTATGTGTTTATTGGATATTCATAAATAAATATTAACAAAAAATAGTAATATTTAAACACGATACGCTTAAAAGTAAAAACAACATTTAAAAGTAAATCGAGTCATACATATACGTGCGTTATTTGTATTAGTAGAGTTGTTGACCATAGAAGCTATGAAGTGGGGGAGTGGGGGGGGGGGGCATACAATGGCCACTTGAAAAACTGGTTTACAAATCATCATCCATTTTCAAATACTGATAAAATAATTTCGATCAGCAGTGGAGTTGTTGGAGGTAAAAACAGAAACTGTCATATGGCTCAACAAATTGGAATTGAAGGGATTTCAAGAATCGTTGGTAACAACTTTGGGAAGTACTAAAAAATCATTACATAAATACCTGTTTGTAAAATTTTTGTACCCAAATTTTTTAATAACCTCTGGTATCTAAACGATTACGGAAATTTCAACTAAGGTGATGTCATCTTTGCATAAATATTGCGCAATGTCTTGTAATAATGCTTTACGTAGTAAATCACACCCATGAATGGAATTTTATTTTTTATAAATTTGTCTTCTTGAAATTTAATAAACCAATATTTATTGCATTATTTTGAAGTTTTGAATGCAAAAATCGCAATCATAAAATGAAAGCGTACGTAACAGTAGAATTAATTGTGCAATCCAAAGCGGTAAAATTAAATGTAAAAGTTAAAGTTAAAGTAAAAGTGCCTGAAAAGAGCAAATGTTTTAATTTTTGATGTAATGCGTTAAAATATCTTACCATCAAATCAATGGCACTTTACACTAAAATTTAGGTAGAAAACCCAAAAAATGCTTCCTGCGCACGCAACAGTCATCAGGAAGTGAAAAAAATGGATGCTTTGAAATTAGGTCGTGCGCGAAAAGATTTGCGCAAAAAGTTAAGTCAATGATGACGCATTGCGCGAACATATTGAGCAGGAAAAGTGATTTTAAAGAAGTGGTATAAACCATTACGAAGATATGCACTATAAACCCCTAAAAAGATATGCAATTTAAGTTACACCGAAATGCAAATTAAGTTGCCTACCACATATCTATAATGCAAAAATAATTAAAATTTTTCTTAAATTTACAACTGAATGAACGAAAGACATTAAATTACGGTATATTTGAATACAACTCAAAATGGGTTGTTACAAACTACTAAAACTAGGTATATGACATACTCAATAAAAGTTGAGGGGTTTTTATAAAAGAAAATATAATAAAATACAGGGTGTGCCATTTAAAAAAGTCGAATTTTTTTAAGTTAAAATAGTCGATATCTATAAATTTATTTTGAACGCCATGTAGTATCTAACTCAAATCTATTTACATATATCTTTGTTGCCATCCTCATAGAACGTTTGTACCAAATATGTGTATTCCATCTTCAAAAACGATGGCGGCACTGTCAATTTTTTATAAGAGTAGAAAGTAATTATTTACTGGCTCTCTTTCAGGATGCTTCTTATTAAATTCTTCTGCAACGCCTCTGTTAGAAAGACCTTCTCTTCCACAGCGAAAAATAATCTCTACCCGCTCTTCAGTGCTCAACAATAAAAAAACACGTGCAATCCCTATGGTGCGGAACTTTTCGGACACCCTGTATATTGTCAACCTGTTCGTTCATTAAAAGCATTTTCTGTTTGTGGTTATAAATTTCGAATGCTTCCAAAATATTTATTTGCCATTTACTGCATAAATGTAAAAAATTAGTTTTGTTTTATACAGGCATAAGGTGATTATTTACTGTTAGATACTTTGATTTGTCTGTTTGTCTATATTTGTAACATTTAATGTGGTCTTTGTATCTAATATCAAAGTTTCCAAATGTGTGTCCAATATAAACAGAATTACATCTCGTGCAATTCAATTCATAGACACTCGACGACTTCAAAACGTCGTTAGTTGAATCTTTGGCACTGAATAAACGTTTAAGGACATTCATTAGTATTAGTTTTAAACGCTTCTTTGTATTTCTTGTTGTTTTACAGTATGTAAATTACATTTTCTCATATTTTTCAAAACATAAAATTGAAACGTATGAATTTTATCTGTTCTGTGTTAATTGGATAAATGTTTTTGATGGATAATTTGTACTCTTGTTTTTTGAAATGTAACCATTTGATTGTACTATTTGTTTTATAATTTTTATTTTATTAATATTTGTTTGGTTTAATGATAATGATTGATGACATTAGGTACTCTATATTCTAATGATCGATATGCAGCTAACATGAATAGTTTGGAATTGTAATGCGCATATGGGTAGACTTTCTAAATATAGAGAACTCAAACCTGTTCTGGGTATTTATTTTTACCTTCCAACCTACATATAAATAATTATGTAGGTGTAGAACGTTAGGCAATCGACTTTTTTTCACTATCGCTAAATCGACTTATTAGCTCATTTTACAAGTTTTGACCAAGTTTCGCCAAGATCAGCTGTGTGTGTGTGTGTGTGTGTGTGTGTGTGTGTGTGTGTGTGTGTGTGTGCGTGCGTGCGTGCGTGCGTGCGTGCGTGCGTGTGTGTTGTGTGTGTGTGTGTGTGTGTGTGTGTGTGTGTGTGTGTGTGTGTGTGTGTGTGCGTGCGTGTGTGTGTCTGTATCCACGATAGCTCCTACCTACGCACTTAAAATTTTGTATTTAGGCTTGTTTGTCTATGAATCTCTATCTAACATGAAGTTTTAAACGTCATTCTGACATAGATTATTGTTTTTGTTTTTACAATGTTGCCTGTTTTCGTTATAAACGTATAAAAAGAGGTTGCATAGTTATCCTAAAAAAAAAATTAAATTTAAATTATTTCATTTCTGTTAATTTAAGTTAGCATCTAGATGTCTATTAACCTCTGTCTGTCATAAAGTGTTAAACGTCTGTTTGACATAGATGATTGTTTTCGCGTTTACAATGTTGACTATTTTTGTAATGAACTTCTTATAAAAGAGATTGCATAATTTTTCTTAAAAAAATGTTATTAAAATTATTTCATTTCTTTTAATTTCCATGTTGTAAGTAGGTTGGAAGGTTGTGTGGTGTTCCACACCAGATATTTATGTTCAGATCCAGAACATTATTACTTCTATTTTATGGTAAGATGTGCTTTATTAATAATAATTAAGAACTCACCAATAAAATCTGACGAATTATCAAAACATGGTAATATAACATAACGAAACCAAAATACAGTCTTATCAGGAACATTTATTTCCAAAATTTGGTGTTCTAAATTATCCATAAAGATTTTAGCTAATATTGGAAGAATTTGTGTGCCCATAGGTAAACCATTTTTTTTCTGTAAATGAATCATATTATTGAATGTCAAACAACTTTGATTAACACAGATATCAAACAATTAAATTAACTTCATTCTTGTGACTAATTCCCCACTAAGCATAACGACGTTAATAAAACATTATGGTAACTTTTTACTAATCTTTTGTCACCGCGTCCGGCGATACGCCCTATGGGTAACGCTTAGCGTGACGGGCATACGTCACGCATTTTCCCCATGGCTGTCTATTTAAGCGCTGCGCGAATCCGTTTACTTCATTTGAGGTTAGCATCTCGAACTGAGAAGTACTCAAGGTAGTCATAGACTAATAGTAAATTTAAAAAAAAAGCGTCAACGTCGTTTTTATGATAGGTTGGCCTTCCAATAGGGAGGAGTGGTTGCGCGCCTACCACCGATAGATGGAAGAACACCCGGATCCGCCGTTTACCCCACACGAAGCTGCTTGATCTACCGTTTCACCGAGCGAGCAGCGACGCACCACCTGCCATCACCGCATAGAAGAGGAAGCGCCCAAGAAGACGAAATCAAGAACGCCAGAAGACGTCGCTCCGCTAGCTGAGGCCAAGCTAGCGCTTCCGTCGGCGTCCACCGCCGCTGCAGCAGCTGCCACCGCTCAAGGAAGAAACGAAGAAGAAGCTCGCCCCGGTTCAACCAGCCACGATGATCTCGGCAAGAAGAAGAAGAGGCTGAAGGAGACACCGACTGTACGCCCCCCAACACCGACCCCGATGGATAACACGTTCCATGCACCGGAGGACTACATGGACAGCCCAGCAATAATAGACCAGACGACGACACAGACCATAGTAGACACTAGGGAGAAAGTTCCGTTGCTATCCTTCGTCAGAAGGAGAACTAGGTCGCTTTCTCCAGAGAACTCGACTGGCAACGGATCTCCATCACGAGGGCCAAGGCAATCAGCGTTGGAATCCCGATTCAGCCTGCCTCACTCCAGGACCGAGTCAGGCTGATGAAATATATGGATGTGTTGTATTCAAGGAAAGAGCGAACGCCTAGCTAAGGTGGTAATACGGCTTGTCGTAGAACTTTCATAGGCTGACGTATGCTCAGAGGTAACATAACATTAATGTTCTCTCTTGTTTCAGGATAATGCAACGAGGACGATAGATCTCCCTTATGCTTGTACATCTACCGACATAACAGAGCAGCAGGAAGATCCGGGAGATGCAATAGGTCGTTCGCCTCCGAGTTACAATAGAAGACTTGTGCCGGAAAACTGACATCGCGCAGTGTCACAGGTGTCAGAGTTTCCGCCACGCACAGCGTTGCTGCATGGTGGCGGCATGCTGTGTTAAGTGTACGTTTTCGAACATTTTAAAGTGATTGAGCAAATAAATTTTTAAAAATTTTTTTTAGCGATAGAAGTACTTCCCCTTCCGTTGGATGTGGAAGTAAAAACTACATCACGCAAAAAATAAAATTCAAAAACTTAACCAAAAACAACATCATCCACATAGAATAAACATAAATCAGAATAATTCCCACAATTTTCACACTAGACTTGCCAAATGTTCAATATAATGATAAAGAATTACAAATTACTGTTTTATGTATTGCCTTTCTCCTATACTCACTAACAAAATTAAAGAGATTTTAGTAGTAGAATGCTAAGCGCATCGTAGCAATGATTACAACAGTGACGCCAAATTTCAAATTGCTAATTTTTCGAAAAAAGGACACTACTTACAACAGCAAATCTTACAATTCTGTGCTAAAATCAGTTAATAAAATTTTAAAAAATTAAACTAATTTCTGTTAAATCAGATAAACGTAACGCAGTAATTAGTTCAAAAGATTATATACAGAAAGTTAATGACATTATTACCGAAAATTTAGAAATTTTAAATATATGTGAAACTAGGTTTATAAAACTGCAATATCTGCTTTACAGATTTAGAGAAACAATAGATTTTAAACAAGAACCAACAAGTACCAGAACTATACGGTCTGACAGAAATCCACAAACCAAATATGCCCATTAGGCTAGTAGTTTCTTATTTTCAAGCATCGAATAATATTTTACGAAATCAACTAAACCACAGAATAACTAACAATTTAAAATACAGTTCAAAACATAATTAATAAACTGTAAAACATAAAATTACCACTACATAATAAACTTGTTAGTATTAATGTTACTAGTATGTAGTATTGAGGACCTCCTCAAGTATGTATGCGTTTTTTAAATAATTTTTGTTAATAACAACGGTAAATTAGTTACAAGAATGGAGTTAATGCAATTATTTTATCACTGTGTTAATCAAAATTATTTCGGATTAAATAACAAGATTTATTAAAAAAAATTATTTACCAATGGGTAGTCCAATTTCGCCAATTTTATGTAATAGCTTTATGGGTAATTTAAAATATCAATTTTTTTAATTAAATGTTTCTTACAAGATTACTTTGGTTTCGTTATGTTGATGACATTTTAGTATGTTTTGATAGTTTGTCAGATTTTATTGATGAGTTCATGATTAATTTATATCCCAATATAAAATTTACACTAGAAACAAAACAAAATAGAGCCATTAATTTTCTAGATTTAAATATAATAATACACAGAACAAATTTAAGTTCTCCATATTCAGCAAATCTGTACATGAGACATTACAGCTCCAAACGATTCCTGTCACCATAAAGCACATGTTATCTGCATATAGATCATTAGTACAAAGAGCAATGTCAAATGGCACAAGCAAAAGCTCAACTAATTATACTGGTATTGTGAAGTCGGATATTTATAAATTGAACAGGGAACTGGAGAAAACATTAAGAGAACAGCAGATAGGAGGGTTGATGGTAGGTAAAATGAAGGTGCGGTCGCTGGCGTACGCAGACGATATGGTGTAGTGGCTAAGGAAGAAAATGATGAAGACGTTGGAGAGGTAGGTGCATGAAAAGAAAGGAAGTGAAAGTAAACACAAAGGAAACACAGATACTGGTATTGAGAAAGGGAGCGGAGACAAGAAAACGGGAGAAATGGAAATGGAGGGAGGAGGAAGTGCAGCAGATGAAGAAATTCACATATCTGGGATACACGATTAGACAGGACAATATGGGTGAGGAACACATAAAGGAAAGAGTGAAAAAAGGAAATAAATTAATAGGATTAGTGTGGAGAGTGGGGGAAAGCTTGTTTAGAATGGGCTTAGGAAAAAGGAAGCTGATATTTGCTACAAGAAAAATATTGGAAATAGGTGTTGGGACTTGATAAGGAAACACTGGAGTATATTATAAGAGAGGAAGTGCAAGAAGAAAAAATAAGTGTAGAGGAGGGAAGCAGGACAATAAAGTATGGGGAAGACATGAAAGAAAGAACGGAATGTAAAATATTACAGGAATGTTGGAAAGAGATAAAGGAAGGTAGAGTGAAAGGTAGCAGAGAAGAATGTTATAAAAGAAACGGGTACGCGAAGGAAGAAGTAGCAAGATTAAGGGAAGAGGGAGTGATGGTGAGAGAGGACATAATAACAAGAGACAGGGACGTATAGAAGCAAGAAAAACGGGCAAAAATAAAAGAAACAAAATACAATGTAAATTATAGAAAGATTAAAGGAGAAGGGGTCTCAGGATATCTCAAAGGAGAAGGGAAAAAGGGAGAGAAACAATAATAGCGAGGTTCACATGCGATAATGAACAGTTGGGAAATAAGTATTGGAAAAAAAGGAAGCAAGGAATTGTAGATTATGTGGGGAGGGGGTGCAGAATATGAGGCATGTGATAAAAGGGCGTAGGGAGTTAAGGGAGGATGACAGGAGTGCAGAAGAAATACTAGAGGAAAAGGGAAGGGGAGCGGGGTGATGGAGGAAACTTGGAAAAGGAGAAAACAGATAATGGGAGATGGAACAAAAGGGAGAAGCTAGATAGTGGGAGATAAAAATGTGAAAGATGTAAATAGTAGAGTAAAACTATAATGCTTTGCAACATTGTAAAAAAATTAGCAAATAAAGATAAACTTATACAGGGGAGAGTAACCTAAGATGGACAGTTTTCTTAGAGATACAATAATTTAAAAACAAAATAAATTTAAACAATGTTATGATAATAACGGAAATGTTTATTCCAAGATAAACAAGTTTTTTTGTCACTTAACTAAAGGAACAAATATTTTTTATTTTTAATTAAAAAAAAATTAAAATGTCCCACCTTGTGAGGCCGTTCTCTTAAGATGGGTAAGTAGGTTTCCTAAGATGAGACATCAATTTCCGCAACGGGAGCAAGTGAAATGCAGGTCGTCTAGAACTCCACAGGATTCGTTAACCCAGCATAAACATTTCTGACAATTACACCAGTCCTCCTTACTGTGACACTAACTTATTCCACAAACCGAGCAAATCCATATTTTCAGTTCTGCCTGAACTCATCAACTTGTTCTGTTTTAAAGGTGGTAGGCACATGTACCCCATACCGGCCAGGAGGTACCAACACTCTTACCATAGACTCTTTAATATTGATTCTCTGATTTTCTGAGCTCGGTAAAGGCTGCTGAAAACCCTGCTTTGTTCGGATATCCTGATAAACAGGGTCCAAAGAAACTCGGTCATCTAAAGTACTCACTTTCTGATTCATTATTATAACATCCGCGGTATCAAGTCTAATCTCAATGCTGTTCACCAACACCTTAAGCAATTACAGCCTAACAGTAACTACAAAGCCTTTTTTCATTACTTTACTAACTTCAATTTCATCTGCCACTCTTCTTGCTGGTCATAGTGCAGAAAGATTTGCTATTTTACCTAGTCACTCAACAACTTGATCTGTTTTAGAGGTGGGAGGGATGTGTACCCCATACCTGTCGGACGGTACAACACTCTTGCCATAGGCTCTTTAATATTGGTTCTCCGATTTTCTGAGCTCCGTAAAGGCTGTCAATTACACTTTTCTTATCATTATTTCATTTTTATCCTATTCTTACTCTCACTTCACTGTAATCTTCGTTGGGATTGAAAATCCAAAATTAACAAAAATATGGCTGAGGTTTATAAGAAAGAATTCCTGTCTTGTGCGAATGTCCGGGTAGACAGGGTTCAAAGAAACTCGGTCATCAAAAGTACTCACTTTCTGATTCATTATTATAACATCTTCGGTGTCAATTCTAATTTCTTTGCTGTTCACCAGCACCTTGAACAATTACACCCTGGCAGTAACTACAAAACCTTATTTCATTACTTTACTTTGGAAGTTCTGTTTTCAGTAGTTATTGTGCGATATTACAACTCCAGAGGATTTCAATGCCTTAACTCCAATTAGGTTCAATTTCATCTACCACTATTCTTGCTGGTCACAGTGTAGAAAGGTTTGCTATTTTATGTAATTACACACCAATGAGTTCCGAGCTCACTACAATTCCTGATAACCCGAATCATACTCCACGTGCGTGCGTAGGTGAATGTGTGCGTGGGTGCGTGCGTGAGTGTGTGTTTATGTTCGGTTAAGTAAACTGAATCTTAGTACCCTAATGAAAGCCTTAACAGGACACGGTTGTTAAAGTACACCTAGAGATGATAGGAAAACCAACAGGTGACCTCGACTATTAATTCTGCAGTGAACCTGAAACCGTTATGCATATTATGTGTAACTTTAATGGAGCTGTCTAAAAAAGGGCAGCACATTTTCTGCCACAAATGGAACCGGAAGACTTTAGAGCACTTCAGTGAGAGACATGCGTGATGTGCTACAGAGACTCAACATTACAGACTGAGTTTCAGATCTACCAGGGAATGCAAAATTAACTTAAATAGCTGCTGTTTCCTCAGAACAACTGTAGTAGACAAGCTCTGGCTGGAAGATTAAACTCAAAAATTGTCATAAGTTTTACTTGATAAATCGCAAAATATTACTCAACAATGAATGGTTTTAAATATCAACGCCAATAAACGCCATTGAGTGAACATCGTATGTTCGGCAGTAACATTACTATCTGAAAATTCGACGTGCTCTTAAAATTAACATATATGGATAAAATATACAAATATAATTGTGCCGATTTAACACATAATACACAAACGGAAAATGCCAAGGGAATTCACCATAAAGAATGAAATACGATCAATTTCATACTAAAAAGTACGGAATCTTAACAATATCTATTTACATGTTTCCTGTAATCACAGAGAGAACAAACATCAAGTAAATAAGCAGTAAAATAGCTCTTACTCATGTGCTTCCTTGACGAATTCCATAATTGTCACACTTTCAGTTATCTAATCTTCACTCTTAAAATTTAATAAACTTTAATCTATACCTTTTACCTTAAATTGCAAAGCAATGTACTAATTTAGACGTAATTGCCATTTCTTATTTTAGTCAGCCCAGAAGTCAATACATATAGGCTGAGCTAAATAAAGAACCGTATCTCCACTGTTTTCAAAACGACTAGGTTCTTTTACAATACTAACGGGTTTTTGATATCATAAATTTACCAAGAAAACGGTAATGCTAAACGCTTTATATAAAGCCGCACCAATTTACTGCGTCTGCATCCTCTTCTGTATCCACTCCACTACACACATCTGTCGCTTCATCGCCAACGTTTGCGGACCTTCAACCTCTCAGGCCTTTTATTCAGCTACATGACCTCCACTTTCAAAATCGACGATACCTACACATTTGGACTATATCTTTCATTTTATCTCATACACCTGACAAGGAACGCTAAAAACGATAATCAATTCGCGTCATTCAGATAACTCAGCACTTTACTTTTCATCCGAATGACAGTAACATGTTACTCTCTTTACAGATTACTACGCAGTGAAACCAATTAAACTGAAATGCTCGCTCTTAAAGATAAGTAAGAGCGAGGTACATCAAAAATTCTTAAATGTTAAAACATTCACATGAACAAAAAAAAACCATTGCGCAACTCGCAACTCATAATGCTAATCTCAAAATAGCAATATAAAAGCTCATGATTATAAATTTTACACAAACAAACAGTTCTCACATTTTTAATTCAACATACAAAAACAATCCGTTGAAGCTCGAAATCGATTTTTTCCACGAAAACAAATATTTCACTTATGGTGCTTCGCGTATAAGAAAGTAATAAATAAATCTATTTCTGTTCAGATAAACAGGCACCATTTTGCAAATAAGTAACTAATAATAAATAAATTTAAACAACATAAGAAACAGTGATTCACATTTTATTTTAAAATTCAAAACTCAAACGTATTACAACTCTCTTAGTCTAAATAAAAACGCAAAAAGGATCTCAGCTAGAAACACTACAAATGCTGCAATTAATCCGAAAATTAAAACCACAAAAACTGGGAGTAAATGGTCAAGTGCTATTACAACAGGTTCTTGCTCGTTCTTCACTGTTTTAAGCTCTCTTCCATAAAAAATTTTATTTTGATCCTCATAAATCTTGTTATAAATTCCTGATTCAACGAATTTTCCTATATATTTATCCAAAATAGGTAAGAAGAAATGTCCTTTTCTCATTAGAAATAGTAAATAAAATTTTCCAGTCATCACGTCATCATTAAATTGCTTTGTAAACATTAAACCAGTTTTACCAACACGTAAAGATTTGAAATCATCACTTGGTAATAAGACTGCACAATTACGATAGTCAATAATCCAATCAAATTCTCGATTAAATGTATTGCTTTCACTCTCCCGTATTTGTTTCTTAAGCCTATTAAACAGGACATCTGAGGTATTTAAATAAAAATATCGTGAGAAAACGTTACCGGATACATAAATATTTAGGTTTGAGTCGGCCAAATCTTCAGTATTACGTAACCCACGTTCAAATTGAGGTAATGTTAGTATATTGACAAGATTTGATTTATAGGCTGATTGTATGTGCATACTGTACAGTAGGTATGTGAGTAAAAGTAGACGAAGAGATGCTGCGTTGGGCATCGTGTGCACTATCCCGTAGACAGTTGCACAAAGAATAGTAATGAGTGCATGCCCAACTTTCTTCCCGTTTGATGATGAGAGAACGGCTACAGTTAAAGCGAAAACCAGCAAAACTAAGAGCCAAATTTCATTTTTGAAAGGAATTGTAAGCAGTTTCATCGATTCGATTTGTTTTGGGGCTGGTAAAATATAGATGAAATGGCCATAGTAGTAATAAGCGCTGTTTTCAAATGGAAATAAGTGTTTTTCAGATGATATAAATAATGTGAGATTTTGTGTTGATGCAGACGTAAATATGGTATTGAAGTCTCCATAAACATTAGTGAACACGAAATTCAGATGTTCACAAAGAATTTTTAGAAACATGAAAAGGCTTGATTCAAAGACTCCAATTTGTAGAGTAATCTTATACTTACTTCCGTAAGTCAGTTGGCAACCATTAAATTGGTTTAATTTCGGAAGTGTAATTTTAGTGCTGTTGCATTGTGTGCAAGAAATGTGATTTGCTCTCTTTCCACACTCGTTCGTAACGTGATAAGGGTCAGACATGCATACCTCTGTCATCGAATTGTTGTATAGTACAATGACAACGTTGAGAATTCCATACTCCCAAAATGTTTTAAAAATACTTGCCAAATTTGTCGTATCAGAAACGATTGCTAAAATTTTTCCACGAGGTGATCTAGTTGCGCTCCAAATGATTTTCGTGCTTAATTCATTAAGAAATGCTTTCCATTTGTAATTTGTGTTATGAATTACAATATTTTGCGCATCATTTATTAGGCCCAAGATAGTTCCCTCAATTTTGGTAACAACAATTGGAATGTCCTCTTTAATAGTGGGTGTAAAATCGTTTAGGAAATCATCAAACACGTAATACACGGTTGCATCTTCCTGAAACAGAATTTTTTTCACACGGGACAAACAAACTTGATGTGTTAATTCTGGATTTCTATTGATTAGCAAACAATCACACTTTATAACAGAAATGGTGATAATCGCTACAAGAATGTTCATATTGAACTGTGACGAACATGATAAAACACCACGGGAATACCATTAACACACTTCTCCAAAGCTATTTAGCTAAAGTGTTTGTTTTTGTGGCTTATTATACCACTTAGACCTTTCACTTATATGCATAATTTAGTATGTAATCAATAAAATATTAACGTATCTTCAAAATGCACCATCGAGAATGAACTCACTAATAACCTATGAAATATCTCTAAAACTATTATAAAATAATCCTATTTAAGAACAAATTAAAGTGGATTTTTAAAATATCTGGTGTGAAACAACACAGAACCATACAACCCACAACGTGGAAATCAAAAGAAATGATATAATTTTAATAATAAAAATTTTTACCTTTCAACCTACATATACGTATGTACGTATACTCAGTGACATGGAAATTGCAACAAGAAAGGGTAGGAATTTTTTGACCTAACTTGACAGAAACGTTTAACTACTAAAAGGTAGCAATTGATTAAAATTTCATTATAGATGAAGTGGTAACGGCTTAATTGACAGTTCGTTCAGTTTTTTCGAACAATTTTGTTAGGTGTATATTGTGCAAGATTATGTTCAGTTCTTTATTTTGCGCCAACGTCGAAATTACCGCCAATTAAGCAAATTCGACAGAGGTCGTATTGTTGATTTGCGCGAAGGTGGTTTTTCGTTTAGAGAAATCGCCTTAACCGGACCCAAACCACCACCATGTGCTGCTATCAGACATGGACTAGGGAAAATCAGGAACGCCGCAGAAGAGGAACTGGGAGCATAGAAGAACAAATGAGGTGCAAAACCGCCATCTTCAACTTATGGCAACAATAGACCGATTCTCAAGTAACAGATCAATTGCCGATCAATGGTAAGCTAACGATGGTCGTCCTGTAACCCTTCGAACGGTTTATCGCAGAATCAGAGCTTTCGGCTTACACTCCTATCGGCCATATCTTGTGTTACCACTAACGGCTCAACATCGACGGCAACGTTTGTAGTGGTGTACGTTGCGACTGAACTCGAACCAAGAATGGCATAGGGCGGTATTCACTGATGAATCCTTATTCTGTTTAGGGAACGTCGGAATGATGAATTTTCTATTGAGAGGCATGTGCACCAAAATGCAGGGATTATGGGTGTGAGGTAAAACACCAAATTGTTTCATTTCTTTAGCAGTTGGAAGACCTACATTTGCAGCAGGATAATGTCCGTCCCCATATTGCAAGACATCCTTCGGACCGATTTGCAGAGGACAATATTAATCTATTGCCATTTCCACCTAGATCCACCGACTATACGCCCATCGAGTATGTTTGGGACATTATAGGGAGAAGACTCAGAACCTTGCATCACCTTCCACAGACGCTGCAAGCTCTACAGCACTAATTACAGATTACTTAGGACACTATACCTCAAGAGGCTATCGACCATCTGCTACAATTGATGCCAGGACAAGTGGAGGAGCATGTCACCAACAGGGGGAACCCATTAGTAATAAAAATTATCTTTATATTTTGCTCTTTTTCTTTGAAATTTTAACCAATTGCTACCTTTTAATAGTTAAACGTTTCTGCCAAGTTTGGACAAAAAATTCCAACCCCTTCTTGGTATTGCAATTTCCATGTCACAGAGTATATGCAATATCTTTATAACTAAATCGAGTCATGAAATCATATCACGTTTGGCCAAGTTTCACCCAAGTCGGTCATGCTGCCTAAATCAGCGTCAGTGTCCATGTCCGTGTCTATGTCAGTGTCTGCGTCAATCTATGTCTGTGTCTGTGTTTGTATCTGTGTCTGTGTCTGTGTCTGTGTCTGTGTCTGTGTCTGTGTCTGCGTCTGTGTCTGTGTCTGTGTCTGTGTCTGTGTCTGTGTCTGTGTCTGTGTCTGTGTTTGTGTCTGTGTCTGTGCCTGAGTCTGTGTCTGTGTCTGTGTCCGTGTCCGTGTCCGTGTGTGAGTGTGTGTCCGTGTGTCCGTCCGTCCGTGTGTGTGTGTGTGTGTGGTGTGTGCGTGTGTGTGCGTGTGTGTGTGTGTGTGCGTGCGTGCGTGCGTGCGTGCGTCTGTGTCTGTCTGTGCCTACGTCCGTGTCCGTGTCCGTGTCCGCGTCTGCGCCTGCGTCTGCGTCTGCGTCTGCGTCTGCGCCTGCGTCTGCGCCTGCGCCTGCGTCTGCGTCTACGTCTGCGTCTGCGTCTGCGTCTGCGTCTGCGTCTGCGTCTGCGTCTGTGTCTATGCCTATGTCTGTGTCTGTCTGTGTATGCGTCTGTGACTGTGTCTGTGTCTGTGTCTCTGCCTGTATCTGTATCTCTGTGTCAGTGTCTGTGTCCGTGTCCGTGCCTGTGCCTGTGTCTGTGTATGTGTATGTGTCTGTGTCTGTGTCTGTGTCTGTGTCTGTGTCTGTGTCTGTGTCTGTGTCTGTGTCTGTGTCTGTGTCTGTGTCTGTGTCTGTGTCTGTGTCTGTGTCTGTGTCTGTGTCTGTGTCTGTGTTTGTGTCTGTGTCTGTGTCTATGTCTTGTCCGTGCCCGTGTATGTGTCTGTGCCTGCGTCTGCGTCTGCTTCTGCGTCTGCGTCTGCGTCTGCGTCTGCGTCTGCGTCTGCGTCTGCGTCTGCGTCTGCGTCTGCGTCTGCGTCTGCGTCTTCGTCTGCGTCTGCGCCTGCGTCTGCTCTGCGTCTGCGTCTGCGTCTGCGTCTGCGTTGCGTCCGCGTCTGCGCCTGCGTCTGCGTCTGCGTCTGCGTCTGCGTCTGCGCTGCGCCTGCGTCTGCGTCTACGTCTGCGTCTGCGTCTGCGTCTGCGTCTGCGTCTGCGTCTGCGTCTGTGTCTATGTCTGTGTCTGTCTGTAGTCTGTACTGTGTCTGTGTCTGTGTCTCTGCCTGTATCTGTATCTCTGTGTCGTGTCTGTGTCCGTGTCCGTGCCTGTGCCTGTGTCTGTGTCTGTTCTGTCTGTGTCTGTCTCTGTGTCGTGTCTGTGTCTGGTCTGTGTCTGTGTCTGCTGTCTGGTCTGCTGTCTGGTCTGCTGTCTCTGTCTCTGCTCTGTCTCTGTCTTGTCTTGTCTGTGTCTGTGTCTGCTGTCTTGTCGTCTGGTCTGTGTCTTGCTTGTCTTGTCGTCTGTAGTCTGTCTGCTGTCTTGTCTCTGCTCTGTCTCTG
This sequence comes from Vesta saturnalis, assembly GCA_036346205.1. NCBI lineage: Eukaryota > Metazoa > Arthropoda > Insecta > Coleoptera > Lampyridae > Vesta > Vesta saturnalis. The sequence goes on along the minus strand of JARFJB010001486.1, from coordinate 567,803 downwards.
TTCTGTCTGTGTCTGTCTGCTTGCTCTGTCTGTTGTCTGGTCTGTGTCTGTCGTCTGGTCTGGTCTGTGTCTGGTCTGTGTCTGTCTGTGTCTGTCTGTGTCTGGTCTGCTGTCTGTCTGTGTCTGGCTGTCTGTGTCTGTCTGTGTCTGTTTGTGTCTGTGTCTGTGTCTGTCTGTCGTCCTGTACTGTGTCTGTCTGTCTGGTCTGTGTCTGTGTCTGTCTGTGTCTGGTCTGTGTCTGGTCTGTGTCTGGTCTGTGTCTGTGTCTGGTCTGTCTGGTCTGCTCTGGTCTGTCTGTTCTGTCTCGTGTCTCTGTCGTCTGTGCTCCTGTCTGTCTGCTCTGCTCCTGCGTCTGTCTGTGTCTGCTCTGTGTCTGTCTGGTCTGTCTGTCTGTCTCTTGTCTGTGTCTGTCTGTGCTTGTCTGTGTCTGTCCTGCCTGTCTGTTCTGTGTCTGTCTGTGTCTGTCGTCCTGTCCTGTTCTGTTGTTTGTGTCTTGTCTTGTCTTGTCTGTCTTGTCTTGTCTGTCTTGTCTTGTCTGTGTCTTGTCTGTGTCTTGTCTTGTCTGTCTGTTCTGTCTTGTCTGTTTGTCTTGTCTTGTCTGTCTGTCTCTGTGTTCTGTCTCGTCTCTGTTCTCGTCTCTTCTCTGCTCTGCTCTGCTCTGCTCTGCTCTGCTCTGCTCTGCTCTGTCTCGTCTGTCTCGTCTCTGTCTCGTCTGCTGCTCTGCTCTGTCTCTGTCTTGTCTTCTTGTCTGTGTCTGTCTCTGTCTGTTCTGTCTCTGTTCTGTTCTGTTCTGTTCTGTCTCCTGTTCTGTCTCTGTTCTGTCTTGTCTGTCTTGTCTGTCTTGTCTCTGTCTCTGTCTGCTCTGTCTCGTCTGTCTCTGTCTCTGTTCTGTCTCTGTCTCTGTCTGTTCTGTCTTGTCTTGTCTCTGTCTCTGTCTCTGTCTCTGTTCTGTCTTGTCTCGTCTCTGTTCTGTCTCTCTTGTCTGTCTCTCTCTGTCTTGTCTTGTCTCTGTCTCTGTCTTGTCTGTCTCTGTTCTGTTCTGTCTCTGTCTGTCTTCTGTCTGTCTTGCTCTGTCTGTCTCTGTCTGTCTCTGTCTCTGTCTCTGTCTCTGTCTCTGTCTCTGTGTCTGTCTTGTCTGTCTGTGTCTCTGTCTGCTGTCTCTGTTCTGTCTGTGTCTGTCTGTGTCTGTCTGTGTCTGTCTGTGTCTGTCTGGCTGTCTGTTCTGTCTGTGTCTGTCTGTGTCTGTCTTGTCTGTCTGTGTCTGTCTGTGTCTGTCTGTTCTGTCTGTTCTGTCTGTGTCTGTCTGTGTCTGTCTGTGTTCTGTCTGTGTCTGTCTGTGTCTGTCTGTGTCTGTCTGTGTCTGTCTGTGTCTGTCTGTGTCTGTCTGTGTCTGTCTGTGTCTCTTGTCTGTCTGTCTGTTCTGTCTGTGTCTGTCTGTGCTGTCTGTGTCTGTCTGTGTCTGTCTGTGTCTGTCTGTGTCTGTCTGTGTCTGTCTGTGCTCTGTCTGTGTCTGTCTGTGTCTGTCTGTGTCTGTCTGTGTCTGTCTGTCGTCTGTCTGTGTCTGTCTGTGTCTGTCTGTGTCTGTCTGTCTGTCTGTCTGTGTCTGTCTGTGTCTGTCTGTGTCTGTCTGTGTCTGTCTGTGTCTGTCTGCTCTGTCTGTCGTCTGTCTGTGTCTGTCTGTGTCTGTCTGTTGTCTGTCTGTGTCTGTCGTCTGTCTGTGTCTGTCTGTGTCTGTCTGTGTCTGTCTGTGTCTGTCTGTGTCTGTCTGTGTCTGTCTGTGTCTGTCTGTCTGTCTGTCTGTCTGTGTCTGTCTGTGTCTTCTGTGTCTGTCTGTGTCTGTCTGTGTCTGTCTGTCTCGTTCTGTCTGTGCTCTGTCTGTGTCTGTCTGTGTCTGTCTGTGTCTGTCTGTGTCTGTCTGTGTCTGTCTGTGTCTGTCTGTGTCTGTCTGTGTCTGTCTGTTGTTCTGTCTGTGTCTGTCTGTGTCTGTCTGTGTCTCTGTGTCTGTGTCTGTCTGTGTCTGTCTGTGTCTGTCTGTGTCTGTCTGTTCTGTCTGTGTCTCTGTGTCTGTCTGTGTCTGTCTGTGTCTGTCTGTGTCTGTCTGTGTCTGTCTGTGTCTGTCTGTGTCTGTCTGTGTCTGTCTGTGTCTGTCTGTGTCTGTCTGTGTCTGTCTGTCTGTCTGTCTGTGTCTGTCTGTGTCTGTCTGTGTCTGTCTGTGTCTGTCTGTGTCTGTCTGTGTCTGTCTGTGTCTGTCTGTGTCTGTCTGTGTCTGTCTGTGTCTGTCTGTGTCTGTCTGTGTCTGTCTGTGTCTGTCTGGCTGTCTGTGTCTGTCTGTGTCTGTCTGTGTCTGTCTGTGTCTGTCTGTGTCTGTCTGTGTCTGTCTGTGTCTGTCTGTGTCTGTCTGTGTCTGTCTGTGTCTGTCTGTGTCTGTCTGTGTCTGTCTGTGTCTGTCTGTGTCTGTCTGTGTCTGTCTGTGTCTGTCTGTGTCTGTGTCTGTGTCTGTCTGTGTCTGTCTGTGTCTGTCTGTGTCTGTCTGTGTCTGTCTGTGTCTGTCTGTGTCTGTCTGTGTCTGTCTGTGTCTGTCTGTGTCTGTCTGTGTCTGTCCGTGTTTGTCTGTGTCTGTCTGTGTCTGTCTGTGTCTATCTGTGTCTGTCTGTATCTGTTTGTGTCTGTCTGTGTCTGTGTCTGTTTCTGTATGTGTTGCCAATGTGTTTAACCACCACACGCCACAAAACGGGAGAAATAAGTAAGCTCGGCTGAAACTCAATCTAACAGCCCGAAGACCGCAGAGCACTCGGATTGCGTGGGTATTTTGGAGGTATCGATAAAATGGTTAAGTTAGAATTTGATTAGTGAGGAAGGAACCGAAATAGGCGCCACAAGCTTTATAGAAGGAAGGAAAAGGAAATTGGTTCTTATTCCTTGAAGGAAGGAGGGAAAGAGCCTGTAAATCTTGAAACAGGGGTAATAGGAATAGTAGCTAAATGGCAATTCCCTCAACAAATGTAAACTTATCTTTTTTCCCCGTGCGTCCGTGCATGTGTTCGTGTGAGCGTGTTCGCATGTGGTGTGTGAGTGCGTGAGTGTGTGAGTGCGTGCATACGTTCGGGCGTGCGTACGTGTGTGTGCGTTGGTGTGTGTGTGTGTGTGTGTGTGTGTGTGGATTTATGTTAGTAGCCACGATAACTTCAGAGCGAAAACACCTCCATACTAAACATTTTGTCTTTATGCTCGTTTTCATTTGGCTTAGATCTGATTGGATTTCGGGAGAAATCCAGCTGAGGGAGGGGGGTTTATAAGAGGCAGTTCTTGGTTTTTTCAAATATTTTTAGAACAGCTGCATATTTCAAAGATATAAAAATACCTGGACATAGACCTTAAATATATCAATTAATTACGTTCTATGCAATTTTTTGATATAAAACAACTTTTAAATTAGCCAATGTTGAAAAACTAACTCGTAAAAAGTGTTCGATGGATTTGGAGAGCCACTGGCAAGAAATGTGCCGTCATGTTAAAGAAATTGAAGGGGAATACATTAATAAAGAGCATATTATGGATGTCGTTTGTGAGGAATTGATTATACGTAGGAGTGGAGACTCGTCGGATGAATCTGATTTTATATCAGATTATGATAACGAAGAAATAACTGTAGAGTAATAGTGTAATATTTTGTTGTATTTTTATATTGTTAATTTCACATTGTACATGTGTTGTTAATGTTCTTAGATTTGTTTCTAAGGCACTTTAACTTCTTAAGCACGTTTTAAACACTTAGTCTATGATCTACCAACGTAACGTCTTCGTACCATAACCCTTTTTATAGTTCGCAGAGTTTTTATGCGTTGTACCAATTATTATACATGTTCTACACATTAGGATTATTGTACTTCATGTAATCAATATCTGTTATGTGTTTAATTGCTTAATTATATTGATTTATATGTGAAATTTCTTATTTATCTTTAACACACTAATATGTATCGTGTTGACCTTTTTAACATGCTACTGCCACAGCTCAATGCTTTTATGAATACAGCATGATTATGCAAACCCCATAAAACCTGTTTTGTTGTATAAAAACCATCTGTTTATATTCGTATACTATATTTTCCTCATAACACATTATATATCTTCTTTAACTTTATTTGAACTTGCAAACTATCTAATATTTGAATTCGATAAAACTCTATCCCTCTATTACACCTATTTATAACCATCGCAGTATAAAACTGTTTAAACACGAATTATTTACCCTTAGAACTGTGGTTAATAATTAAAATGCGAATTACATTTCCGAGTAAATTTATGAACAAGTAACATAACCTTATATTTCACTTTTCACCATTAAATAAATGTCCTAATTATAAAATATAAACATGATAATTAAGAGGTTATTAACTAAAAAATGTACAAAACGTAACTTTTACTTTTCTTAAAAAAACTAATATTTTCCGGTTGAATAGTACACGGTCACGTGATTTTTTTCGCGCAGCTTGGTGTCTTCGTATTTGGCGTTTAGTCTAACACAAGTTATCCAAGATCAGCTGTTAGAGGCGGAGCTTGGGACGTACTTGACAATGCCTAATTAATCTCTATCTGACATGAAGTCTTTCTGTCATGTCATGCTGATATAGATTTTTGTTTTTGTTTTTATAATATTGCCAGTTTTCGTTATGAATGTATAAAAGACATTGCTAGTTACGCTAAAAAAAATTATAATTAAAATTATTTCATTTCCTTTAATTATTTAAGCTAGGATCTAGATGTTTATTAATTAACCTCTTTCTTACATAAAGTTTTAAACGTCTGTTTGACATAGCTTACTGCTTTTGTTTTTATGAACATGTAAACTTTCACCATTATTACACATAATAATCAAATACATGTCTTCTTCGGGTTTTTTAATGGTGCGTTTTTATATTATACAGTTTAAACGTTTCGATAACACTTACAGTTATTTTCGTCAGTAGTAGTATCTTTTAAAACTTTTGAAGATGTTGAAACAATTTTGTGAAAGTTGAAAAATTAAAACAAAAACATCAGCCTGCTATTAATGTAACATTTGGAGAAACATACCAACCATACAATTAAATTTTAGTAAAAAATAACTAGATCATTAAAAATTAAATGTTGTTAAACTGTCTTAATGATGACAAATCAGAACATACTGTACCGGTCGAAGGCTAGCAATGAAAAACAACCAAAAAAACACAATTAACAAAATTTAATCAAGTTATGATGTAAGTGTAGAGTTGTGAAAAACTTCAGTTAGAAAATGATAGAAGCATACTCAAACATAAACATGAAGGAAAGCAACCAACCTCCGTGTTTTTTTTAACGGAAAAATTTGAGTTTCGTGTTCTGATTAAACAAAGTTCATTACGAAAATAGGCAACATTGTAAACACAAAAACCATAATCTGTGTCAAACAGACGTTTAAACCGTCATGACAGACAGAGGTTAATTGACATCTAGATGCTAACTTAAGTTAAAAGAAATGAAATAATTTTAATTTCAATTTTTTTAGGATAACTATACAACCTTTTTTATACATTCATAACGAAAACTGGCAACATTGTAAAAACAAAAACAATAATCTGCGTCAGAATGACGTTTAAAACTTCATGTCAGATAGAGGTTAATAGATTAATAGGCGTCCAGATCGTTCAGCGTCATTGGTGTTTGTACCACTACGACAGTTAGGAAACCACGTTTGAATCATCTTCATCGACGGTGCAGAGTCCAGATAATATCTATCTACCTTGGCTTTGGTCTCGGTTATCGTTTTCTTGCGTAAATAATAGTGTTTAATGAGAATACGAAACTCAAAATTTTCCATTATGAAAAAACACGGAGGTTGGTTGTTTCTCACTGCTGTAACTTGCAAATGCTTAAACAAGTATCTGGTGTGGAACACTACACGACCTTCCAACCTACAAACCGGAAAGTAGAAAAACTGAAATAATTATTATTTCATGCCAAATAAATGAACCCTTAGTTACCGTAACTGTAAACATGTTCATAACTCCCTAGGGAGTTACAGGAGGGACTTATAGATCTATAACTCCCTCTAATGTATTTTGACAAATATTTGCAAGCTTGTCAGTTGGTATATCCATGGTAACAATCCCTACTTAATTTTTAAACGTTCGCTTAATTTTAATAACCAACAAAATTTCGTTTATAGTGAAATATTTAATAAAATTATTTATCTATCACGTGAGTTATGTATGTTAATAACCTCATAACTCCCTTGATATATAAATAACTATGATAACATTTTTTTAGGTTAATTGTGCATTTTTTATACGTTCATAACGAAAACAGGCAACGTTGTAAAAACAAAAACAATAATCATGACAGAATGACGTTTAAAACTTCATGTGAGATAGAGATTAATAGACATAAATACATGTTAACGTAAAAAAAATTCCAAAGCCGCCCGCTTCTATCAAAATATCGATAATACAGCTTCAGCATTTTCAATCATATTTATTTAATTTTTACATTTATTACGCTTTAAAATAAAAAAACTTTATAACGAAAATGTATGTAAAATTACATTTTCTTTAAAAAGTACGTCTACACTTTTTCTTATAAAATTAATCGTCATTCAGATAATGAAAAAAATTGAACTAATATTTAAATTCTTCAAAAAATTGCATAGAACATTATTAATCGATATGTTTAAGATCTATATCTAGTTATTTTTATATCTTTGAAACATGCAATTGTTTTAGAAATATTTGATCAAAACCAAAAACTGCTCCTAATAAACCCCTCTCTCCGCCGCTGGATCTCTCCCAAAATCTAATCAGCTCTAAGCCAAATGAAAACAATCTTAAATACAAAATTTTAAATACGTAGGTATTTTCGTTCTGGAGTTATCATACATACACACACGCACGCACGCACCCACGCACCGCGCACGCACGCGCGCGCACTCGCACTTGCTCTCGTTTTTAAGTTAGCATCTATATATCTATTAACCTCTGTCTGACTTGAAATTTTAAACGTCTGTTTGACATAGATTATTGTTTTTGTTTTTACAGTGTTGTCTATTTATATAATTATATAATTAACTTATAAAAGAGGTTGCATAATTATCCTTAAAAAAATGTTATTAAAATTATTTCATTTCTTTTAATTTCCATTTTGTAGGTTGGAGGTGGTGTGGTGTTCCACACCCTTAGAATAGGTATTTTATATTCTAAGTCCACACCAGATATTTAACCTTTCTATCCGTTTCTATCTTTCGAACCTAAAATTAAAGATATTGTATTTTTTTTTAAATTCAAAAAGCGCTTAATTGATCCTGTTGACGTTGGCAACACTGCTTTATCCCTATATCATTATATTTTTCAGAATGACATATATACTAACATCTGTTGGTAAATAAAGGATTTTCCACATGCAAAAATGTTAAGTACAATCTAATTAATATTACATAAACGATTTAAGTTCAAGATGGCTGAAATTAAAAATATAATAAAATTGGAACCTAATGAAGAACCTATGGATATATTCCCTATCCAACAAGTTATTATAAATAATGATATAAAACAAGAAATTAATTTGGGTTCTAATAATATAAAATGTGAATTTGCAGATATTGTAAATATTAAAGAGGACAAGGATTCTTATTCGATAAATAGTATTAAAGTATTTGAAGTCGATTCTCATATCAAACACTCTTCACTGATATTACATGGGTGCAACACATGTGACCATTCGACAAAATTGAAGTGCAATTTAAAGCAATGTACCAAAAAAACTTCACGTGATAAATTCAAATGTCATCAGTGTGACTATTCCACAAATTTAAAGAAGTATGTTAAAAGACATGTAATGATACACATTTCAAGTACTAATTACAAATGTACTCAATGTGATTATTCTTCAAATTTAAAACGCAATTTAAAGCATCATCAATTAATACACACTTCAACTACTAATCACCAATGTGATCAATGTGATTATTCATCAAAAACAAAGTGCAATTTGAAACGACATCAATTAATACACACTTCAAGTACTGATTATAAATGTGATCAATGTGATTATTCGTCAAAATTAAAGCGCAATTTAAGACAACATCAATTAATACACACCACAGGTGCAAATTACAATTGTTATCAATGTGATTATTCAACAAAAGTGAAAAGGTATTTAAAACAACATCAAATAATACACACTTCAACTACTAATTACAAATGTGGTCAATGTGGTTATTCCTCAAAAGTGAAGGAATATTTTAAACAACATCAATTAATACACACTTCAACAACTAATTACAAATGTGATCAATGTGATTTTTCATCAAAATTGAAGGGGAATTTAAAAAAACATCAATTAATACATGCCTCAACTATTAATTACAAATGTGATCAATGCAATTATTCATCAAAGTTTAAGAGCAATTTAAAAAGACATCAATTAATTCACACTTCAAATACTAATTACAAATGTGATCATTGTAATTATTCAACAAAATTAAATGAATATTTAAGAAGACATCAATTAATACACACTTCAACTAGTTACAAATGTGACCAATGTGATTATTCATCAAAGTTACTAAACAACTTTAAACAACATCAATTAATACACACTTGAAGTGTGAATTAAAATATAATTATTTATCAAAATTGAAGGATCATTTAAAACTTCAATCAATACACCCTTAACGTACTAATTACAAACATCAATGTCGGGTTTAATATGCATCTTGTCATGTACATTTCAGATAATTACAAATGTAATCAATGTGACTGTTCGTCAAAATTTAAACGGTTCTTACCATACACATTACAAACTTTGTTACAGTGACCATTCTACAAAGTGTATTAATATATCATTGGCAAAAACTAAAAAACTGCATTGTAAGGAGTATACATTTATTTTTTACTTACTCTAATGTAGTGTAGTATAAGCAATATAATTATATCGAATTCTGACAGGTTAAGGAACACACTCTTTAGTATAATTCATAAGTTTATTTATAGTTTTTAAATATTTTTCGAATAAACCAAGCAGGAAATTACTATGTATAAAACAAAAGTGTTTAATTAAACTTCTTAAATTTTTACAAAAATGTATTATTTAATATCCTGTCTAAATGTATCTAATTCTGACACTGAAAATGGAGTTTTTGCCAAACTGTGAAACTTGGTGGGTTCCTAAATGTGACTCAGACGAACTTAATTCTGCCTGTACAATTTTATTAAATATAGTGGGTATTATAAAATAAAAATACTTACGCAATTATAAATAAAAATAGTTAAATAAATATACAGACGCTACTGCATAAATTTTGTTACTTACTCTTAACGATTAAAACTGAAATAATTTTTTTTTAAATTCTGGTACGCTACCCTTGTTCATAGTTGAAGAATTAATTTTCTTGGGTATTTCATCACGCTCAGCTCATACCAGATACAGTCTTCTTTTTTAGGCCATGATAAACCATAATTTCAAATAAGTGTGCCATTTTACCATTCATTGCACAACAAATAAAATGGTAAAACATTACAAATGCATAATATAAAAGTAACTTACGAAACTGGAAGAAGCATTAACACCAGGTTAACAGAGCACAAAAGACGCTTACATTTACTTCATCCCCCTAAATCAGCAATTGCTCAACATGCCTTAAACACCCTGCACAATATAAAATTTAGAATTTAGAAATTATGAAAGGAAGATTCGACAAGTTATTGAAATTCTGGACCAGCCAAACAACTTGTACAAGGATAATGGATAGGAACTGTACGATACCCGGGTGCAGTGTTGGGTAAGATCCATTTATTTAGGATCTAGATACAGATCCAAACACATTTTTAAAAACTGATCTAGATAAAGATCCAAGATCCGTACGTAAAAATGGATCTAGATAAAGATCAAAGATCCTTGAAATGGGATCTAGATCATTTATAAAGATCCGACATTCCCAAAATTGTTTCGAGATTTTTCTAATTATTAATATTATCTTTAATTGCTAGTATTGCTACTGATGAGTAGTACTCCCATTCCCATGATCATTTTTCATGTAATACAAATATTAGTCCGAAAGGTTAAATTATTAAGAAAAATAATATACAAATATAATTTTTATAGGTTTTATTGAAAACTGACATTAATTATTTAACGCACTACAAATTACAAAATTAGTATTAGGTACACATTTACACTTGCAAGTTGCAATGTTAATTGTTAATTTAACTTAACACATAGTTATACAATTATAAGGATAAGGACATGTATCTAAATTATTATAAGTATACATTACATAATTACATTTGTTATCTAATTTTATTTTATTTTGTTTTAAAATTAATAGCATCTCAAATATATCATCACCTAATCTATTCCTACGAGGAGTTAAAATTAGTCCACCCATACTAAATATCCTTTCAACGGGGACAGATGAAGGAAGTATAGAATTATATTTTAAAAAGATTTCTTTTATAGCAGGGTACATATTTAATTGCTCATAGTTAGTGCTTGTGTCTTTAAAATAATTTGTGCATTCTGAATCAAATGTTGTTTGCGATTAAGTATTTATTTTTAAAAAATCAAAGAATTCGCTTAAGATTGGCGGAACTTCCATTAATTCAGCTTCGTCACTCATTGTTGATCTAACTAACAATTAACAAATGTGCTTTACTTAAAGTCGTATTCTTAAGAACTGAAGACAAGATTGTTGTTTTTCTATACCTCCTTTTGTTAGATTAAATTAGCAACAGGGAATTCCTGTTCCACTTAACTTAAGTACCTACTTTAATGGATGGATGACCCCATTGTCATTACTCATTAAGTCATTAGATTAGCACTTAGCGGTCATTACCTGCCTTTGTAGCTTTGGGAAACAAAAACAACCGACGGAAATATTAACAAAGAAAATGAATAGTTCTATTATTGGATATTTCGAATTTAACATGCCTCAGGCAGTAGGTAAATGTGTATGTATCTCTGTGGGGTACGGATGTAACGGTCGTAACGGAGCATAATGTATTTTTTAAATATAAAGCTCTGTTGCCTCAAGCCAGTTAAAAATTTCACAAAATACCCTTAAAATACATTTTAAAATCTTCTAATGGATCTTTGGATTCAAGTACTAAAGATCTGTTAAAATGTGATCTAGATCCAGATACTAGATCCTAGCAGAGCAAAGTATCTAGATCCAGATCATAGATCCGTTTAGTGGATCTAGATCCTGGATCTAGATCACTTTGATCTAGATCCTACCCCACACTGCCCGGGTGTCTATTTTCAAGAATTGAAATTATACAGTCTAAAACAGTGATTTAATTTTGTCTCTAGTTAACCTTATCAATATTTCATGTTTACTTGTCAATATGTCACGTTCATATTACGCCTAACAAAAGCTTGCGAATAAATCGGTGGGTGTGTGTGCATGTGCGTGTGCATGTGTGTGTTTGTGTGTGTGTGTGTGTGTGTGTGTGTGTGTGTGTGTCGTGCGTGCGTGCGTGCGTGCGTGCGTGCGTGCGTGAGTGTGTGTGTGTGTGTGTGTGTGTGTGTGTGTGTGTGTGTGTGTGTGTGTGTGTGTGTGTGTGTGTGTGTGTGTGTGTGTGTGTGTGTGTGTGTGTGTGTGTGTGTGTGTTGTGTGTGTGTGTGTGTGTGTGTGTGTGTGTGTGTGTGTGTGTGTGTGTGTGTGTGTGTGTGTGTGTGTGTGTGTGTGTGTGTGTGCGTGCGTGCGTGCGTGTGTTTGTGTGTGTGTGTGTGTATTGTATTTTAAGTTTTCTTGAATCAATTACTATTAATAATAATTTTTATTTTTCTTTGGGAATGCTGGTTCTTAAATTATTGAGTAGTTTATTTGTAATATAATTATATTTTCTTTTTTATACAAACGAATGTATGTCTTTGTCCTTTATACATTGCTACAATACTACACCATTCATCCGATCTCCATGAAAGTTTGGGAAGTTGTTGAGTACGCCCTCTCGAAGCCTTCTGGCATATAAAAAATTAAATCTCGACTCCCCAGGGGGTGGGGGTGGCTTTTATGTATACTCCACGATTCATACTATCGCCATTAAATGGAAGTTGTTGAGTACACTCTTGCAAAGGTTTCTGGCATAAAAATTTCTTACGTGGAGGACCTCATAACCTTTCGACGCAGCAACGCTGGCCAGGTACAGCTAGTTATATATCAACTACACCAATTTTTTCTCAAATAAAGTGTTATGTCAAATGGTGAAATATTGAGTTCCTTTTCTAGGTGTTTGCCTGATAATGTTTTAGATTGATCGGTTGACTTCTTCCAACAATTTTTTATGAGGAAGAAAACCCCGCACGTCCATCGGCTCAAGCATATGAATGGAATTGATTTGGTAAAAGACTGATCAATACAATATTTTTTCCGGAACAAAAATCGCGTAGGGCGAGTCTCAAAATGCGATTTATGACCGTCCATGCAAACAATGATTGGCAAAGGAATGTCATTCTTAAGAAACCAAGGATTAAAAATGTTGCACATATAATCAAAAAAACTCACCCGTCATCCATCCCTATGTGACTCGTCAAATCTCCATCCATCGGGCATAAATGTAAGCATAGCTTGTAGAGTCCTCTTATACGCTTGCATTAACATGCACTAACAGCGCTGGCGAAAAAAAAACAATTCAATTAACGCCTGATCTTAACATATTAACAAACCCTCACATACGCCACATTATGGCCTATCGTGTGTCAGGTTGCGTTGACGCACCCTGTATGTAGAATGTTATAATGACGTGTATTACGTGTTTTAAGTACGAGTGTATTGAGTTTGAACAAAAAAAAAAATTTTTTTTTGTGTGTGCATAATGTATGTGGGTGGATGTTACGCCACTGGAAATTTAGGAGAAATATAATTCTGTATGTAGATACGTGTATTTGAATATTAGAGAGACTTTAGTGTTGGAATAATTAGATTCTGATGAATGTAAATGTGAAGAGAAATTTGTCGATGGGACGATAATGCTTGCCACTGTATCGCTACTGTTTTGCTACCATAAGGAATGGAATGTTGTTGGATAAAGGAGTAATTTTGGTCAGAAGATGTGAAGTATAAGTGTAGAATGTTTTAGAAAATATGTAGAGAAAGATTGGGTATGTTTAAGTGTTAATTTCCGAAGGTTTTTGTAATGTTGTGCAATTGTTTTAAGAATACGTGTATGTATATGGAATTTGAGACCTTAGACGGTACTGATTTTTGCAAATGTTGCGGAACGAGATCGAGCGCAGGTTGGAGATAAATGTTAAAAGTTGTGTAATGGTCCAGAGTGGCTACTGAATGAATGTGGTGACGAAAAATGATTTCTTCATGAAGTAATTGGAAAATTTGTAAGTAAGAACAAATATGGCGATGTATTGTAATTACACGCGTGCTTGTATAGAGGGTAGCATCTATTGGAACTATGGAATTTTGAATGAATACTATTGGAGAATATAACGCGGAAGGAAGACATGTTTAAAGATGGATGACTGAAGTTATAAATAGGAAAGTCAGGGATTGACGAGTTAGTTAGGGTTGGTTAGCTTTTGGCTTTTGGTGAGAGACGCGCGCGCGAGTTAGTGTGGTTTAGGATGGGATGATGTTGGAGTTATGTTTGTGAATAATAGTGAGGCAGTAATTGTTTAAACAACTGCGTAACCCGAACCGGGGATGAATCGTAAAAGACATTCATAAATAAAACAATAATTAAATTGAAGTTGAAGATAAAATTAGTTTGTTTATTTTCAAGAAAATAATAAGTGCGTAAGCAGATTTGAATAAAGATAACGGTTGTAACGTTAGTAGCGTCAAGGTCAGCGCGTGTTCTTGTACCGACATTCAGTTAAAAGTATTTATGAGACCACCTGTTAAGTGAACGAAGTGTTCGTTGTATATTAAGCCAATGTTTAAGTAACGTTATATGACATTGAAAGTTTATTTGTATAAGGGACTAAATTGGTGTAAAGGTTGCTAGAAATTTTAAGAGGCAACCAAACGTATACAGCTTATTACGTGTTATTAGACTATTTGTGAGTACAGAAAGGAATAAGTGTTTGTGAAATTGTGAAGCACTGGTTATGTGCGTTCATGCAATTTAAGGATTACAAATGGACTACAAAGAATTGATTTACGGAAGAAAGAAGCAAGAAAAGCGTAGGATTAATGGACGATTTTAAGTAAGGTTTATATTTAAGTACTTTGAAAATTTAGTAAAGCACGATTATCTCTTTGTTTTGTTCATTTGTGTAATGATGAGTAAATATTAATTAGTTGAGAAGCGAAAAGATAATCGTTCTCGAGTTATATGGTTTTGATTGGTTGTTTTAGTATTAAGAATTTTGCAGAAATTGGTAGTGACGTGTGGTTTTGATTTTCAACCACGCTGTAGTGGTATATGTAAATATATTTGTGTTTGTCATTTGTTTATTATTTTATGCAGGACAATATATATATTTATCGTTATCTTTTTATTTTGTTGTTTATTCAGCCAGGTATGAAACACAGTTGTAACATTTACTTAATTGGTGATCTAGTTTTGACAATTTTAAAAGTAAGCTTTGCATATTTTAATTTTCAGATTTATGAGCGACCGGAAAGGTTTTATTAGCCAGGTCGATTGCAAAATTTTCATGTTAGGTTCATTAGCGCAATGCACAATTAACGAATCAGCTGTTAGTTTAAATTTCATTATGTATAACAAAAAGTTGGAGTTTTGAAACCTTAAATTTTTACGAATGTCAATACGATTCAGAAGTGTTATAAAAAGTAAATTAAATTTAAAAGATATCGTTCATGTTAAGAATTTTAAAAAATTAATTACCGTTCATTGAATGAATTTGAGTGATAAATTTTATTTTGGAAGTTTTGGTATACGAGGTGTATTCAAAAAGTTTTTAATAACCTGGGTAGTGCTAAATTTATTTGAGTTTGAGTTGAATTGTTTGGGACGAGTGTTTGTTTTAGAACCTTCGTATGGGAGTTTACCGAGTAAGCACAATCCTACTTTCCACAATCAAGTAGGGTTAATTAACATCCAGCTTAAGACAGTTATTTTAGCGAAGTTTCGATTGTGGTGGCGCCTAGAGACATATTTTCCCGAATTGAGCTATTTGAGTATAAGTGTAAGGTGTTTGAACTTATTGATCATTCATTTTACTTATTATTTCGACCACGCCCATCTCCCTGTTAGCTGGCTTGGCAACCCGCTTACATTAGTAAGCATACACGACGCCTAGTGCGGTTTGGACGTGTAACACGTGACGAAGGTTTGTCAAACGTTGTAATAAGTCGATTTAGCGGCAGCGACAAAATATCAAGTGTGTAACAACACACGACCTTCCAATCCTACGTGGCCGACATGCTCACCAAATCCGTCAGCTTGTGATTTTTTATGCGGCTACCTAAAGACAAAAGTATTTATTAATCGACTTCGAACTTTGCAGCAACCGAAAATAAATATTCTAACAGAGATTAACGCAATCCCAATTGAAATGGTGCAACGAGTGATGCAAAACTTTCATGCTTTAAGCTACGTATCTTAACGCGTTGTTTTGATGATTAAGTGATTAACTAAAGGATTATATTCAAGTATAAGTAGTTATTTGAGTGTAGATTAAAGTTCGCAGCAAGCAATTCAACAAACCGGTAAATATCAGTCGTATTTCATGAGGTTGCTTTTTAGTTACCACGAGATATTGAATCGCACATAATTGTCTCTTGATAACAACGGGTAGTAATGGGGTAGTAATTTAATTGCCAATACGCCATCTGGCAAGCACGCTTATTAAGTTGAAATCTGTTAAAAGGAAGGGACTCCACGTCAGACAGTACTGTGTCCCCCCTCATTGACTCTATGAGTTGGTTTTGTTGACTTTGACACGATAAAAGTAAATTGTTGTTATTAACGATACCGGGTTTTACAGACAAGGGTACAGCTGCCATTAAAAACACCTCGAAGTCCATCTTACTGTTAAACTAATCCGTTCATATTGATTTTAAATGCAGAGGGATGGATGGATGAACATGTAAGCTGAAAAAGGGATGTTACAATTTCTAGCACGGTCACTCAGCCGCTTTCGTCCTTGCTTGTGGGTAGGTTATCGATCACTTCGTTATGATTTATTTGCACCTTACCCTTGCATGGGCTTATTTTAATGATGCCATTATGTATATGTAAACTTATTGCCTATTTTTTTTTCCTTGTCCAAGTGTAGTTAGAGTGCATTGCGGTTACCTTTTTGCTGCCTGTTTAATTTTACTGTTTGTCGTATTTTATGTGTACAGATGTACAACTGGGTTCAGGTAGAGTTGTACGTGTAGATGCCATTTAAACATTTTTAAACAACTAACTTTATTTAACTGAACTTAACATTAGTAATTATGGTTAATAACTACTCACAACTGACTTCCAATTACAGTATTGCCAAAAATAAACAGTACTGAACTTGTAATTGTTTTATTTATTTAAGAAATACATATTATTGACACTTTATTACATGTTCTAAATGTGCACCTCCTCGTTCAAGAAAGACTTCATAACGATGTACTAAGTTTCTCGTCATGTTATAAAATAAGGGTTGTCTCAGGTCTGCAAAGAAGGCTCTAACGGCATCCTTTAATTCATCGATGGTTTGTGGTCTGCTTTTGAAAACGGAATTTTTAGCAATTCCCCAAATGTATGCGTCTGGAGATGTGAGGTCTGAAGAATGTGAACAATAAGGGAAGTCAGTAAATCGTGAAATGAATCTGCTTGAAAAATGTCCCTGAAGAAATCGACGAACTGCGGCAGCAGTATGGCAAGTTGCCCCGTCCTGCTGAAAAAATTGGTCTCGAAATGCCAAATTACGTGCACGACAGAATTGACGTAGATCGGGAATAAAGCGTGTTAAATTTTGTATGTACCTCTGTTGATTTAGTGTGACTTACCAACCATTCTCTTCGATGAAGCATGGACCAATGATTCCGTGTCCCGAAAGTGCACACCAGACATTCACTTTTACACTATGTAAAGGAACTTCCTGAACCACATCGGGTCTGGCAAAGCCTAGAAATCGATTTTTGCGCCGATTCACATTCACATTCTGGCGCAATATTCCTCTCTACTGCGATAATCCCGAGGATGTAATTGTTGATGTACCTGAATCAGATACGAAAATGCACCCAGCTCCTTCAGGATTCTTTGCAAGGAAGTTCTTTTTAGACCAAGTTGCAACGCTGTCCTTGTCTGGCTGACTTTCGGATTTTCTAAGATCTGCTCAAAAACACGTTCATGATTATTGTTGTTGTTAACTGTTCTCCCCGAGTTTCCTTTTCGTTGGCACAATACATTACCCGTATTTCTGAACTTTTCAATAACCTTTAAAATTACAGCATTACTTGGAGAACGTTTATTAAACCGTTGTGTGAATTGGTCACACACGTATCGCAGACTTGCACAATTACGTCGGCCGATTTCGTATGAGCGAAAATACTGATCTACCAGAAACACTTTCTCCTCTGTACTTAACACCATTTTTAAAAACTAGGCCCTACTAATTAATTGTTTAAGGTTTACTTGACAGTGTACACTAGCTAACTTGGGTATGACAGCGCGCGCATAGAGACACCGCCGACTTAGCTTCAGTACTGTTTATTTCGGGCAATACTGTACTTTCAGTATGACTTGCTTCTTATTGTCTGCATTGTCTATAGCGTATACTATTATCTACTATAAAGTGACCATCCGTACCGATTTTACCAACGCAGTGCTGATTTTGAGCATGACTTTCTGATTTTTTCAAAAAATAAATCAGTACGCAGAGTGTACTGATTTTTCGGTTACTATACTGAATGTACTGAATTTCGGTTGTTTCGAAGCATGACTAATTTTCGTTTTTATTACTTATTACATTTACAATTACAGTTGATATTCCGTGAAATACTCAAATGTTAAATTTATAATATGCTAAAATCAAATTTACCGCCAATATCATAGTTTACGAGCAGTGACGAATTCACACGATAATTACCGTTTCTGGAACATTTAAGCACGCACAACAAAACCTGTTGTATTGATTGTAACCGTAACCTGTAAATTCCAGATCCACTGATGCAGTTGCATTTGTATTGTAATAAATTATTGTAATATATGAATATATCTACTAAACTAATATTGTTTTGGTTGTATGATAGTGTTAATGTTCATCGATTTTTTGCCGAGTGACGAACAAAAGCAAACGACCCAGTAAGTACTGTTTTGTAATTTTATTGGTTTATTAACAGACTACACTACAACTACTGAGCAGTGTGACCCTGTTTAATTTTAATATTAATTGTCGATCTACGACAATTTGTTCCCCTATCTTACAGTACCCTCAGCCCCCCGTCCCGTCTCATTGTGTACTGATTTTAATCTAATGAATTCTGGTCACTTTAATCTACTACCATTGTATGCTACTGAACTAATACTAATACAAATCTTTTTATAACGTTTAATGTAATTTGGTCTTCTTTTACGTTTAATAAATATAATTGTTTTATTAAAAGATTTCAACATATATTATATTTAAATTCTAATCCAAAAAGGGCATATCAGTACCTACTTTAATCTGAATTATTACTTTCCTTTTACTTTATTGTTAACTTAAATGCCAGCATGATTCGTTGTATAACGGCCACATGTTCGGTGTCACAATATTATTCTGATTTATTTATGACACAATTGTAGGTGTGGTTTCACTGTTTGCTTTTTTTATTGTGTTTATGTGTACTTAAACTGCTTTTAATTTTTTTGTCTGTTACTTAATTTCATAATTTTGTACGTATTTTAACCTGGTTTAATGTTATTTTGTTATATTAAACCTTTTCTTCGTTTTTTGTATTCTTTGATTTATTAATTTACTTGTAAAATTTCGTATTTATTAATAAACTGGGTTTCCTTGTTGTTCTTTCCAAGTTTCACAAATTAACGGGTTGAATCATCATTGCGCAAAGCTCGTTAATGCCAATTGGAATAGTTTCATTGTTTACCTGTTCCATAAACTACGGTATTTAACCTTTGGAACTGTAAGCTAATCACGTCGAAATATGTAAAAATCTCCCTAATCGGCAAATATATGAACAAAGCAACACACGTATTTACAGATTAAGCGGTGCTTGCCTACAGTACCTAATCATAATAAAAATGCAAGATAAATAACAATTTATTTGTAAGTCACGTCTATACTATCCATTGGCGTAACTTTACATTTTTCAAAATGCTCTATGTTCACCCAGGCCCCCTGGCACCGTCACTGGGAGGAGATAGCTTGCTGCACACGTGGTTCGCGTTTTGGAAAATTTTGACATAGTTTTATGGGAGTTTTAACCTAATTGTAAGGTATGTAAATGTTTTAATAAACCTTATGAATAGTGTAAGATGTCAGCCGAAGTTAATAAAAATATAATTAAATTGGAACCTAAAGAGGAAGGACCAATCGACTTAATGCTTATCCAACAACAAGTCATTATAAATAATGATATAAAACAACAAATTAATTTGGGATCTGATAATATCAAATGGGAATTTGCAAATACTGTTAATATTAAAGAAGACAATTCTTCGATCAATAGTATTAATACAACTGAAGTCGATTCTAATGTAAAACACCCTTCACTTATATTGTTGTACGAGTGCAATGTATGTGAATATTCAACTAAATTGAAGTGTGATTTCAAACATCATTTAACCCTACATACTTCACATGGTAAATTCAAATGTCAGCAATGTGACTACTCTACAAATTTAAAGAATTATCTAACAAGACATGTAATGATCCATATTTCAAGTGCTAATTACAACAGTGACCAATGTGATTATTTATCAAAATTGCAGCGTAATTTAAAACATCAAGCAATACACACTACAAGTACCAATTACAAATGTGGGAAATGTGACTATTCTACAAAAGTAAAGAGTGATTTAAGAGAACATCTATTAATACACACTTCAATTACAAATTACAAATGTGATCAATGTGATTATTCATCAAAATTAAAGCACAATTTGAAACGGCATCAATTAATACACACTTCAAGTACTAAGTACAGATGTGATAAGTGTGATTACTCATCAAATTTGCAACGCAATTTAAATCTACATAAATTAATACATTCTTCTAGTACTAATTATAATTGTGATCAATGTGATTATTCATCGAAATTAAAGAGCAATTTCAAACAGCATCAATTAATACACACTTCAAATAGTAACTACTGTTGTGATCAATGTGATTATTCGTCAAAATTAAAGCGAAATTTAAAACAACATCAATTAATTCACACTGCAGTTACTAGTCATAAATGTAATCAATGTGCTTATTCATCAAAATTTAAGCACAATTTAAAAAAGCATCAATTAATACATACTTCATCTATTACGTACAAATGTGATCAATGTGATTATTCATCAAAATTAAAGAGCAATTTAAAAAGACATCAAGTAATACACTCTTCAATTTCTAATTATAAATGTGATCGGTGTGATTATTCATCAAAATTGAAGAGCAATTTAAAACAACATCAATTAATACACATCTCAAGTATTAATTACGAATGTGATCAATGTAATTATTCATCAAAATTAAAGCATAATTTAAAACTACATAAATTAATACACTCTTCAACTACTAGTTACGAATGTGATCAATGTGATCATTCATCAAAATTGAAGCACAATTTAAAGAAGCATCAATTAATACACACTTCAATTACTAGTTACAAATGTGATCAATGTGATTATTCATCAAAATTGAAGACTAATTTAAAACAACACCAATTAATACACACCTCAAGTATTAATTATAAATGTGAACAATGTAATTATTCATCAAAGTTCAAACGCAATTTAAATGTACATAAATTAATACACACTTCAAGTACTAATTACAAATGTCACCAGTGTGAATATTGTACAAAATGGAAAAGCGCATTAGTACGTCATTTTGCCATACATACGTCGCATACTGCTTAGATGTAAAACCAAGTCAATATTCTTAAAAATCGAAATTCGCTTTAATAATAATAATAATTTTTATTGTGCTGCATCAAAAGAAAGTACTTCCACTTGTCAAGTAAAGAACAATGAATTAAATCTAATTACCTGTATGCTTAGCTTAACTGGAGCAATGATAATTTGTGAACCCAATTTTTCTAAAATTGATATTAAAATTAAACAAAAGTGCGTGAAATTGCACACATTCGCTAACCTAACCCAAACACAATTTATTCTGACTTCATAATGAGAGCAGCTATACCACAACATATTCTACTCTTAACTTAATCAAGTGTTGGAGAACCACTATTAAAATAAAAGCAAATTCTTTGAAATTGAACATATTACATTACTCATAATACAACATATTCTAGCCCCGAAATGATATCAGCAGACAAACCTTAATTCCATCCCTACTCCGATTCCATAAACTTTTGCAGACCCACTATTAAAATGAAATTTGGGTTCTCCAGAACCGTTCTGCAAATTACACACACTCGTTTAATTGTACTATGTCATGAATAGAATCCATTACTAATCTATATTAGTTTCATATGTTGTTTAACCCTGTCATTCGATGAGGACCTAAGGGACAGTGGAATGTGGTTAAACAATTTTTTAGATAGAATGTTAGCACTAGTTTGAGTTTTGTTAAATGACGTGAATGAGGAATGATTATATTATTCTTATTGCAAGTGTTAATTGGTGAGTTTCAGACAGCAACTAGTTCAACCAAATAGAAATATTCAAGAAAATATACATCGCAGAGTTAGAATACCTAAAGGATAAAAGCTTGGTGCTGAAAGAGGGATTAGGTACATATAATCCTTACAGGTTTATGCTAAAAACTAAAGATTTGCTTCCAGTAAGCTGAATTACCCCCAATTGTTACAGAGTATGGTAGATGACTGTGACAGAGAGCATAATAAGCAGTGTTTAAAACTGATTCTTTAACATTATTGGACAATTTAAATAGTGCAAGCTTTTTTTTAAAAGTTACTCCCAATGATTTCAGCATAAGTGTTATAGGTTAACTTTGGATCGATAAGCACTCTTAAATTTAACATGAGAGATGTTTACTAAAGAATGAGGCTTTAAAAATAAGATCATTTTATCGGTTTTGGTAACATTCACTTTTAATTGATTGGTACTTATGACACGATGCATGAACCTTGTTAAAGATTTTCACTAAATAATATTGTTTATTTCGGTATTTGGGTAATTCGTAGTATATAGTATAAATATGCTTATAATTCCATTACAATATGTGTACAGTAATAACATTGTACCACATGCATCTACTACGGAAACCAAAACAGACAAAAGCTCCATACATTAATTGAGGCATTATACAAGTATTTGCTAAACAGAGAATACATTGTTATAGCATAGATTATTTAAACTGTGGTTATATTAAGGGAATTTTAATTTCTTTGTTGTAAAATTTTTGTGCAACAGAATAAAATTAAATTATTTCCATTATGACGTAGTTTCTGTATCCTATATTAGAGGCTTTTATACAGTGTGTCAATTTAAAAACTTACAATAGGCTATATCTCATGAATAAATGATGATATCAAAAAATTCTCTAAACCGTTTCTAGGGTAGAAAGGAGGAACCAAAATGACATAGGAGACAATTCACCCAAATCAACCCCCTACGCACCATCTACCCTAACTAAAAAAATTTAAATAGCGAACCCCTACTTGTAATACGTCATTGGAAAGCCTGTAAAAAATGCTATCCAGTGGTATAAATAAAAATTATACTTGAATGGCCACCGAGGTCACCAGATTTTCCGCCACCAGATTTTTTTCTTTGGGGTTACCTCAAGTCAGTTGTTTACAAAACCCAACCTGCGTCACTTCAGGAGTTGCGGGAAAGAATTACTCAACCATGTCGGGCTATTTCCAGAACAACATTTACCAAAGTTCATGAAGAATTTGAAAACAGGCTGTTGAAAACAACGGAACTCACTTTGAACATTTACTTCATTAATTAATATTTTTACCAAATTTGTAGTTCAACAAAACCCTTTAGTGAATATTGATGTACTTTTTTGAAATAAAATATTATAGTGTTATTTCTGAAAAGAGATTTGTGTTCATTTATAAAAATGACAAATAATATAATACACCCTGTATAATTTTTATTTATACCACTGGATAGCATTTTTTTACAGGCTTTCCAATGATGTATTACAAGTAGGAGTTCGCTATTTAATGTTTTTTAGTTGGGGTAGGGGTTGATTGGGGCGAGTTGTCTCCTATGTCATTTTGGTTCCGCCTTTCTACCCTAGAAACGGTTTAGACAATTTTTTGATATCATTTATTCATGAGATATAGTCTATTGTAAGTTTTTAAATTGACACACCGTATATAAATTACTGTAATTCTTTTTTGTACATTATTAATTGTTAATACCTATTTAAATAATTTTTAGTAGGATTGCTAAAATTTTTATTTGTGGTTATTCATTTCATTACCCATAGGCCATATATTTAGCTTTTAAGTGATTTATAATAATGTTGATATATATGCATTAAAAACATCAACTTCTTGCAAATGTAATAAGTAATATCTCGTTTACACGATCCATGAACTGTGTATAGGATAGACGTATCCGATACATTAACTGCAATTATAGAATGTGATGCGCTACATACCCATGTATTATCGAACGCTGTTGATATCTACCGCGTTGGAGCGCTCCAATTATCGTAAATGCCTAATGAAGAACGTAATTTGTATTAGAAAAGTTAGTTAAATTATCGCATTCACGTACGTAACTTGACTTTTGAGATTAGTTCATCGAACTGAAATAATGGCAACCCTGCGTCATTTCCAATTTATAACCGAAGTGACCATCAACTTTGTTATAATGTGCAGCATTTTTTTTTTGTTTTTTTAAATCATGTATAATATCAAATACTTATCTTTTTAGGGGTTTTTAATGGTGTATTTTAAATTATACAATCTAAACGTTTCGATAACACTTACAGTTATCGTCGTCAGTAGTAATATCTATTAAAATTGTTAAAGCTGTAAACAATTTTGTCAAAGTCGAAAAATTCAAACATACAGATTAGTCTGCTATTAATATAACAGTTGGGGAAACGTATAAAGCCAACTATAGAATTAATTTATAGTAAAGCTAGATTATTAAAAATTAAATATTGTCAAACTGTCTTAAAGATGACAAATCAGAACACTCTCTAACGGCAAAGGCTAACAATGAAAATTGTCAGCGAAAAAACACATTTAATAAAATTTAATCAAGTTATGATGTAAGTGTAAAGTTGTGAAAAACTTCAATTTGAAAATGATAGAAGCATTCACAAATATAAACATGACATCAAATAAGATAATCCAGTTAAATCTAACAAAGAGGTATCTTTGACAATAATTACAAGTGCTATTAACAATGAAAAGTATAATTCAGAACATTTTTTGTAATTTTTTTTTAATTTTAATCTTTATTTCAACTACTTATGTAAATTATAGTACTGTGGTAATGTAACATGTAATGTGTAAAGCATTTGCTTCAACGTCTAGGTAAGTTTTTCACTTAATATCATAACTTGATTAAATTTTGTTAAATGTGGTTTTTGGCTGACATTTTTCATTGTTAGCCTTCGCCGTTAAAGGGTGTTCTGATTTGTCATCTTTAAGACAGTTTAACAATATTTAATTTTAATAGATATTACTACTGATGAAGATAACTGTAAGTGTTATCGAAACGTTTAGATTGTATAATTTAAAATACACCATTAAAAAAACCAAAAAAGATAAGTATTTTATTATGTGTGATAATGGTGAAACTTTACATATTCATATGTATAAAATTTGTGGTGGTATTGCGTCCACCCATTACGTATAATTAATTTTTTTTTGTAATTATGTTTTTTGTTGCTGTCAAACATTAATGTTTTAGTTATAGTATCATTGTTTTCATTTCAGCACTTTTCAATGTTAAATGCATTCAATTTAATAAATAACTCATGTCTATATCCGTGTGTATGGTTCGCCTTGAGGATGCACCGGTACACGTGGGACATGTTTTTCAATTAGTTGTAGTAGGCTGAAAAAAATATAGTAGCACCGGGGAGAGGTGTCTCATTGCGGACTCGATAATGGGGACATAATTATTACTGTGAAATGCATCTGTTTCTCTTTATCTTAGTGCGAAGTTCCCACTTAAAGAAAGACGGGTTATAATTTATACGTCCGCTATATATTTTAAATGCAGGACTTAAAAACGTATGTCGATTCTAAAGTCAACGCGCATGACGCTGTCAGATGTCTTCTTGGCTATTTAACCTCAAATTATTCTTCGTATTTCGTTTCGTATAATCGCATCGTGTTTTGTAGTTATAATAATTTATCTTTCGCTTCGTAATTTATTAGTTTCCATTGCATTTGTAAACAACAGTTTTTTCAAAACTATTATTATTAATATTCACTATTACGAGGTAAGTTTATAATGCAAAATGTATTTCCAATTGATTGAATGCATTTATTTATTTTGCAGCAAATAATGTCATTAAAAGGTAAATCTTTGAAAAGCCAAACTCAAGTAATGTTAATGAATATACTGCATTATTTCGAGATGGAACGCGATAACGGGGGCCAAGTTTACCTTTAACTTCCATTATCCAGGTACGCTAATAATTTTCACTATTTAAATTTATATTTATGTAATATTATGTTGCAGCGAACTGCTCTCGCATGCGGCATTTCCGAGAAAACCGTAACTCGGACAAAGGCAAGAATGGCTCTCGCTTTATAATCTGGGAAATCGGCGCCGGATTCACCGTAATAACATAGACTGTGTTTGAAGTCGAAGTTAGAGGATGTCGACGAATACGTGAAAGACGTTTTGAAACGAAAAATTTACACATGCATGCAACTGGTAAATAATTCAGAAATTATTGTTGAAATGGAGTTAATCACTGTTTAATTTTAGGCTCACATATTACTATCGAAAAACTCCAAACTGAACTTAAAGAAGATAAAATATTTACCTTCAGTAAAACGAGTTTGAAACAATTGCTACACAAAATTGGTTTTGAATTCAAAGTTGACGATGGAAGAAGGCGTTTAATGGAGCAGGTTCATATTGTTGGTGCTCGAGCAACATTTTTGCGAAAATATTCTGCTAATAAAAGTTGTAAAATTAGTTACGATCCTGTCTTTTTGGATGAGACGTGGATTTTTAGTCGCATGATAATGATTTGAAAAGCACAAAAACAAACCGCTAGGAGAAGGAAACGGTAATTAAAATAGTCCGATTTGTTTAACCGAATAAATTTTAGTTTTATCGTATTGAGTGCTGACAACAAGGATGGTTTTATGCCTAATTCATCATTGGTATTTTCCAGTAAAAGTAAGACAGTAGACTAATACGATAATATGAACGCTGATTTATTTCAAAATGGTTTCAAGAACAGCTTTTACCAAATTTAGAAAAACCAAGTTTGATAATTCTTGAGAATGCCAGTTATCATTCTACATTAGTAGAAAAATTACCTTCAAGTAGTTGGAATAAAGAAGATCTTCAATTTTTAAGAAAACACAACATTCCTCATTCGAATGATATGCTGACAGTGGAATTATTACAAATTGTCAAGGATTTACAAGTTCCAAAATATACACAATTGATGAAATCGCTCATCAATGCGACATCAAATTTTACGTTTACCTCCGTATCACTGCCAATTAAACCCTGTCCAGTTAATATGGGCAAATTGTAAACAGTATTACAACAAAAACGTTGCACAGGGCTTCACGGACGAGAATGTTTTTTTGCGCCATGGAAGGATTCATTAAACGAAGTAACTGGCAAAAGTGTATTTTACATACTGCAAAGGAAATCAGCCAGTGGTAAGACGTTCAAAAAAAAGCGGAGGAAATGGTAAAACTTCTAGTAATCAATGTCGGAGAGTCGAGTGAAGATGGTAGTGAAAGTGAAGGTGATGACTTTTAATTATAAGATGTCTAATATTTGAATTTAAAGCAAAAATTGGAATCTTATAGTTAATTTATAACATTGTAAAGAATTATTATATTTAACATATACCTCTGTAGCTGTACTTAGGTTTACATTCGTTATATATATACAGGGTGGCGTAGAAATAAGTGCCATGCATAGTGCCAGGCGATAGAGGACACTAAAATAAGAAAAAAGTTCCTATGAACTTAGGTCCGCAACACCTTCCTTTAAAAGATATAGGGTGTTGAAGTTTAATTATTTTTTTTTTTCTTAATATCTTTTTACAACGGTGTAATAAGCGGACGAAATTTTGTATACAGGGCTTTTTATACGCAGAATTCAAATATGACCTTAGTTCTTTATTACTGATAGAGGCGCCACATGCAGGTTCCATCTTGCTTGAATCGGTCCTAACTTTTTGCCTTACACTGTATGTCATTTTCGGCTGGAAAATTTGTTTTCCCATCTTTTCTGCTTCAGAAAAGTATACCTTATTGAAGTCGCTAGGCCAACGGTTTACGAGAAGAATGCAGGCAAATTATCCAAAAGCGCCAAAGTAACTTATTTGCAAAACCGTAATTAGAAGTCACCGATATGCGTTTTCTATTAATATGTGGGCAGGTATAATTGACAGTTACTTAATTGGCCCATTTCAATTGCCCAATCGATTGACAGGTGAACTGTATCGAAATTTCTTGGTGAATGAACTAAATACGTTGTTAGAGGATGTTCCATTGGCTATTATTGGTAGAATGCGTTACATGCATGATGGCGCGCCAGCTCACTTTTCTCGATTGGCAAGGTAATTTTGGATAGGAGATTTGGAAATACGTGGATAAGTCGAGGGGACCTGTACCCTGGCCAATTCCTCGATTTTTCATTTTAGGGATTCATGAAAATCACGTTTATTGTGTAGAAATACATAAAGAAGAGCAACTATGGATAAGAATTATGGAATCCGCAGATAGATGCCGTAATAACCCAGGAATATTTCAAAGATGCCGTCAATCCTTAGAAAGAAGAATTGAAAAATTTATTCAAGTACAAGGACAACAATTTGAACATCTGCTAAAAATTTTATGTTTTTTAATCACTGCCTTTCATTGTTGCTATTAAAATTTAGTTGTTGAAGTGTTATGTCATTGTTTTGTAAATAAGATACTTTGGCGTTTTTGGATAATTTCCATGCATCGGATGCATTTTTCTCGCAAACCGTTGGTCCTAGCGACTTTCTGAAGCAGAAAAGATGGGAAAACAAATTTTTCCAATTGAAAATGACAAAGTGTAAAGCAAAAAGTTAGGATCGATTCAAACAAGATGGAAACGTGTATGTGGCACCGTCTATCAGTAATAAAAGAACTAAAGTCATATTTGAATTCTGCGTGATAAAAAGCCCTGTATGCAAAATTTCGTCCGCTTATTACATCATTGTAAAAGATATTAAAAAAACGTAAAAAAATAATTAAACTTCAACATCCTATATCTTTTAAACGAAGGCGTTGCGGACCTAAGTTCATAGGGACTTTTTTTCTTATTTTAGTGTCCTCTATCGCGTGGCACTATGCATGTTTTTCTATGTCACCCTGTATGTTGACAAACTGTAAACTGAGATTTTTAAAATCGGTTATATTATTAACTAATAAAACATCTCATTTTAACATCCAATACAGTGTATTTATTTATGACAAAATCAGTTATTTATAAGTGGCTTTGACAACCAAATTATAGTCTTGACTCTTTTGACGCAGTGAGATCGGTCGGCTAAAAACAATCCTCGGCAATTAACCAAACTTTTCCCACTTCATTCGGGCACTTCCTACTGGTAGCTAATTCGTTTCTTATTGATATAATTAATGTAAAACAGATCCAAAACGAAATTTTGTTGACCGGTCTCGTTTCTGATAATTGTTTACAGTTGTACAATATATTTTATCATATGATTACCCACACTCGGTGGACTTTGCATGCCAGAATAAGCGAACAGACCTTAAACGAAATTCGACTTTATTTAAACGAATGGATGGGGATTTTAAAACCTTTAGGATGCCAAATCGAAATATTCGAACAATAATTTTATTTAAATTTGACAGCGCGACTTAAATTTGAAAATAACCTAGAAACATTGACGATGTTTTGTTGGTATTCAAAATTACTAACTATATGAACCAATAACGACATACGTCTTTAAAATCTTAAACCATGGTTTACTAAAGACGAGTCATAAGACCTCTTGCCGGCTCTACAACCGCTTTGAGTACACACATATTTTTGACGTTTGTGTTAGTACTTAAAAGATCATTTTCTAAGATTTCGCATATATCATCGCATTATCGTTCTGTGTTATTTCATGTGTTTTGGACATTTCTCCTGGTGACCGCGTACTGGTGTAAGCTTGATTATTAGTACGTGGCTGGCCAGCAAAAGTTACCGACAGATGGACAATTAACATAAACAATTAACGTTATACCTATCAAATCTTTGACAGCAATGGCCTACCCTTTACTAATGTTGAAATAATTAAGTGTTGTTATGTTTTAACTAAGATAATGAAATATCTCAAAAGTGGTTGGATTTAGGTATAGGAATACTGATACCGAACGAATTGGCTTAAAAAATACAGCGGAAAATGTAATAAAATACAGGTATTCTATTTAAAGTAAGCAACTTATAAATGATTCAAGTTGTGCATGTTCGCGGCTAAGTTTAAAACACCCTGTATGAAATATCAACGAGATGGATATATGGAGTTAACGGACAAGTGCTTGTTGTTTATTGGTTACAATTTCACGTCACTAGCTTCGTTATTAATGGAGATATCGTTATTTAATGTGGACTAGTGTTTTTCAAAATTTTTAAAAAATCGAAATATCTCGAAAATACTTCATTTTGGTATAGGACATTGTGCAAAATTTTATCTAGAATTTCATGTAGAATTCGAAAATAAAATAAAAAATATTAGGTTCTATTTAAAATAACAAAGTTGACATCTACTCACTGGCGGACTATGGGACA
This sequence comes from Vesta saturnalis, assembly GCA_036346205.1. Taxonomy (NCBI): domain Eukaryota; kingdom Metazoa; phylum Arthropoda; class Insecta; order Coleoptera; family Lampyridae; genus Vesta; species Vesta saturnalis. Next base: position 537,789 of record JARFJB010001486.1, on the reverse strand, counting down.
GGTGCGGTCGCCTCCAGTTCAGGCCTCCAAATCTCGAAGTTATTTTAATCAAATTCTATACAATCGGTTTAAAAACATTCTTAGCAAGTAAACAGGCAGTTGGCAAAAGTTTTCTTTATACTTTTTAATCTTTAAACTTGTTTGGCATTAAACTAGATGAGAAGCCAGAACTTTTACTAAAAGATAAAATTAGGTATCGTTCACATCAAAAGTGATACTCACCATACGATATTTTATTATCTAGGTACCTATTCTAAAAGTTTCCATTCAATTTAATTGGGCTCGTTTAGTTTTTTCCGGCCTCTGACAGGCTTAGTCCGCCACTGCATCTACATCCGATATAATCAAAGTGCCACATTCAGGACAATATTATATTTGAGCTCAGCGTCATCCAAAACCTACAGCTTCGTAATTTCAGATTTTTAACATAACTGTATCCGCCATTACTTTTAATCAAAACTCATCGCGCCACACCCTGTATACATAATTTATATTCTGTCTGTCTAACACATTTTGTTTTAGCCAGATAGTTTGTTTTGTGTATTTTGCACAGTTTCCTTTTATATCCTTTCACCTTTCGTTTAATATACAAGCTGTCCACACACGACGAAATTTGTTAAGGATTGTATTAATCAAACTTTCGCACTTCTTTAACGATTCCTGCTAGGTACGTTTAATCATAATTCGTAAAGTTTTTACAGTTATTCACAATTATATCATTTGATTAATTCTCTATTCGTTCTTTGATCAACTTTTCTGTATTTTTTTAATCATGGCCGCTGCAGAAAAGCGTTAAAGGTACAAGTCGTTCCGAAAAACGCAAATTAATCGTTTAAATGATATTTTTGACATGGCAAAACAAGCAAAAACGCAACCAGACGTTGTTCCTTTATTGTTAAAGTACGCTAGTGAATTAGATAGTGTAAAGCAATCATTTTTTGAAGCGCCCAACGATGTAATCGGCCTAGTTTCGGACGATGACACTTTCGAACAAGAGGATACTATTCGAAATCAATTTGATGCCACCTTCTTTACCATTAAATTCAAGTGTTCTAAATTATTTAAGCCTCCAGCTCCTTTGCCGAACACTGACATCACTACACAGGTTTCTCAATCCAATATACCTTTGCCCAGTATTCAAATTTCTGAACGCAATGGTGATCCACTAAAATTTGCTACTTTTATTGAATTATTTAATTCGGTCATTGGAGATAATCCAGCAATTCCAGATGTCGATAAATTCACGTTTCTTGCTTCGTCATTACGAGGTCCCGCCTTACGGGCTATCCCACATATTCCTATTAAGGGCTCTAATTATAAAACGGCATATACTGCATTGGGAGAAGCGTTTAACAGGCCTCGAGTTATTGCCATGGCTCATTGGTCGACCATAGACAAGTCACCTCAATTAAAATCTGATAGTCCCAGTGAACTGTCTACGCTTTTAAGTATTTTCAAAAAACAACCTATAGTCTTTAAAAAATCTAAATTATCCTGTCGACGAATGGAATCTTCTTTTGGTTTATTATCATAATTCAGGTGAAGTTCCAAGGTTTCAAGATCTTATGGACTTTCTCTCACGAAGATGTCGAGCTTTAGAAGATGAATGTCCTACTAAACAAAATAAGCCATCTAAGATTATTAACCAAGAATCTTCGTTTTCCTTACAATCTTCTGAATCCCGTTCATTTAGGTGTCTCAATTGTTCGGAAAATCATGTAATTTATAAGTGTGACAATTTTCTACACTTATCTCCACAAGACAGGTATCAGCTTATTAAACAAAAATGCGCATGCATTAACTGTTTAAGACCCTCACATTCTGCAAAAGGTGTCTGAGCCCGCAAAGGTGTCATAAATGTAATCAGAAGCATCACACTCTCTTGCATTTCGTAAAATCACAGACTACCAATAACAATGTTACTGCTCCCAACATGCCTTCCACATCAATCTGTGCACCCTCAACTTCTGAAGATAGTGCTGCAATAGTTAATACAGCAGTGTCTAATATTCAAACCAGCGTGTTGCTGGGTACCGCCAGAGTTGAGGTTCAGGATATTTGGGGCAATTATCATACACTCCGCTGCTTGCTTGGCAGTGGTAGCACTGTTTCTCTGGTGTCGTACAAAACAGCCCAACGGTTAGGCTTGAAGCCTAGCATATGTTCTGTTCAAATACAGGGTATTAATTCTATTTTTACCTTAGCTCATAAGGGCAGTGTTATTCTATGTATTCGCACAAAAGGTCGTCAGCAACCACTCATGACTGTTGATGCACTTATCGTTAATAAAGTATGCGAAAATCTTCCATAGCACACGATATCCTCCTGTCTCTGGAAGCATATTCATGATTTGCAACTAGCAGACCCATTCTTCTACAATCTGGACTCCATCGACATCTTGTTAGGAGCTGATATGTTTTCGCGCATTATGTTGGTTGGTCAAGTGGATGGGGGTGACCGAGAACGTACAGCATTTAAGACCATTTTTGGCTATATTCTGATGGGCCGAGGTGATTCTACCATCGGTTCTAATGACTCAAAACTTTCGTTTCTTTGTACCGCCTCTAACACTCTAGAGCAACAAGTTCAACGCTTTTGGGAAGTTGACAGTGTGCCTGAATGTTCCGCTAGGTCTCCTGAGGAAGTTCTATGCGAACAGATTTTTACTGAAACCACTCGTCGGGAGTCTGGTCGGTTCATTGTGAACCTTCCATTTAAAACTTCTAACCCTCAATTTCCCAACATGCGTGACTTAGCTGTTCGTAGGTTCGTATCGTTAGAAAAACGTTTATTAAGATTTCCAGACCTCAATACTCAATATAAGAAATCTATGCAAGAATACCTTGATCTAAACCATATGAGTCGTGTGAATCCTTCTGAATCATTACGTTCATATTATATTTCGCATCATTGCATCTTAAAACCGGAGAGTTTAAGTACAAAACTAAGGGTTGTGTTTGACGCTTCTGCCAAGTCGTCTACATTATTTTCGCTTAACGATCAGCTGTTTACTGGCCCTAAACTTTAGCAGAATATTTCAACACATTTGGTGAATTTTCGGCTGCATTCGTTTGTTTTGACCTGTAACATTAAGATGATGTATCGTCAAATTATAATTGCACCGCAGCACAGGGATTTTCAACGTATTAGTTGGAGACTTTCTCCTGACGAACCACCACAAGGCTTTTGTCTTCTTACTGTAACGTACTGAGTATCATCTTCGCATTTCCTGCACTCTTCAGTATTTGAGATATATATGCTACAGTATCCTCAAACCTCAGATATTCTTCGTAACTGTACTTACGTGGTTGATGTGGTTTGTTCATGCTCTAAAGAAGAAGCTAGTAGACTCAAAATGCATTTTATTTCTCTACTTCAGTGTGGGTTCTTCCTTGTTATCAGACCTTCCGAGTCTCATAGGTCAATTGATGACATTGTTTGACTCTGATTATACATCTTTAAACATTTTAGAATTAAGTGGGAGCATCTTCAGACTCGTTTCACTTTAATGTCAAACCATCAAATTCAGTATGTACTAAGCGCAATCTTCTTTCGAATTTAGCTCATATTTTTGATCCCTTAGATTCTTTCTTCTCTGACCTTTTAATTAAGCATATGATTCAGCAAATTTGACTTACAAATTGGATGGGATGACCCACCACCTAACAGGAAGACTTTCATTGTCTCGAAAATGCTCCTACCAAGGCAGCTAGTGCTTTAACTTGCCGTGGTGAGCTCCACTGTTTTGGTGATGCTAGTGAGACGGGTTATTGTTATTCTTCTTCATCAGACATTATTTTGAGGAGCGAACGTAGAATCAAAACAAAATAATAATTATTTTTATACATATTACAAAATGTTATAGTATATGATATGATATAGATAAAGTACTCACATAAAATGTCCTCCTTTCTTGGTTACTGCTGATGAAGTTGATTGTAGATAACAGCTCCTTCGAACTCCAACTCTGTTCCTCGAACATCCAAATTTTCTTTTATGTTAACAGCTTATACGCTTAGGTAAGTTTCACTAATGTTATTATAATATTGATGAATCTTTAATTTTAGGATCATCACTTCTTCTTATCTTTATTTCAAAATAAGTTTTGAAAAGCATGGATCGTTGAAGGATATTATAAATTAAACACACTTCTAGTAAATAAGGTGTATAATAATAAGAACACGAAGAGAACACAATTAAATATCCATAACAACGTAAACAATGTAAATTTAAAACAAACAATGTCGAAACTCCGGAAATATTTTCATAAACTATCGATAACCTCCGATTTTAAAATTTAAAAGGTAAACTAACCTTAATTTAATTATTTCCCGACAAAAGACTATCACTTGTTTCTTTAACACTTCCGATTCTAAAATCGCACTTTGTTTTTAACGAAGTGACGTTATTTTGTTTACAAAATATTTTCACAAAAATTTGGCAACACCTTACTTTAGCAAGCTGTTGAAACAGAGGAAAATTAAAGAGTTTGTAATCCTAAAGCACTTCTATTTATATGATTTTGGTTGACGACCAAATCTTCAATTGTTCTAACTAGTTACCAAGAATATTTCCTAAATTCTGATTGGCTACAACAATTTTTACATTACGATATAATTTCAAAGCCCCATAACTTCTGCCCCCGTAAACCTTTCTTAAATCTAATAACATTTTCATAATCTACATAATTTTCTATAATTTGAAACCAAACACGAACTAATTCCTACACTTAATAACTAAGTTAATTTTCACACTTAATTATAGATTTTACGCTAATTCTATGTATTTTACAGGCCTGAAATGATTTCTACATGAATATGGGATGCTACTACCCCAAATATTCATCTTTACATGCCTACGGCCAATTTGAGAGGAACATTATTTTAATTTTTCCAACATTCTTAAAAACCAAATTGAACAAATGGACACAAATACACTGAATTGTAACTTGAAATTAAGGCTACTTTACTATTTTGCCTCTACTAATTTATTTTACACAAATTGTCTCCATATAAAATAGTTTTATATAAATTTTATGTGAGGAAATAACATAACCTCATATAGTTAATACAATTTTCAATGTAAAATTTCACACTTTTAACCACTATAACTGTTTGTGAAAGTGTTTAAACTTAATGTTCATGTCTCAAATTAATTTATTTTACCACTTTCGTAGGTTCATAAGTTCTTTTACGACTAGTGTCGAAATGTTGTCACTCACTAGTTTAAGGTCATAAAATGTTGATTAAACACAATAATTTCAGAGCTGCTGCTTAATTTATGTTTTATAGTTACTCACTAATGTACTTGTTCTGTTTTTTCATAATTTTAGCACTGATATAAGTTTATCGCACTAACACGAATGTTTTCATGATTCTTGGCTGCGTACATGTGAATTGTGACATTGATACCAGCCTATATCTAGTTTTTAACATTATTTTTGTCAACTACAACTTGTATCACATGTCGTCAGGGAACATTGTTTAAATAAACTTACTAAACTAAATAAAAACTTGAATTAAATCATAACGATAACAAACATACCCTATACTTCAATGTAATGTGCTGTCGATTATACTCATATTAACATTATATTAAAAATATTTAAATTTACAAACATCTCAATGTTTATTAACCATTCTTATCTAGAATTATTTAATGATATGTACCATTTTGTACCAACTAAAGAAATAATTCACTATGCGACTTACATAGCTACTTGAATGTAATTTGAATCATCTCAACATATATATATATATATATATATATATATATATATATATATATATATATGTGTGTGTGTGTGTGTGTGTGTGTGTGTGTGTGTGTGTGTGTGTGTGTGTGTGTGTGTGTGTGTGTACAGTGCGTTCAATATACTCGGACGCACTCAATGCGTTTCACAAGAAAGTGTTTAAATAGTTTTTATTCATTTACAAATACTCTATTAAGTGCTTGGTTTAGATATTTTTAAGCTTCCGGTTAGACCGGAAGCGCAATAATTTTATTTTTAAATCATACTATATATATTTTGCATTTTGCATTGCCTATTTTTTCTCAATAAATACGTATAAAATTCTTATAGGGTTTTATAAAACAAAATTAGAGAAAAATGCCATCGAAAGTTTTACAATTTTATTATATGATTAGAAAAATTAAACAAAATCAGTTATAATTAGCGAATAAATTGTTCAAACTTGCCACCATTCTGTTCTAGACATGCTTCTAATCGTCGCCTGGGTTCATGGTTAGTTGCTTTTTGATTTGCTGCGTAGTTAAATTAACACATGCACCTGTAATTTTATTCTTTAAGTCTATAACATTTAAAGGTGCATCGGCATATACCACTGTTTTTAAATGACTCCACAAGAAAAAGTCTGACGGTGTAAGATCCGATGATCTAGCAGGCCATTCAACCGGGCCCTTAGTTCCTATCCTTTGGTTAAGATATTTTTACTATCAACGCGTTGTGAGCTGGAGCTCCATCTTGCTGGAAATACAATTGTTGTCGCAGAAGCAGAGGAAACTCTTCGAACATCGTTGGTAGCACGTTATCTAAAAATTCAAGATACCTATTGGTGTTTAGATTACCATCATAAAAATAAGGCCCTAGTAATTGGTTTCCAATTAAACCGCACCAAACATTAGTACCCCATACGGTTTGATGGTTAGTTTCCATTGACCAATGTGGATTTTCGTCCGACCAATAACGATTGTTTTGTTTATTAATAACTCCATTATTTGTAAACTTGGATTCATCTGTCCATAAAATATGATCTAAAAATAAAGGATTGTGATCACATTGCTCAACTATCCATGCAATCAAAGTTAATCTCCGATCAGAGTCGTGAGGCCGCAAGCGTTGAACCAAATCGACTTTATACGGCAGCATTTTGAATTTTTTAATGTCCTGTGAATTGAGCCAACTGATACACCTACTTCTTGCGCTACATGTCTAATAGATGACCGTGGATTTACTCTAAAATAACCCAATATTTGTACTTCAATATCTTCGGTCAAAACATTTCTTTGTTCTAAATTCTGATAATTTACTCCTGGTAATGTTCACGCATTCTAAGCGATTGTTCAATTTTTCGTATGTAACTTTCGGAATAATGGTATCTATTGAATATCTTTGTGCGTATAATTCTACCGCTCGTCGAGAATTACGTTTACATTCACCGAAAATTAACAACAGGTCAACTTTTCACTGTTATTCATTTTAAACAATTATTTCGATTGAAATCAAATTAAACTTTTATCTGATTGTCAATTGCAATAAACGAAAAAACAATTGCGATGCGATTTTGTTGACGTACGCTGCCTACGGTTTTGTTTGATTCTTCTAATCGTATAATAAAATTGAAAAACTTTCGATGGCATTTTTCTCTAATTTTTTTTTATAAAACCCTATAAGAATTTTATACGTATGTATATGTATATGTATATGTATGAAAAAAATAAGCAATGCAAAAATATATATACAGTGTGATTTAAAAAAATAAAATTATGTGCGCTTCCGGTCAAACCGGAAGCTTAAAAAATTATCTAAACCAAGCACTTAATAGAGTATTTGTAAATGAATAAAAAACTATTTAAACACTTTCTTGTGAAACGCAATACAAAAGAGTTATTGAGTGCGTCCGATTATATTGAACGCACTGTACATATATTGAGATGGTTAGAAATAAGCATAACACAGTGGCTAGAGTTATAGAGCTTATATTCTTTATAGTGTGCAAATTTAAATAGTTTTGAGAATGTATATAGTTCGATTTAATAAGAAAATTAGTATACGAGAGGAAAATATGGTTTTGATATCACAAAACAGGCTTTGTGGGGTTTGCACAATGTTGTTTTATTTATAAAAGCAATGAGCTATACCAGTAGCATGTGAGAAAGGTCAAAACGATTGATATTTGTTGGGTACAATTAGTTTCAGTGAACATATTTCAGTAATTTTACAGTTTAATCAATTGATTTAAGCATTTTAAACACTTTACAGATATTAATCACATGTAGTAGGATAATTTTAATATGCAGAACATGTATGAACATAGGTACAATGCATGAACTATATAAACTTTAAAAGGGTTATGGTACGAACACTGTATATTAGTATTTCACAGACAAGGTGTATAAAAGTGCAGAAGAAGTGGTAGTGATTTAGAAACATGAACAACATTTCTGCAATGTGATATTTAATATAAAATTACATTTTGTGTACAAAATTTACATAAATGTGTTAACAATATGGAATTCTGATATGACAAAGTTATGAACTATGGAGTAAAAATAAACAGTATTTGTGTTAAAGACAGTTATAAGAACATAATAAATTAACATTTCATGTGATTTAGACGTTTTAAACGCAAGTTACAAGTAAAATTATATTAAGTTAGGTTAAGTACTATATTTAAGAATTTTGCAAATTTATAGTTTTTATAGGATAAGTTAAGTTTAGAATAAATTATAAAAGCAAATAATAATAGGTTTCCCTAATTTTCATAAAGAAATTTACAATATACATGTAATATAAACATAAAATGAGAAAAGTTGGGTTAACTACCTAAAATTTAAATATGAAAATGGAATTTCTGTTAAAATTAAGTTAAATGGTTTGAAATAAATGTATTCTGATATAGTTTTTTATGTAGATTCTGAATATGTAATTAGTTTAGGTGTAAAATATAAATTTTGTTAGATATAAGCAAATTTAGATTTTAAATTGTCAAAATGCAAAGATTCGAAGCGAAATAGGGCTTGTGCGGTGTCTTTTTATGCGGAAAGCTGCCCTGATTCCAAATCTGTATTCAAAAATTAAATCCGACTTGTTTTAAAAAAGTTATAGCATAATTTGTATTTTAGTTAATTTAACAATTTTGTTTAGACCAATCAGATGCTTGGATCCTTTATGTGTAATGTAGAAAAAAAGTTGAAAATTTGGTATCCATGAGAAATGATTTCTCACTCTCTTGCTTTTGAAATTTTTTGTGACTAATAAGTCATAGTGTTAATAGTGTTGGTGTTAACATGTAAGTTACAAGTTTCGTATACATCGGTTTTGAAACGCGATCAACGTAGAGTCGAGATCTCAGAAACAATTGTTTTAACATATAACAAAATTAAAAATTAGGTCACCGTTTATAAGTGTCGATAATATTATAATGGTTTCAATTTGATTTCGTGTTCAAACATCGGATGATGTGCATTTTTTTTATGTTAATAAAATCATACAATTATTTTGGATTTGATGTTTATTTTTCTTGTAAGTGACGCAGAGTATTAAATAAACTAAACTCCATAACGGCATCTAAAATAAAAGTGCAAGCAATTAAAATTTATATGAAAATAAAATATAAATTTAAACGAAAATTTTAGTAGATATTTAAACCAAAATTTAAACATACAATTTAAAATAAAGTGCTTATCTAAAAATATATGAGCAGTATTACGTTACATCATATTTACCACGAGGAAGAGTTGTTCAGCAGTAAATTGGATTCGAATAAATTATGGAAAATTAAGCAGCACCATTGTGAACAGCAAGTCGGTATCATCGTTACATGGGAAGAAGTCTACGTCCAACATTTTAATATGGAACAAGCCTAATGAAAACATTCTTTGGAAAGTGCAGCAACAGATGTGAGTGAAATTTTACTATCATAACCCATTATTGCATTGATTATTCTTTTGATTTCCTGTATTTATGTTTTTATTGGTTATGTATAAATGTTTGTGCGACAACATGTTATAAATATCTGTAAAGTAAATGAACTGGTGTAATTATCCACATTATAATTTTATTTTGAACAAAAACATAATTGTACTCACACATTTTAGATCACTTGTTGAAATTTTTGACAGGCTGCATTTAATTAAGTCTGTTTCACACAGAAACCACTTATTATAAATTACAATTTATTTGACGTAAACATTTCCATGTGTGAAATAAAATTTTCTATGATTTCACGATTACATTTTAATGCAACTATAAGGATTTAGAAGGTTAAAAGTTATTATTGATTTTATTTGCCAACAATAAGTTTAAAAGCAATTTGAACTCTATCCCGAAGAGATAATTCAGTTAGTCCGGAGCATGTTTATATTTAAGTAAGTATAATAATTATTTATTTGATTTAAAGTTTAAATATAATTTTAGTTTTAATATTAAATTACATCTCAATATATATATATATATATATATATATATATATATATATATATATATATATATATATATATATAATCAAAGTTGTTAATCGTGGCTGATTAAGTTAAAAAACAATAAGAAAAATTTAGTGGGTAGCAGCCAAGGTTGTGGGGCTAGTTTAAAATAAAGAAAAGATCCTTTGTTCAAAGGAAGCTTTCGGTAAATTTATTACCTTTGTCAACAATCTACAAGAAGTTATGCGTTGATAATACATATAAATTAAGATAAGATAATAACTTACGATCGTGGATACAGTTAAAAACATTGAAGCAGCATTGAAAGAAGATATTTCAATTTAAATTTAAATTAGATGTCAAAATCAATTTTGGACTTTGACAAAAAAAAAAAAAAAATTTAAAATTATTGTCATAGTTATAGGAAAAACAAAGAAAATGGTTATGAAATCAATGTATAAGTAGATTAATATGTTGAATGTGATTGTGTGATAAGTGTAAAAGTGTTATGAATAGGATTATTTAAGATTATTTGAATGTCTATTATTACATAGGACTTTTACTTCTATGTGACATTCTGGAGATTAATACCAAATAGACCTATTCGTGATAACTCTTTTACACTAAACAAAATGGTAAAATCCACACAAAATAAATCCTTCTGCCACTAAGGGTAATCCGTTAATGGTTCATCCTATGATTTCTGTGTTTATCTAGATAAAGTATGTTAGAATAAATTATGTTTAAATTTTGAGTGTCACTTCTCTTATTCATTACATAGTCTGTACAGCGTATATGGGCCATTTCTAAAAACTTTCTTTTGAATAAATTTGATTCAGAGGTCAAGACTTGCACTTTGTCGAAATGAGGGCTGTGTCCAGTGGAATGTACGTGTTGTGACAAAGCACAAGCATCTTTTCTGACTCTTATGTCACTGCGGTGTGATGTAAGTCTATATCTAAGATTCCTTGAAGTCATGCCGATATATGATTGGTTACAATTACTACAAGGGATCTTATATATAACATTTGTTTTGTCTAAAATGGCGGTCTTATCCTTAAGCTGACTGAATAGATTGTTAACTCTTTTAATGTTTTTAGGGCTATGATGATGTTCTTATCTAGTTTGAGAATTTTATTAATTTTAGGAGTAAGAGTACTAATGTAAGATATTGAACTGTACTTTTATTTCAGTTTCCACCTCTTCGTCATCCAATGGTTCATTGTTACGTAAAAGAAGACTATTGTTGCTGATATTGTGTTGGTCTTCAATGTTAGAGTAGAGTATAGCAGTTTCTTTAACATAGATTCAGGATACGAATTGTCTTTGAGTAATATAAACAGTAAATCTAAGTTTTTGTCTTAATGATGGATGGGATATTTTTGTGATCCTGTTTTTAAACCCAGAACTAAATTGACTTTCATTTTATATGTGTGATCTGAATAATAATTGAGGTACTTTCCTGAACTCGTCGGTTTCCTGAACCAGTCTAGGATTATGACATTAGAGTCATCTCGATTAATAGAGTGTCCAGAAAAGGTACACTGTTATCAGTTTCTTTTTCGATTGTAAAATTGTTGGTCGTTATACCTGTTGAAGACTTCAAGGATTTCATCATAGTGATCTGCGGAACAGCACATATGATGTCGTCAACATATTTTTTAAAAAATGGAAGCTCAAAACTTAGTTTAGGGATACAGGTATCAAGTAAGTCATCCATGACGTATTGAGCCACGATGGGGAACCCATGGGCGTTCCTGCTATTTGTTTAAAAAATTGACCGTTGTATGAGAAAAAGGTGGAGTCAAAAATAAATACTGTTAATTTAATAAAGTTATCTTTGGTAAGCGAACAATGTTGTTCTAAATTAGCCCAGTGGTTGTGAATAGTTTTAAGTACTAAATTAATAGGTATATTAGTAAAAAGAGATTCAACATCCAGACCAATCAGCTTAAAGTTGAGAGGAAGTTTGAAATTGTTGATGAATTCTGCAAATTCAAATGAATCTGTGACATAGTAATCGTTATTAAAATTGTAAGCCACTGTGAAAATCTTGGTTACAATATATATATATATATATATATATATATATATATATATATATATATATATATATATATATATATATATATAATATCTAATAATAGCCTCGACTAGTAACTCAGGGTATAGGGTTCAATGAATTAGATTTGTGATGAACTCATATTAAACATCCATTTCAAAATTTTGAGATACATTAATTACTGTCTTGATATAATTTGAATTCATATTAAATCGTTTTATTCAAACACCTCGTACCATACGTAATCATACACCACATTGCGCGCATGCGGATATCTGTTTGTATATAATCATGTTGAACGTGTGCATTATGTGCTTCATGGCTAAACAACAAAATAAAATACTGTTTCTGTAAATATAATTTGACTTTAAACTGATGTAGTATTAATATAAAATTAAGGAATCTCGTTGCTATTCGCTGACTAGTATATAATCTGTTTAAATTCTTTACACATGTAAACATAGGTGATACACATTATTCATAAACATAACCCACATTAATAAAATGAGATTCATTTAACTTACAGCGTCCTTAATCTTCCTTCGGCTGCGGCAGTCTTCAAGATTGAAGTCCCGTTATCCAAATCAGCTGTATTGTGAATCCCTCGAAGAATGCTATCGCAACAGTGATTGATATAGAGCATGAGCATCTTTAGGTACGTTGCTTATTTATTTCTCCAAAATTGCTTAATTTTAATATTGTATAGTTTAATACAACAAATTATCTGCATTCAATTTATTTATTAATACTTTTTAATTTCTAGAAAATTGATAAACACAATTTTTATTTTTTGTTAACTTCGTTTATATTAAAAAAATTGATAACATTTCTTTTGTTTACCGATTTGACATTTCACGTATTAAAGGTAATTTACTATAACCTACATTTGTTTAAGTAGTTTAAAATGTTCAAGTGTCTTGTTTTTATTTAATTTAGGTTATGTTATAAAATTAACAATTTTAATTACATGCTCTTAACAAAGTAACATGCTTTCACCTTCAAGATTCTTAGCAGACTCTTTAGAAAAATGTTCAAATGCAGTATCACTTTTTTCTTAAACACCAATTTTGATTGGAACACAATACAAACAAACTTGAATCTTAATTAATAATTCTGATTGGCTGATCATATTTCTAAAATTTACAAGTATCTTTGTTATACTAGGATATATCTTAAAACTATTATAAGCACTAGATTCTACACAAAATTACTTTCAAAATGATATCCTATTTACCATATCTCGGTTTCAAACTACTTAGCTATTAATAACTACACTAAGAATTTTCGCATAAAGAAATTTACTTATGTCTAACTTATTCTAATCTCCACAGGAAAACTATGGTCATAATTGGATTCTACAACCCGAAAAACATAAAGTTACACTAATTTCAAATCCAACATAGTCTAAAATATAATATTCTATCTCACTATCGGAGTTCGAAATTGCCATAACCTGTTTTCTCATCACATTCAGTTAATTTGCACCAACAATGTTAATTTATCTTGCAAACACTTCCTCTTAATACAATTATGTAAGTTATTTTTATAGTTATTGTTCAGTATAATTATCCACAATTTCATAAGTTATATGAATCTTTCTGACATTGTCTTTTTCATTAACTTTAATCATACAAATTTACTTCACCTACATGTTATCTAATACAAATTATTTTCTTTTATTTTAGAACTGAAGCAGATCATGCTACCAAAACAGGATTTCCTTTTTCCAAATGGATGTCATGAACAGTATTAAAGAAAATACATAATTTATATCTTCCGAAGGTGATCGGAAACTACTAATGTGAAAATTCTCTTATACATCCATGATTAAAATGTAATAACTGTAAAACTTGAATCATGTAGCTCACAATATTATGTATAATCACATATGTACTCAGTTATATGTTATTATATGAACTTGAGATCTTACATATATGTATAACCAATTCCATCACAATAACTATATTTACTATAACTTTTTTATGAACTTATTCTTTATAACAATCATTTTTACCACTCAAAAATATCATCTCTCTCTCTCTCTCTCTATATATATATATATATATATATATATATATATATATATATATATATATATATATATATATATATACACAACCAAACTTATATGGAATCACCTAGTATTTCTTGATAAAGATAACGAAAGTGTTTTGTTGAAAATAACAAAGGTTTTTGAAGTTGTCCATCACGTATGTCGTGATAACAATTGAAAATTGTTGTTAGTTTGAAACTAAAGTGACAGCTTAAACTTTTCAATTTAGAAGTTTGTGTTCAAAATGCCTTACAGTGCTTGTCCGAAGTTCAGAGGAAGAATTATTACTCTTGTTGAGCAGGGAATGTCACAGAGGCACATAACAGCAACAGTTGGTGTGTCTCAGGGTATTGTTTCAAAACTTATACAAGATTTTTGGAATTGGGAACACTGAAGAACAGACCTAGACAAAGTCGTCTCAGAGTGACTACTGATGAACAAGACCGATATTTAGCTCAAATAGCCAGAAGAAATCCAACCTCTTCTATTCCGGAGCTCAAAAGGCAACTTGTGCAGGCTACAGGTGTTGGTGTTTCTCTTGAAACAGTACGAAAGAGACTTCGTGCCCGAAATTTATTTAGCAGGAGACAGTTAAGGGTTGCCGAGTTATCCAGAGAGAACAAAATTAGTCGGCTAAATTGGTGTCTCGAGCACCAGAACTGGACAGTTGAAGATTTGCAAAATGTCCTTTTTTCGGATGAAACCAGAATTGGTCTGAGATCAGATGACCGTCGAATTCGAGTTCTAAGAGGTCCAAGGTAGACAAGCTAGACTGCAAACGGCCAGATCTGTCCCAAAATACAAAGGAGGAACGGCAATGTTCTGAGGTAGTATCATGATAGGAGATAAAACTCCTTTGGTTCCACTACGCCAGAGTTTAACAGGTCCTAGGTACGTTGATTTGGTGCTAGAACCAATAGTTAGGCTGTGGAGAGGTGTAGTGGGAGACAATTTCGTCTTCATGCATGATAATGCCCCTCCACATACCAGCCGAGTTGCTACATAATTTCTAGAAAGAGAAGCTGTGACGGTTCTAGAATGGCCTGCCTCTTCACCAGACCTGAACCCCATTGAGCATGTGTGGGACTGTGTCAAAAAAGGGATTAGGGCTAGAAGAAATGCTCCAGGAAATGTGGAACATCTCATTCCAGCCACCCAAGAGGAATGGGCAAACGTACGTCAGGAACACGTTGACACGTTGATTAGAAGCATTCCTCGTCGAATTACAGCTTGTATTAGGGCTAGAGGTGGTAACACTGACTATTAAAGTGAAAAACATGTCGGAAAAAAGGTATCTCACTTTTGTTTAACCAACTACCTACATCTTTAGTTTTCGCATTTTTATTGTTTTGTTCATCTTAAATCTTTGTTGTAATTTTTTCTCGTTGTAATTTAATAAACTAAGTTATAATAAAGTCCTTCTCACTTTCTATAGAATTTGTCAAAATACTGAATAACATCAAATATTGGATGATTCCATATAAGTTTGGTTGTGTATATATATATATTGAGATGTTTAGAAAGAGGTAATAGAAGTATCGGACAGCTTACATGACATTTGGGTCATAAAAGGGGTAATTTCTGGCTCGATACAAGTGCGAGACACAATTTTACATAAATATGGTTCACGATGTGTTTAAAATAAATTTATTTGGTATAAATTGATCTGAATATCATTTGCTAAGTTTGGTTTCATCATAAAAGCAATTTGTTGCTACCAAAATTGTCAAAGATGTTAAATATCACTATTTTCGTAGAGTCATTTTAGTAGTGCAAGTTTTTACAATAAAATTCAATTTTTCAAAGTTAATTTGGCAAGTAGACATTTCACAGGTGTTTAAACATGGACTATGTAGTTAGGATTATGTTAGGGATAAGGTATGTTTAGTTTTTAAAAGCAGGAAATACAAAAATTTAGTTAAAAGGGTTATAATATGGATAGTATAGACAATTTTCGCACATTTTTGTTAGTGAATTAGTGACAAAACTTATAATAAATGATTCACAACAAGAAAGACATTTAGAACATTTTGGCATACAAACATTTATAGTGCCGTACAATTTATAGTGTAAAAATCCCAAAACAGTGTTAGACGATGAGCTTTTTCAATGCAAGACTAAATAACATTATGCATTGCAAATAAGTAGTGTGAACAATAAAGACAAGTTGTACAAACCTTAAACATAACATTTTATGTGCTAAAAACATTTTTAATATGAATTTATTTCATATTTAAAATTTAAGTATGGTTACGTTGTAAATTTTAGATTTTTCACATAATTTTATACTTTTTCCATATTATTAGATTTAGTTTTGCTCTTAAAGCAAATAATAGATGTTCTTTCACAATATAAATAAGTTTTTATAAGGATACAGCGTTTTATCCGCAAAATTTTGCTAAATCTAAGGTGATTTCTAGACAAATTTACAAAACTTAAAATTTTCATTAAATTAAATGTTTGAATTTAAAAGATATGTTTTCTTATGTAAATTGTCCTCAGAATTCCATTTTCGCAAGTAATTTTAGTGTAGCTTGTAAGTGTGTATAGTTAGTAGCTTATTTTGATTAGATTAAGTTGTTTCGTTTATTAGTGGTAGGATTTATTGCTTATTCGGTGTCCTTTTATTCGAAATTTCACATAGTTTTCATTTCTGTTTTAAATTTCATTTCCGACCATGTATAAGAAAGTTACGGCCAAAATTCCATTTTTGTACAATTCTTAATTTTGATTAGCCAATCACATTCATTGTAAATTTTGCAATATGGCTGTAAAAAAATTGAAATTTCTGTAGCAACCAGAAACCTATAAAAGCAAGAGCTCAGGAAGTCATTCTCTCTCCAGTTTTTGTTCCAAAAGTGAAAAGATTAAAACAGTGTTGCTAATTTAGTGTTTACTTAACCTAATTTATTTTCGTCGAGAAAGTTTACGGTACGAATAATTTCGAGAGCACTTGTTTTTATAACTTCGGTCAAAATTTAAATAGTTCGGTCACCGATACCTGTCGTTGTTAATAAATCATTGCTGTACGATTAATTGATGTCACGATTTTGTGTAAAATTTGTTTTCATGTTTTCCGATTTAAAATAATTCTGATATACCAAATTAAATTCCATATTTATTTGGTGAAAAGTTGTTTTATTTATCCGGACAATTCCTCTTAAATAAATATTATATCTTCGGTAACTAAAATAAAATTGTGTTAACAAAAATCTTGGATACTAATAATACATTTTAAACGAAATCAGTCATAAAGATTTAAAACCATTTTAATAAAAGTTACCATAGTAAATAAGTGTTTGGAGGTTGCCGTTTTGGAAAGAAAACATCTTGAAGATTGGAGGTTGGTGTCTTCGAGAACCGAGATAGCAGTTGGATATTAGTAACAACGACAGCCGAGTGAACATTGCCTGCCTCCAGCTGAAGTTTGAAGACATCATTCAATCGACAGGAAGGATTGTATCTGTGAGTTTTAAAATTTTTATAACCCTGTTATTGGTATTTCCTGCAATCAATATTTGTTATATGTTATTAATTAAGAATTTTCAATTATTTACCTGTGTAAACACCTGTGAAGCAAATCATTTCCTTTTCTTTTTCTAAATTTTCACATTTTGATCCAAACATTAAAATTTCTTAATTATTTGACATTTTTAATTATTTTACACTTAAAGTCAGTAACGCATGCGTTAGAAAGCAAAACTTATTCAGAGCAAATTTTATACGTCAAATTCAATTAAGTATAGGATATTTCTTATACAAAAATATATTATCTTCAACTAAATCCTTGAACCCTATCCCCATTTGAGATTAATCATAATTTAATAATTTAATAAATAATATTAAACCAAACCTAATAATTATTAACATTACAATTTATTGGCACCGCAACGTGTGGGCACGATTTAGCTTGAAGATTTTGGATATAAAAGTACAAAAAAATTTTATAGATATTTAGTTCTTCATTTTTTCGTTCATTGTTCATTGTTATTTATTATTAGTTATTGTTTATTGTTTATTGTCTTATTAGTGTTAGGATTTTTATAAAAAGGGGCAAATTTAGTTAGTACAACTAGTGAATGCAAGATCGTAGGATAACTAGATCAGGAAAAGTTTACGGACCTAAAGATATTGAGGTAAAAGAGAAAAAACAGGATCTACTTACAAAGATGGAGGATATTGAAAAGGATGTTGAAACACAACAAGAAGGGGAAGTCCAGTTAGGAAAGCAAAAGCTTAGACGTGGATATGATTGTAGCCATGTTAGTCAAGGCTGAAGAAACAGAAAAAAGCCAAGAAAATATTGACAGTAAATTTAACAAGCTGGAAGAAAATAGGAAAGAAGCAGAGGAAGAAAGGAAGGAGGATATGAAGTTAGAAGAAAATAGGAAAGAGGAGATAGTAGAGCAGATGAGAAGATGGAAATGAAATTTAACAAGTTGGTAGAAAGTATCGATAGACAAGTGAGTAAGTGGGAGGACGATAAGGAGAAGTTAGTGCATAAAATGGACAAAACGAAGGAAGAATTAAGCAATAGCATGCACCGAGAAAATGATAAGTTATGGGGAACGATTATTGACAATAAAGAAGAGGTAGATGACAAGATAGGAAAGTTGGACAAGAATATTAGAACTGAAACCCGTCTAAGAGAAGAGGCTTCTAACGAAATAAATGATAGAGTAGGAAGGATACATGACATCCACGAACAAATATGTTTCCAGGTGGATAAGAATAAGGATGAGAACAAGAAACAGATAGGGGAAATTTGCAATAAACTAAGAATACACGATCATGACCTAGAAGAGTTGAAAGAACGTGAAACACCTCGAAATTTTCAAATCGGCTGGGATAATTGCATGTGGAATCAAGAGATGCCATATAAATTTGAAGGAAAGAAGCAAGAATCGCCAATGCTATTTTTGAAAAATATAGAAGAATATTTTAATGACATCAAGGACAATAAACAAAGAATGCGTTTGGTGAGAAAGATGCTTAAAGGAATGCCGAACTATGGTACAATTTAGTACAAGAGCAATGTACCGATTATAAGCACTTCAAGGAATTATTTACCAAACAATATTGGAGTGATGTCCAACAAAATGTAATAAGGGAAGAATTTTCAAGGGCGAAGTATGACAAAAACTATGGCACTTCAAGGGAGATTTATGTAATGAAGAAATACCAAATAGCAAGATACTTCACACCACCGATGAATGAACAAGAAATAGTCCAATATTTAGCAAGGCAACTGGAGAATAATGTGGCAGAAAACATTATTCTGCAAAATATAGATAATATAACATCACTACTGCAATTTTAAGAAGATACGATGCATACGAACAGCATCAGAACAGTTACGAAAAGAGAATTTAACCCTAGGAATTATGGAAATGACAGAAGGAATATAATTACAGGCACGAAAGAGAGGAAAATAGGAGAGACAATTATAATAGGAATTATGGAAATGACAGGAGAGATTATCAAAATCAATATCATCGTGCTGATAATCGTAGAGTATTTCCAAAATGGCAACAATAGAGAAGGCAATTATAGATCGGGAAGAGAGGAACAACTTCCAACAAAGACGAGGAGGATATAATAATGGCTACGATAGGAACAGATTTAATTACAACAATCAAGCCAAGGATAATGAACGGAACATCAGAATAATAGAGAGAATGAAGGAAAGGATCATCGTAGAAATGATATGCAAAAAGAAAATAGAAGGCCATACCAAGAGATCGTGGATGATCAGAATAGGAGAGTGAATAACATCCAGGTACGAGAAGAGAAGGAGGAACCGAGTTGTGGAAGGATTAGTTGGGTCAATGCCATCGTACATGCATCCCAAGATGAAGAAAAGAACACACAAAAGGACTTTGACAAGATCACCGTTCAAAATTTTTAAATACGAGCTTCCTTGTCAACAATGTAAAGACAAACTACCAACATCCTACGGAATTTTTAGAAATTGAACAAAATTCAGAACCAGAAACTGCAAACATTTTATTACCTTTCGTTAACATTAGAATTAAGAATTTAAATTTATTAGGATTAGTTGATACCGGATCAGAAATTTCATTTATACAGGAAAGAATTCAAAATAAATTTTTTTAAAATGGTTAATTTAGAATAACAAATAGAATTTTCCCGGAAATTAGCCTTAAATACTATTATGAAAATAAAGTTTTAAAACAATTTTATAATTAAATTTAAAGATTAAATGATGATTTATTAAGCAATAAAATTATTTTAGCCAAATATGAATAATTGGAAATGTTTTTAATAATAAAAATTAAATTTATTAAAGTATCCATATTATGTATTTAAAGGATGGAAAATCAATCATTTTACACAAAATTTTTTATACAAAAAATTTGGTTATAAAAAAAAAAATTTAATATTTCAAAATTAAACAAATTTGTAATAAAAAATTCTTTTTACCCAAAAATTAAAAAATTAATAAAATAAAAATTAATCATGAAATAAAATTTTTAAATTTGGTTTTGTTAAAAAAAGGAAACTTAATCCTTATCAAGAATAATTAATCTAAACCTCAAATAAACCAAAAATAATTTTTATAAATTGAAAAATCTTTATAATTAAATAAAATTATTTTGTTAATATTTAAAATGTTATTAAGGGTTATATAAGGAAAATATATTTATGTAATTTGGATTATTTCTCTCTTAAAATTAGAATTTTAAATATTGAAATTTGATATAATCTTTAATATTTAGTAAGAACAAGAAAAATTTAAATAAAAAATAAATTTGAAAATGGTTTAATTAAATTTAAAAATTTATTTTAAATTAGGAAGTATGTATTTGGTTATAAATTGGGCAAGAAATAAATATAGTTGATTAAATTAATACGAAAATTAGAAAGTTAATTTAATTAATATTAAATTAATTATTTATATAATTTTTTCTTTGTATTGTAAGAAAATCTTGGAGTTATAAAAAGAAAATGCTATTAATAAAAATTAGTTTTACAAAATTTTAAAATTTTTAAATTACATTTTATTATGGACAAACTCCTTTCACCAAATACCAGAAGAAATGAAAAACAAGAAGAAAAACCCAATCCAAGAATTTTAAATTGATAAACCACTCAGCAAAAAAACTACGGCCAATTTTTACAAGAAAAAAAAAATTATTTTGCCAAATTCCAAATTTTAAATGAAATTGGAAATTTTGAAAACCAACTTTAAATTTAAGATTTAAA
The DNA here is from genome assembly GCA_036346205.1 of Vesta saturnalis. Lineage (NCBI taxonomy): Eukaryota > Metazoa > Arthropoda > Insecta > Coleoptera > Lampyridae > Vesta > Vesta saturnalis. The sequence continues at coordinate 516,283 of JARFJB010001486.1, read as the reverse complement.
ACCAAATTTGGTTTCGTATGTTGACGAAATTTTAGTTTCCATGGAAAAGGAAATTGACCATTTAGGAAATTAAAAATTAAGGAAAATAAATTTTATGGAATTTGAAAAAATTAAACCCTTTTTGGACATATAAAAATTCTAAAAATTTCAACAAATTTTAGAAAAAAAGAAGATTTTGAATCTCTAAATTTAATTACGTAGTTATGAAATCCTTAAAGTTTACAAAAGAAAATTTAAAAGGAAGAATGAAAATTTAATAAAATTATTCAAAAGGTACAAAATCAAGGAAATTAAAAATTAAATTTTAGGAAAACCAAGAAAAATAACTTGTCAAAAATAAAAAATTTGTTTTCTATTATAAAGGGAAAACAACAAATTTCAAAGAAATTTAAAAGATTAAACCATTAAAACATTAACTTTTAAATTTAAGAAACCCCGGCAAAATTTAAAAAAAAGGAATGTTGAATTTTCAAAATTAAAAATTATATAGGGGAACAACAGAAAAAAGCAGACCGATGAAACCAATAAAAACAGAAACCACTTTTAGCTGCACTTATTTAGAACGGCCAAAATTTAAAAACAAATGGGTTTAAAGATTATTTCCTTACAAGAAAATTAAGGAAAGCAGGAAATTAAAGAAGAAAATTTTAAAGAATACACTTAGAAACCAAAATTTGGAAGAATTCTTAAACAAGGAATTTCATTTCAAAATCCAAATTTCCAGATTTCCAAACATTATTAAATTTCCGCCCGGGCAACCCAAAAAAATTAATTGAAAATCCCGAAGTCAAAAATGTGAAAATTTAAATTAATTATGAATTCTGAAATTAAAAAAGTTACCATTTAAGGAAGGAATTTTAACAAAGAAAAAGTTCCGAAACAAAATTAAAACTTTATTTACCAATTTAAAGAAGGTCTTATTTAAAAATGTTTTGGGGAAATTAAATTAGAAAATAAATTTTATAGGAGAAGGAAATTTAATACCATAGATTTACAAAATATTCAAAATGTGAAACATTAAAAATTTAATTTTTCTTGTCACAATAAAATAATACCCAAGGGATTTAAATTGAAACCAAGACCAGACATTAATGGTTCTTATAAGATTTTATTCAAAACAAGCCTTGCCCTTTTAAGAAAAGCGATTGCCAATGAAAGGGCTAAACTTGACTATCTCAATCGTACCCTTTATGACACATTCCAAACTTTACATGCTACCAAAATTCACCCTTTCATATTCGATACGGTGGATCGTCTCATTGAAATTACTGTAGAATCGTCCTTGATGGTAAAACTAACCGACAGAAACAAAAATTTGAACGTCTGTCTCATACATCGCAGGCAAATAATGTAGAACCGTTAAGGACAGTACACAATTTAAGTGACAAAGAACTTAATAATAATATTCTAAATGTTTTAGGTAAAGGGTTTAATTTTGCCATCACTCCTAAACGGATTCCTGTAGAAAACATCATCACCAACGTAGAATACGCCTTAAAAGATACAGAATCTACGGTCGCTGACGAAATTAGGCTCAACGTAGCACACATTCTTCAGAACTGCAAACTTCCCAAACAAAATATCACCAAACAAGACCTCCAAATGTTAAACCAAATCAAAATGACGACCAAATATTAATTACCCGCTGACAAAGGAAACGCTACTGTCATTGTCAACTCTAAAGACTATCACCACAAGATGTCTGAACTGCTAACTTCTTCAGAATATAAGAAAATCAGTGCAATCCTACCACTTACATAGAAAAACAACAAAATCTATCATTAATTCTACAAAATTAGACAAAGAAACAAAACAGAAACTAATTCCTAGAGAGAAGAGTTCAAGAATAAAATATACGGACTCCAAAAATTCATAAGGAAAACTGGCCATTACGCCCTATCGTCAGTGCATTCAATTCTCCGACTCATGACCTTGCTCGTTATCTAGCAAAGTTATTCAACCAATTTGTGAAAATGCTGTATCCTACATCAAAACTCTTATGATTTTCTACAAAATGAAAATTCTTTTGGCTCCAAATGACATTTTAGTTAGCTTCGACATAACGTCACTTTTCACCAAGATACCTATTGAAGACACGATGAAAATTCTAGAAGAAAACACTCAATAAACCAAGACATACTCAAATTGATAAACCACTGCATGCACTCAACCTATTTTACATACAAAGGACAATTCTACAAGCAAATTCAAGGAACACCGATGGCTCGCCACTCTCTCCAGCTTATGAATGTATATATGGAACATTTTGAAACCATTGCTTTAAATTCTGCAGATTTAACCTAAATGTTGGTTTCGTTATGTTGACGACACATTTGTAGTTTGGCCCCATGGAAAAGGAAACTTGGACCACTTTCTAGGACATATTAACAACATTCACGACAACATCAAATTTACTATGGAAGTTGAAGAAAATAATTCACCCTTTTTGGACACCCTAATAACAAGACTTCCTAATGGTAAATTTACACACAAAGTTTATCGAAAACCAACACATACGAATAGATACTTGAACTCTCTCATCACCATCCTGGTCAATTACGTAGCGTTATGAAATCCTTGATATACCGCTCTTACCACTTATCTGACCAAAATTCTAAAACGGAAGAGATGAAGACTATTAATAAAATACTAATTCAAAATGGATACAAAGATCAAGAAATATTAAAAATTACCAACCAAATAGGAAGACCAAGAAATAATAACTTGTCAAACAATGAACGAAAGATTCCTGTTATTCTACCTTATATAAAGGGAATTACAGACAGAATAGCAAAGAAATTTCCCAAAAACGACTTCAGACCGGTATTCAAACCACATTCAACTTTGTCCCAACTTTTAAGAAACCCCAAAGACAAAATTCCTAATGAAAGCCAAGTGTATGAGATACCGTGCAACAACTGTCGAAGAACTTATATAGGACAAACTAACAGAATATTATATGCGAGAGCCGATGAACACTAACTAGCAATTACAGCACAATCCTCATCGTCTTTAGCTGCACATCATTTAGATACAGGACACCAAATTAATACCAACAATATCCGTTTAATTGCACCTCTATATACCTTACAAGAAAGAATTATTAGAGAAGCAGTTGAAATTGAAAGAAGACCAACGCCCTCAATAAACGAGATGACACTTCTAGAATGCCACAAATTTGGAAGAATGTCATTAAACAAGTTGATTCTACATTTCAACCAACTCCAAATCTTCCAGAAATTTCAAACACTTATGCTGCAACTATTCCTGGCGTCCCCAGTCTGCACCTTCTACATCATGCACTCGACCAACTACCCGAAGTCAAACACACTCGTCCAGATTAAATTTAAATTAGTTACCTTGTTTCATATTCTGTATTTTTTTAAAAATAGTTACCTTATTTCAATCTCTGTAATTGTCAAATAAATTCTTGACAAAGGGAACAAAGGACGTTCCCGAAACGTTGAATTAATTTTTACGTTTATTTACACAAGTTTTAAACAAAAATTGTCTTATTTAAACATGAATACTTGTGGAAATCTAAATAGAAACATAATATTCCTATACGGAGAAGAAACTTTGAATACCATCAAGATTTACAGAAAGCTACGTATCAAAAAATGTGAAACACTTACTAATTTAACTTTTTTAAAGCGTTGTCGTGACAATAAAATAATACCCAAGGGATTTAAATTGAAACCAAGGCCAGACATTAATGGTTCTTATAAGATTTTATTCAAAACAAGCCTTGCCCTTTTAAGAAAAGCGATTGCCAATGAAAGGGCTAAACTTGACTATCTCAATCGTACCCTTTATGACACATTCCAAACTTTACATGCTACCAAAATTCACCCTTTCATATTCGATACGGTGGATCGTCTCATTGAAATTACTGTAGAATCGTCCTTGATGGTAAAACTAACCGACAGAAACAAAATTTGAACGTCTGTCTCATACATCGCAGGCAAATAATGTAGAACCGTTAAGGACAGTACACAATTTTAATAATAATATTCTAAATGTTTTAGGTAAAGGGTTTAATTTTGCCATCACTCCTAAACGGATTCCTGTAGAAAACATCATCACCAACGTAGAATACGCCTTAAAAGATACAGAATCTACGGTCGCTGACGAAATTAGGCTCAACGTAGCACACATTCTTCAGAACTGCAAACTTCCCAAACAAAATATCACCAAACAAGACCTCCAAATGTTAAACCAAATCAAAATGACGACCAAATATTAATACTACCCGCTGACAAAGGAAACGCTACTGTCATTGTCAACTCTAAAGACTATCACCACAAGATGTCTGAACTGCTAACTTCTTCAGAATATAAGAAAATCAGTGCAATCCTACCACTTACATAGAAAAACAACAAAATCTATCATTAATTCTACAAAATTAGACAAAGAAACAAAACAGAAACTAATTCCTAGAGAAGAGTTCAAGAATCCCCAAAATATACGGACTCCCAAAAATTCATAAGGAAAACTGGCCATTACGCCCTATCGTCAGTGCATTCAATTCTCCGACTCATGACCTTGCTCGTTATCTAGCAAAAGTTATTCAACCAATTTGTGAAAATGCTGTATCCTACATCAAAAACTCTTATGATTTTCTACACAAACTCAAATTGTACCTTGGCTCCAAATGACATTTTAGTTAGCTTCGACATAACGTCACTTTTCACCAAGATACCTATTGAAGACACGATGAAAATTCTAGAAGAAAAACACTCAATAAACCAAGACATACTCAAATTGATAAACCACTGCATGCACTCAACCTTTTTACATACAAAGGACAATTCTACAAGCAAATTCAAGGAACACCGATGGCTCGCCACTCTCCAGCTTTTGCGAATGTATATATGGAACATTTTGAAACCATTGCTTTAAATTCTGCAGATTTAAAACCTAAATGTTGGTTTCGTTATGTTGACGACACATTTGTAGTTTGGCCCCATGGAAAAGGAAACTTGGACCACTTTCTAGGACATATTAACAACATTCACGACAACATCAAATTTACTATGGAAGTTGAAGAAAATAATTCACCCTTTTTGGACACCCTAATAACAAGACTTCCTAATGGTAAATTTACACACAAAGTTTATCGAAAACCAACACATACGAATAGATACTTGAACTCTCTCTCATCACCATCCTGGTCAATTACGTAGCGTTATGAAATCCTTGATATACCGCTCTTACCACTTATCTGACCAAAATTCTAAAACGGAAGAGATGAAGACTATTAATAAAATACTAATTCAAAATGGATACAAAGATCAAGAAAAAATTACCAACCAAATAGGAAGACCAAGAAATAATAACTTGTCAAACAATGAACGAAAGATTCCTGTTATTCTACCTTATATAAAGGGAATTACAGACAGAATAGCAAAGAAATTTCCCAAAACGACTTCAGACCGGTATTCAAACCACATTCAACTTTGTCCCAACTTTTAAGAAACCCCAAAGACAAAATTCCTAATGAAAGCCAAGGAGTATGAGATACCGTGCAACAACTGTCGAAGAACTTATATAGGACAAACTAACAGAATATTATATGCGAGAGCCGATGAACACCAACTAGCAATTAACAATCCTCATCGTCTTTAGCTGCACATCATTTAGATACAGGACACCAAATTAATACCAACAATATCCGTTTAATTGCACCTCTATATACCTTACAAGAAAGAATTATTAGAGAAGCAGTTGAAATTGAAAGAAGACCAAACGCCCTCAATAAACGAGATGACACTTCTAGAATGCCACAAATTTGGAAGAATGTCATTAAACAAGTTGATTCTACATTTCAACCAACTCCAAATCTTCCAGAAATTTCAAACACTTATGCTGCAACTATTCCTGGCGTCCCCACGTCTGCACCTTCTACATCATGCACTCGACCAACTACCCGAAGTCAAACACACTCGTCCAGATTAAATTTAAATTAGTTACCTTGTTTCATATTCTGTATTTTTAAAAATAGTTACCTTATTTCAATCTCTGTAATTGTCAAATAAATTCTTGACAAAGGGAACAAAGGACGTTCCCGAAACGTTGAATTAATTTTTACGTTTATTTACACAAGTTTTAAAGAAAATTGTCTTATTTAAACATGAATACTTGTGGAAATCTAAATAGAAACATAATATTCCTATACGGAGAAGAAACTTTGAATACCATCAAGATTTACAGAAAGCTACGTATCAAAAAATGTGAAACACTTACTAATTTAACTTTTTTAAAGCGTTGTCGTGACAATAAAATAATACCCAAGGGATTTAAATTGAAACCAAGACCAGACATTAATGGTTCTTATAAGATTTTATTCAAAACAAGCCTTGCCCTTTTAAGAAAAGCGATTGCCAATGAAAGGGCTAAACTTGACTATCTCAATCGTACCCTTTATGACACATTCCAAACTTTACATGCTACCAAAATTCACCCTTTCATATTCGATACGGTGGATCGTCTCATTGAAATTACTGTAGAATCGTCCTTGATGGTAAAAACTAACCGACAGAAACAAAAATTTGAACGTCTGTCTCATACATCGCAGGCAAATAATGTAGAACCGTTAAGGACAGTACACAATTTAAGTGACAAAGAACTTAATAATAATATTCTAAATGTTTTAGGTAAAGGGTTTAATTTTGCCATCACTCCTAAACGGATTCCTGTAGAAAACATCATCACCAACGTAGAATACGCCTTAAAAGATACAGAATCTACGGTCGCTGACGAAATTAGGCTCAACGTAGCACACATTCTTCAGAACTGTAAACTTCCCAAACAAAATATCACCAAACAAGACCTCCAAATGTTAAACCAAATCAAAAATGACGACCAAATTTTACTACCCGCTGACAAAGGAAACGCTACTGTCATTGTCAACTCTCAAGACTATCACCACAAGATGTCTGTAATTTCTTCAGAATATAAGAAAAATCAGTGCAATCCTACCACTTACATAGAAAAACAACAAAATCTATCATTAATTCTACAAAATTAGACAAAGAAACAAAACAGAAACTAATTCTAGAGAGAAGAGTTCAAGAATCCCCAAAATATACGGACTCCCAAAATTCATAAGGAAAACTGGCCATTACGCCCTATCGTCAGTGCATTCAATTCTCCGACTCATGACCTTGCTCGTTATCTAGCAAAGTTATTCAACCAATTTGTGAAAATGCTGTATCCTACATCAAAAACTCTTATGATTTTCTACAAACTCAAAATTTTGGCTCCAAATGACATTTTAGTTAGCTTCGACATAACGTCACTTTTCACCAAGATACCTATTGAAGACACGATGAAAATTCTAGAAGAAAACACTCAATAAACCAAGACATACTCAAATTGATAAACCACTGCATGCACTCAACCTATTTTACATACAAAGGACAATTCTACAAGCAAATTCAAGGAACACCGATGGGCTCGCCACTCTCTCCAGCTTTTGCGAATGTATATATGGAACATTTTGAAACCATTGCTTTAAATTCTGCAGATTTAAAACCTAAATGTTGGTTTCGTTATGTTGACATTTGTAGTTTGGCCCCATGGAAAAGGAAACTTGGACCACTTTCTAGGACATATTAACAACATTCACGACAACATCAAATTTACTATGGAAGTTGAAGATAATTCACTCCCTTTTTGGACACCCTAATAACAAGACTTCCTAATGGTAAATTTACACAAAGTTTATCGAAAACCAACACATACGAATAGATACTTGAACTCTCTCTCATCACCATCCTGGTCAATTACGTAGCGTTATGAAATCCTTGATATACCGCTCTTACCACTTATCTGACCAAAATTCTAAAACGGAAGAGATGAAGACTATTAATAAAATACTAATTCAAAATGGATACAAAGATCAAGAAATATTAAAAAATTACCAACCAAATAAGAAGACCAAGAAATAATAACTTGTCAAACAATGAACGAAAGATTCCTGTTATTCTACCTTATATAAAGGGAATTACAGACAGAATAGCAAAGAAATTTCCCAAAAACGACTTCAGACCGGTATTCAAACCACATTCAACTTTGTCCCAACTTTTAAGAAACCCCAAAGACAAAATTCCTAATGAAAGCCAAGGAGTGTATGAGATACAACAACTGTCGAAGAACTTATATAGGACAAACTAACAGAATATTATATGCGAGAGCCGATGAACACCAACTAGCAATTACAGCACAATCCTCATCGTCTTTAGCTGCACATCATTTAGATACAGGACACCAAATTAATACCAACAATATCCGTTTAATTGCACCTCTATATACCTTACAAGAAAGAATTATTAGAGAAGCAGTTGAAATTGAAAGAAGACCAACGCCCTCAATAAACGAGATGACACTTCTAGAATGCCACAAATTTGAAGAATGTCATTAAACAAGTTGATTCTACATTTCAACCAACTCCAAATCTTCCAGAAATTTCAAACACTTATGCTGCAACTATTCCTGGCGTCCCCACGTCTGCACCTTCTACATCATGCACTAGACCAACTACCCGAAGTCAAACACACTCGTCTAGATAGAAGTTAAATTAGTTACCTTGTTTCATATTCTGTATTTTTTTAAAAATAGTTACCTTATTTCAATCTCTGTAATTGTCAAATAAATTCTTGACAAAGGGAACAAAGGACGTTCCCGAAACGTTGAATTAATTTTACGTTTATTTACACAAGTTTTAAAGAAAATTGTCTTATTTAAACATGAATACTTGTGGAAATCTAAATAGAAACATAATATTCCTATACGGAGAAGAAACTTTGAATACCATCAAGATTTACAGAAAGCTACGTATCAAAAAATGTGAAACACTTACTAATTTAACTTTTTTAAAGCGTTGTCGTGACAATAAAATAATACCCAAGGATTTAAATTGAAACCAAGACCAGACATTAATGGTTCTTATAAGATTTTATTCAAAACAAGCCTTGCCCTTTTAAGAAAAGCGATTGCCAATGAAAGGGCTAAACTTGACTATCTCAATCGTACCCTTTATGACACATTCCAAACTTTACATGCTACCAAAATTCACCCTTTCATATTCGATACGGTGGATCGTCTCATTGAAATTACTGTAGAATCGTCCTTGATGGTAAAACTAACCGACAGAAACAAAATTTGAACGTCTGTCTCATACATCGCAGGCAAATAATGTAGAACCGTTAAGGACAGTACACAATTTAAGTGACAAAGAACTTAATAATAATATTCTAAATGTTTTAGGTAAAGGGTTTAATTTTGCCATCACTCCTAAACGGATTCCTGTAGAAAACATCATCACCAACGTAGAATACGCCTTAAAAGATACAGAATCTACGGTCGCTGACGAAATTAGACTCAACGTAGCACACATTCATCAGAACTGCAAACTTCCCAAACAAAATATCACCAAACAAGACCTCCAAAGGGTAAATCAAATTAAAAATGACGACCAAATATTAATACTACCCTGACAAAGGAAACGCTACTGTCATTGTCAACTCAAGACTATCACCACAAGATGTCTGAACTGCTAACTTCTTCAGAATATAAGAAAAATCAGTGCAATCCTACCACTTACATATAAAAACAACAAAATCTATCATTAATTCTACAAAATTAGACAAAGAAACAAAACAGAAACTAATTCCTAGAGAGAAGAGTTCAAGAATCCCCAAAATATACGGACTCCCAAAATTCATAAGGAAAACTGGCCATTACGCCCTATCGTCAGTGCATTCAATTCTCCGACTCATGACCTTGCTCGTTATCTAGCAAAGTTATTCAACCAATTTGTGAAAATGCTGTATCCTACATCAAAAACTCTTATGATTTTCTACACAAACTCAAAATTGTACCCTTGGCTCCAAATGACATTTTAGTTAGCTTCGACATAACGTCACTTTTCACCAAGATACCTATTGAAGACACGATGAAAATTCTAGAAGAAAACACTCAATAAACCAAGACATACTCAAATTGATAAACCACTGCATGCACTCAACCTATTTTACATACAAAGGACAATTCTACAAGCAAATTCAAGGAACAATGGGCTCGCCACTCTCTCCAGCTTTTGCGAATGTATATATGGAACATTTTGAAACCATTGCTTTAAATTCTGCAGATTTAAAACCTAAATGTTGGTTTCGTTATGTTGACGACACATTTGTAGTTTGGCCCCATGGAAAAGGAAACTTGGACCACTTTCTAGGACATATTAACAACATTCACGACAACATCAAATTTACTATGGAAGTTGAAGAAAATAATTCACTCCCTTTTTTGGACACCCTAATAACAAGACTTCCTAATGGTAAATTTACACACAAAGTTTATCGAAAACCAACACATACGAATAGATACTTGAACTCTCTCACATCACCATCCTGGTCAATTACGTAGCGTTATGAAATCCTTGATATACCGCTCTTACCACTTATCTGACCAAAATTCTAAAACGGAAGAGATGAAGACTATTAATAAAATACTAATTCAAAATGGATACAAAGATCAAGAAATATTAAAAATTACCAACCAAATAGAAGACCAAGAAATAATAACTTGTCAAACAATGAACGAAAGATTCCTGTTATTCTACCTTATATAAGGAATTACAGACAGAATACAAAGAAATTTCCCAAAAACGACTTCAGACCTATTCAAACCACATTCAACTTTGTCCCAACTTTTAAGAAACCCCAAAGACAAAATTCTAATGAAAGCCAAAGTGTATGAGATACCGTGCAACAACTGTCGAAGAACTTATATAGGACAAACTAACAGAATATTATATGCGAGAGCCGATGAACACCAACTAGCAATTAAGCACAATCCCTCATCGTCTTTAGCTGCACATCATTTAGATACAGGACACCAAATTAATACCAACAATATCCGTTTAATTGCACCTCTATATACCTTACAAGAAAGAATTATTAGAGAAGCAGTTGAAATTGAAAGAAGACCTAACGCCCTCAATAAACGAGATGACACTTCTAGAATGCCACAAATTTGGAAGAATGTCATTAAACAAGTTGATTCTACATTTCAACCAACTCCAAATCTTCCAGAAATTTCAAACACTTATGCTGCAACTATTCCTGGCGTCCCCACGTCTGCACCTTCTACATCATGCACTCGACCAACTACCCGAAGTCAAACACACTCGTCCAGATTAAATTTAAATTAGTTACCTTGTTTCATATTCTGTATTTTTAAAAATAGTTACCTTATTTCAATCTCTGTAATTGTCAAATAAATTCTTGACAAAGGGAACAAAGGACGTTCCGAAACGTTGAATTAATTTTTACGTTTATTTACACAAGTTTTAAAGAAAAATTGTCTTATTTAAATATATATATATATATATATATATATATATATATATATATATATATATATATACACAACCAAACTTATATGGAATCACCTAGTATTTCTTGATAAAGATAACGAAAGTGTTTTGTTGAAAATAACAAAGGTTTTGAAGTTGTCCATCACGTATGTCGTGATAACAATTGAAAATTGTTGTTAGTTATGAAACTAAGTGACAGCAAACTTTTCAATTTAGAAGTTTGTGTTCAAAATGCCTTACGTTTGTCCGAAGTTCAGAGGGAAGAATTATTACTCTTGTTGAGCAGGGAATGTCACAGAGGCACATAACAGCAACAGTTGGTGTGTCTCATATTGTTTAAAACTTATACAAGATTTTGAATTAACACTGAAGAACAGACCTAGACAAAGTCGTCTCAGAGTGACTACTGATGAACAAGACCGATATTTAGCTCAAATAGCTAGAAGAAATCCAACCTCTTCTATTCCGGAGCTCAAAGGCAACTTGCAGGCTACATGTTGGTGTTTCTCTTGAAACAGTACGAAAGAGACTTCGTGCCCGAAATTTATTTAGCAGGAGACAGTTAATTGAGTTATCCAAGAGAACAAAATTAGTCGGCTAAATTGGTGTCTCAGCACCAGAACTGGACATTAAGATTTGCAAAATGTCCTTTTTCGGATGAAACCAGAATTGGTCTGAGATCAGATGACCGTCGAATTGAGTTCTAAAGGTCCAAGGTAGACAAGCTAGACTGCAAACGCCAGATCTGTCCCAAAATACAAAGGAGGAACGGCAATGTTCTGAGGTAGTATCATGATAGGAGATAAAATCCTTTGGTTCCACTACGCCAGAGTTTAACAGGTCCTAGGTACGTTGATTTGGTGCTAGAACCAATAGTTAGGCTGTAGATGTAGTGAGACAATTTCGTTCATGCATGATAATGCCCTCCACATACCAGCCGAGTTGCTATAATTTCTAGAAAAGAAGCTGTGACGGTTCTAGAATGGCCTGCCTCTTCACCAGACCTGAACCCCATTGAGCATGTGTGGGACTGTGTCAAAAAATTACTAGAAGAAATGCTAGAAATGAACATCTCATTCCAGCCACCCAAGAGGAATGGGCAAACGTACGTCAGAACACGTTGACACGTTGATTAGAAGCATTCCTCGTCAATTGCAGCTTGTATTAGGGCTAGAGGTGGTAACACTGACTATTAAAGTGAAAAAATTCCGAAAAAAGGTATCTCACTTTTGTTTAACCAACTACCAATCTTTAGTTTTCGCATTTTTATTGTTTTTGTTCATCTTAAATCTTTGTTTAATTTTTTTCTCGTTGTAATTTAATAAACTAAGTTATAATAAAGTCCTTCTCACTTTCTATACTTTGTCAAAATACTGAATAACATCAAATATTGGATGATTCCATATAAGTTTGGTTTTATATATATATATATATATATATATATATATATATATATATATATATATATATATATATATATATATATATATATATATATATATATATATATATATATATATATATATATATATATATATATATATATATTTTTTTTGAGATTTCAGAAAAAGTAAAAGAAGGATCGGACAGTTTAATTGATAATTTAGTAATAAAATGATTTCAAGCTCGATACATGTGGAGACACTGTTTTATAGAAATCTGGTTCACGATGTTTTAAAATAGATTTGTTTTGTATAAATTAGTCTGAATATTATTTACATGGTTTGGTTTCATCATAGAAAGCATTGTTAAACAAAATGTCAAGAATGTTAAATACACCTATTTTCGTAAAGTCAATTTAGCATTTCATTTATTTCAATAAAAATCAATTTTTGGAGGGTATTTTGGCAAGTGAACATTTTACAGGTGTTTAAACATAAATTGTATAGTTAGGATTATGTTAAGGATATTGTATAAATAGTTTTCAAAGGAATGTAAAAATTTCATAAAAGGGTTATAATATGGACATTTTAGACATTTTTCCTATTTCTGGAAGCAACTCAGTGACAAACATTGTGATGTAAGTTTAAAGCAAGTACAATGCATAAAAATTTAGTATAAAGACATTCATAGTGATATACATTTTTAAATGAAAATTTCAGTAATGTGTTAGACGAAGGGACTTTTTAATGCAAAATATATGACTTAACGCATTAGAAATGTATAGTGAAAATAATAAAGACAAGTCTTACCCTCTAACATAACATTTTGAGTGTTGAAAACATTTTTAAATATGAGTTATTTCCAATTTTAGATTTAAGTTTGGTTGGTTATAATTTCTAGGTTTTTAAATTTTATAGTTTTTCATTTATTAGGCTTTAATTATGCTCTTAAAGCAATTAATCGTTCTTTCTCAGTATCTCACAGTTTTATAAGGATACATTGCTTTTCACCGCAAAATTGTGTGAAATTTGGGAATTTAGAATATTTTACATAAACTTAAAATTCCTTTAAATTCGATATTTCTAACACTAAAAGTATGTTTTTTAAAAATTTTCTCAGAATTCCGTTTATGTAATTAGATTAAGTGTAGCTTGTAAGTTTAAATAGTTATAAGCATATTCAATTTAGAAAGTGATTTCGTATAATATTTTTAGGAACCATAGCTTGTTAGGTGTCTTTTGTTCGAAATTTTATGTAGTTTGCATTTCTGTTGTTATTTTTAAATTCGTTAATGTATAAGAAAGTTATGGCCAAATTTCCATTTTAGTCCAAATTTGTAAATGTTTCGACCAATCAGAGCCTTAGTTACTTAGGTAATATGGCTGAAAAAATTGAATTTTTAGTAACAACCAAAAGGTATAAAAAATTGCCCTGGAAATGCTGATCTCTTAAAATTTGTTAAAATTAAAATAAGGTTAAAGCAGTGTTGTGCATTTGTGTAAAAAGTAAGTTTTCATAACCTAATTTAATCATCGTAAAGAAAGTTACATTTAGAAAATAATTGAGCAATTGTTTTATACCGGCGATTAAATAAAATAGTTCGGTCTCCGATACCTGCTAGTTTTCGGAAAATAATTTAAAATTTGGTTAGATTTTGTTAATTTTCGTGTTATAAGTTAATTTAATTCCGTTCTACCAAATTAAAAGCACATTTATTTGGTTATTGATGTTTTATTTCTGGGTACAATTTCTTCTAAATAAAATAAATTTGATCCGGTATCTAAAATAAAAGTGACAATTTTTGGACAACATTTAAACATTTCTTTTTAAACCGATAACAATCATTAAGTTTTAATCTATTTAAATAAAAACTTTACCAAATTAAGATAAGTGACTGGAGTGTTGCCGATTTGGAAAGAAACATCATTAGTTTTTGGAAGTTGCTGTCATCGACAATCCAAGTACCGTTAGGCAAGGGTGTATGGTAACAACCAGAATCGAGTGGAAAGTGCCCATCAAGTTGGAACTACTAAGACATCCTTGCATTGAGGACAGTATATGGAGTCACATTTTTTGTATATGACCCTATTTATTGTGGACATTTATTTGGTAAATTTCCTGCAAATTATTATTCATTAGATATTGTATTGGTATAGAATTTCAAACAATTACTTGTATAAACCTTTAAACCAACAAAATTTTAAATTATTTTCTTTGTGGACATAAACAGTTAATTTCTAAATTATTATTTGACAATTTTGACATTACTACTTAAATTACATTACAACGCATGGGGAAGTAAATTCTATTCAGAATAAATTTTATACATTTGTAATAATTTTATAAAGTGTAAATCTTATACACATTCACATCTAAATATAAATTCAATTTTCCCAAATACCATTGATCCCTATCCCAAATTGAGATTGAGCTAGTCCGGTGCAAAGTTAAAATTATTATTCATATAATTAACATCTCGCCATTTAAATTTATTATCCAACTAAATATATTATTTCCCTCAAATTTAATTCCTCAACAAATTTAATTAAAATTTATATATATATATATATATATATATATATATATATATATATATATATATATATATATATATATTATTTTTTTTTGCGTCCTTTCAGAGACAATTATTCCACCAGAAAACGTACTGGAACGAAAGTACAATTTTATTAAATATATTTTTATTGCAAATAAAATATTGCTTGAATAAACAAGGATAAAATATTGCAAATTTATAGGGATCGTTAAGGATAGAAAAGTTTTAAAATACAAAAGTATATTATTTTTAAGGAGCTAGTGACACTTTTGTGGCGAATTTGTGGTTTGACGGACGAACGTAGTGAGTCCCCAAAATGAGACAAAAATCACTTTCCCATAAATATACTATTTTCAGACGTTTTTAAACTTAAATGGAAATAAGGAAAAATAATTAGGTTGTGAAAATGAGGAATAATTAATTTTAGCTCTTGGCAAGCAGCAGTAGACGTTACTAGGTTTCGTTGAATACAATGCATTAAACAAGTTGAAAATTGTGAAGATTCTCCGTGTTATTGTAAGTATTTTATTAAACTTTTTGTTCCTATTTGTGTAACTTAAAATATTACATTGTTAGGAATATGATGGATTTGGAGAACTACACGCCGTCAGAAATCACTGAAGTGGCTAATACAGCAATAAATGATCTATTACCTACAAGATCGAGCAAAATCTATGAATGCGCTTTTCAGCAATTTATAAAATGGTGCGAAAAATATATATTAAAAGCTACTCTAAAACCGTAATGTTAGCTTATTTTGCCGAATTATCAACAAAAATGAAAATGAAAAGCTCAACAATGTGGTCCCAATATTCGATGATAAAATCATTATTGAGCATTACATGGGAGATATAAGCAAATACTTTATATTTTTAGATAGTTTTGATTATTGGTATCTCAATGTCTTTGCGATGAATTGGTGTAGATGAAGGTAGACGACATTGAGAACCTGAAAACTCTGCTACATATTAAAATTTCAGATAGCAAAAAAAAATTAAATTATTTACAGTTGTAGGAGAAGCCTTCCTAAATTTATGTAACAAATATGTTGCTTTGCACCCACGAGATATGAAGGATCGCCGTTTTTTTTTAAATATGGAAATGGAAAATGACCCAAGAGCGGTGATAGGAATCCATAAAATAAATAGTATTCCTAGGGAGGTAGCTTTTTTCTTAAAATTAGCGAACTATACAGAATACACAGGGCATTGTCTAAGACGAACCTCAGCTACACTGTTGGTGGACGGCGGCGCAGATTTAATGTTTGAAGCGCCATGGTGGCTAGAAATCCAGCACTGTAGCTGAGCGTTGTATTGAAGACAAAAAAGTTCATGTAGAAGAGGAAGAATTAAAGACCATTTCCTTAGAACGCAACAAGACCTCCACTGTTACCTCTGGCGGATTTTATTTTGGAGAAAATGTTAGTTTTAATCATTGTACTTTTAATCTTTATAACTCTAAACAATAAATTTGTTTTCGTTGTTTTCCAAATTTCTAACTAAACTTATTCGCTTAAATTTAATAAACAGTAAAATGTTTTTGGATTAACTTGTATAGAGTTGATGACGAGAAGCATTTTTTGTTTTTCTTATGCTTGCTAATATCATTCTGGGTGAAATGAATTACTTTTTTCAAGGATACGTAAAGAACATATTCTACTATTTAATACGTTAACCTTGTCGTCTCGTTTGCAAGCATGTAACCATTGTTTGTTTAAATTATCGTCCTTAGGAAAAAGAAAGAACATTAAATCTTTATTATAATTTTTACACTTGTAACGGTATAAACGGGTGGTAGAACGGGATTACAGATAAATTGGCCCCTTTTTGCCTCGACTAGTCAGCGTGCGGATCGTGGATTGATGTTAATAATTTTGCATCCAGAATAATAAATCGTACGTCAGTCAAAATAGGGATGAATTCAAAATCGGTTCGGTTAAGGCCCAGGATATTTGATAGACAAAAAAGGGTTGTCGTTTACGAGTACATAGCGTGTCTAAACATCCAAAAACATGCGCTTACCTATTCGTAATCAATTCCAGGTGGCTGGACAGCAATTCAGCAAACCACCTAAAATCGGGCTTAAAAAAACACTACACGCTTGTCAAATAAAAGCGTGATCAACACTCAATAACGTTACGTTAATTGTGTAAATAATTTGACGTTAACTAATAATCAAAACGAAACACAAAATATTCAAATAAAACACTAAATATTAAGAACGCTATTACTCAATAAAATCAAAAACTAACTTCGTTACGTTAAAACTAAAACGCCGGTAATTTGCAATTTGCAAAAAACTCTTATGTAACACAGAAGGGTTTCCATAGAAATTAAAACACATTTATAAAACCTAACCTATAATAAAATAATAAAAATGATAAATATAAAAAATGTAAACATACGATAATGCGTATAAACAAAAAAAATCTTAAAAGGCGACAGGATGTCTGATCAGAATACTTTTACGCCCGTCTAATCGTTTAACCTATATTTATAATTCTGGATAATATACCCACTACAATAGGGTCGATTGCCCTTTAATACTAAAATAAATAACAAAGAAAGTATGAAGGCGAAGTGTCAATAATAAAATTACTTAAAATAATTAAATCTAAAGCAAACAAAAAACTTAATTCAATAGGCAAAACAACTCCGCTTTCAAACTTTCATCAACACATAAAAAAAATAAATCGAAACACACAAAAAAAATCTTGAAATATTCAATAAAAACAATATTATGTTACCTTAAAGGTCTAGAATTACACCTCTTCTGTGTTACAATATAGGTGGAAGATAACCAGGTTCGGTTACGGCTGACGGAAATGAATCTCCCTGCTCTGGTAAAATGATGAATAAAATGTTGACTATTTTTTTTATACACAAAAATTTCTTGACTAAACTCGTTAAAATGTTACTGTATTAATTACTAACTTGTTTTAAAATATTAATATGAGCGTTCAAATGACTTGATAACTTTTAGCTTTAATTGGTTTTTTCCACTAATAATCCAAAATGTTTATAAAAATTAAATATAATTTTAATATAATGCGAAAGTTTCTTTATCTTTAAACCGCTTTGTACGGTAAATAAGAGGCACTTGGAAGAACGATGTTTAATATCCGCAAAGCGATATAAACCAAGAGGTCACTGAAGCACTATACAACACGACGATGTCCTCTAGGTAACTTGACGTAAAACCGAAATCGGCACTAGGTATAATCCTTTGGTGAATGAACAATTTTGATAAAATCCCTTTACAGGTTCTTCAGTAGCTAAACTACCCTTACTACACAAAAATACGTTCGTTAAACACCACAAGGTCCAAAAATTTTCAACGTTCTAAACCACCCCTTAAAGCGTAACCATAAACGGCAACGTATACTGCTCAAGCACGATCAGTTTGACTCCCAAAATTATTCACAAAATCCATCTTTGAATTTGCATCCCACTACTCATAAAAATCTTATCTACTTTAATTCCACCAATTAAAAACGGAAAGGGAAAATTTAGTACCCCAATACATAAATTCGTTTTTGGTCCGTAAGGACCTAAATTTTGAAAACTAAACGTCAGCTAAAATATCCTGTACAGCCTCTGTATGTTTACCTTAAAGTACGAACAATAAGGCCCACATGTAATCTCTATGAATCAAAACCACAATACCTTAATAAACTGGACAACTATACTTAAGCGTCTTATGCTACCATGACATCAACAGATAATTCTACACTTTTCTATAAATTACGTCATTTTACAAAACTTTCTATTTATTTTACGGAAAACAAACGAAATGATCCTTAATTAAACTTATATACAACTATTTACAAAAAAGGTCTAAATTCTAAAACGAAAAAAATAAAAAAACAACCAAATTTCGGAATAATAATTTCACAAACAAAAACTAAAGTCAGTCACCTGCCACCCTAAAGCTCGTACAAAGTAAACCAAATTTTCTAAACCAATTTACCACCAAAAAAATATTTAATCGGAATCTAACTAAGTACTAGCTCAAACAAAATTCCTACTCGTATACATGTTCAAAATACCCTACACATAAGTTACTTGCAAAGAACCTAAACTCATACTTTGGCAATAAATTAATTAAAAAAATTCGTAAAAAATAGCCACCTAGTAAAACGTTTTAAAATTATCTCCAATGACCACTTCTCCGCCCCTATGTGCAATATTTTTCTGTTTATTTTTTTTTTAACATGGTAGTTAAAAAACCCTTGTGAAACAATAAAGACTTTTTACAATTAATTTTTATTTGAAAATATTTCAATTTTTATAACCAATAATTGCACCTTATTTAACGTTTTGAAAATTAATTTATTTGGCAACCTATCCACTTTATTTAAAAATAAAAATTTTAGAAAATAAATTTTTTCGTTAACATGGTTAAATTTTAAAAAATTTTGCTTATTTACAAACCAGTCAGGTATCTTTTAAAATTTAATTTTGTATCAAGTACCTGAATTTAATCAGTGGAAAAGGTTTTCCTTAAAAATAATAATTTTTGGGTAATACCTAATCTCGGGTAGGTTAAATAAAATTTTGATAACTTTTATCCATTTTTATTAAAATATCCAAAATTTTTGAGTTTTAAATTGAAATAACATTTTTTAAAAATAATTTTAACACTATTTGGGAATTTTATTTTCAAAACCAAAGTTTTAATAATTTGCTTTCAACATGGTTTAAAATTTCAAGTTTGTTAAATTAAATTGTAAAAGGAAAATAAATTAACATTAAACAAAAACTAATATTTAAATTATACCCATTTTAAATTTCAAGAATTTTTTCAAAGGAAATTTTTAAAAAATTGAAAAATTCTCGTAAAACGACAAAAGGGTATTTTGGTTCGCCCTTTTTACTTCAAATTTAAAACTAAAACGGTAAATTTAAATTTTTATTTAAAAACGGAAAAAATTTTATTTGAAAAATTTTCTTCAAAATTTTGATTTAGAAAAAATTTTCCTTTTAAATTATTAAAGGTTAAAACTAAAAATTTTATAAAATTTTATTTAACGCCCTTTTAATTTTATTTGAAATTTTTTTCTTAGAAATTTCAATTAAAAAAAAATTTGTTTAATTTTAACAGGTTTTTAAAAATAATTTTTTAGTTATTTTCTAACAATCCAAGGAACTTGGATATTCTTGCATTTTTCGTAACTTAACCAAAGGTTTCGGCCAATAAAAAAAACGTCCGAAATTTAAACTTCTTTTCGAAATAATTTTGTTAGTTAATGATACCACTAAAAAATTCATTTTTGAATTTGGTTTGCTTTTTCAGGCCGTAACAAGAAAAGTTAATGTTACAGGAAACCGGCAGGGTACCGCTTTTATGTGTTTTATTTCGAAAATTTATTTCCCACTACGTTTCAAATAAATGCCCCTTTAATTGCTAGTCTTGAAATATGGTAAAATAATGTTTATTGACAAAGGCAAACAGTTAACAAGAAAATGTTAATATGTTAGCATCGTGCAAAACAAAGCAGGCTTACTCTCCAGGCTGCTTTCGAGTGGCTATTCCTCCGAGGAATTTCACCCAGGCACCGGGAGGTGTCGTTTCACCAATTTTGGGGCCTTGGAGGCCACTTCGACCCATCTTCCCAACACAAAGGCATCGTGCAGGCTACCAATACGGTGCGCCTTGATCCAGAAACCTTTTGTAACATGTCGGTAGGAAGCTTACTTGTTGCAAAACACCTTTAGAAGTTGCATTAACGGACTACCATGGCGCAAAACTTTTAATGAACCGAACCTTTGGCCAAATGCCAAGGAGTCTTCACCAACATTTTGGGCCCCAAACCAGGTGTTAAGCCTTTCGCCAAAAACCAAATTTGCGGGCCCACCTTTTCTTTCGAAAAAAAAGCTTCTGCCGACTTTTCCGAAAAAAAAAAAAAAAAAAAAAAAAAAATTTTTTTTTTTTTTTTTTTTTTTTTTTTTTGACCCAAAACCCTGCCTTCTTTCCATGGCCGAATTTTTAAATTTTTTTTCCCTAACCTGTTTTCCCCAAAAAAATTTTCTGAAACTTTGGGCAAAGGTTTTTCCGTTTTTGTCTTAAACTTGGGAAGGGGCATTTTTTAGAATAAATGTGTCAGTTAAACAACAAAAAATTGACACTAAGCGACTAGATTTCTTAAAATGTATAAATAAGTGGTGCCAAGTACATAATGACTTGTTGTTTTTCATTTTGTTAAATCCCCTGTATCAGGCTTAAGCTTAATTTTAGTTATCAATTTTAAGTAATGAATAGAAAATAATAAATAACGTCAAATGTGAGAAATATTAAATACTGTGTCATGGACGAGATGATTCAATATTTAAAATAAAATAGGACCTTTAACAATAACGTTCATAAGTTTCATCCATCTAATCTTCTGTGTCAACAGTGTTGTTGCGTATAGATGAGTTAACTTAATATTTAACATGAAATTGGACTTTTAACTGTAATATACATAAATTTGATCCATTCGGTTTTTCTGCGTTCACAGTTTTGCCGCCTGCAGTTGACAATGAAAGGAAGCAACATCATCGCTACGATATATTTTTGTTTACGTATTTAAACGGCGCGAAGATTATACCTACGCCAACGATCGCAGCGCATATACAGAAATTTTCCTGAACTATAATATCCGCTAAACTTCATTCTACCGATACTATGAGGTCCGGCTAAAATTTTGTGGGCACCTTTGAACGCAAGAAAATCTTAAAAGGAAAACTTTCTACGTCCATATATGGACAACAATAGGGAAATATATATATATATATATATATATATATATATATATATATAATATAATATATATATATATATAAATAATATATATATATATATATATATATATATATATATATATATACGGGGCCCACGAGATCACTTTCCTGCCATTTTTTTATTTATCTATCGATTTAAATGAAACTTGGGGGTTGTTACTCTAACCAAACGCCCATTTTAGGAATTTTGACAAGCATTTGACTTCCGGTTTCACCAGAAATTACCTTAACTTTTGATTTTAAATGACACCCCTGTATATTTTTGTTTTCATTCTGGAGGTCATTTTACCCGATTCGTAATATTTAAATCGATTTTGTTCCAAATGTAATTTTAAAATTGAATTTTATTTTCTCATCCAGAGTGCCATGACCATTTTGAAATCATTCTACAACTTAACTCACTTCCAGAAAATGCAAACTCACTTTTATCTTTGTTAACTTTTTACTAGAACGTTCTAAACTTTATTTTGCCGTAGCTCAAAAAAATTAAATGAAGCATACCACTTTCATAAAACTACTAAATGCAGTATTTTAAAACGAAATTAATGACGTATAACACGTTTTGTCATTTTACCCATTTTCGATTTAAAACATTTTATTTTATATTTACGTCTTACTCGTTAATAAAATACACTTCCTGTCACAGCCATCAGAGTTGCCTTGAAAACAATAGGTGGCTAGGTTTCCATGGAAACACTATGGTAAATTTAAAAGTTAGACAGGTAATAATAAAGGTTGTTGTTTATTAACATAAATCTAATAACTTAAAATTAAATTAAAGTTTGTACTTAGTTTAATTATAAAATTAACAAAATGTTTCCCAAAGTGAGCAGGTTGATATACTTATTATGTATGGATATTGTGCCAAAAATGCAGCGGAAACCGAACGAGTTTATCGGCAAGAATATCCTGAGCGTCTTCATCATCCTACAAGACAATACAAAAAATCGATTTAAATATTACGCAATCGGCCGTAAAATGACCTCCAGAAAACCAAAAAATATACAGGGGGTGTCAAAAATTCCTAAAAATGACGTTTGGTTAGAGCAACTCTGCCAAGTTTCATTTAAATCGATAAAAATGGCAGCCGGAAAGTAATCCAAATATATATATATATATATATATATATATATATATATATATATATATATATATATATATATATATATATATATATAATATATATATATATATATATATATATATATATATATATATATATATACAGGGTGGTACACCATATATTCGATCGTTTAAAGCGGAACTGTAATAATTTGTGAAAATATTTCAATACAGTCATGTATAGGGTCTTTATGTGCACATTTTAAAATTTTTAGTATATACAGGGTGTGTCAACAATAAGATACATATCAAACATATGACTTTTTTGAACATCCTGTATTTTTTGATTTTTGAATTCTACAGACTAAAAAAGTTTAGTTAGTGTTATGGTTCCATACCTAAAACTTACAGTTCTCGAAATATTTCAATTTTTAAAAAACAGACTCAAAATCAAATGTCCCCAGTAGATTACAAATTTTCATTCCAGCTGACATGACTGTTTTACCATAAGAATAAGGTTTAAATCACAAAAATTGCAAAAATATTATACAGGGCGTTATAAAATTTACTTTCAACTTGATAAACATTTACGTCAAATAACTTTTTTATTTTAAATAGAACACCCTGTATTTGATGGCACAGTTCGATGGGGGTAGAAGTTGGCTTTCAATCTGTATTAGGGTTCCCTATACCTATCTATCATAGTTCCTCTGTAAAAGATCATTTTCTCTTTCACATAACATTACGTCCATTCCTGTATTAAAATTAAGCAAAAAAAAAGGTGGCTGGGAAAGCAAAATGTTAACATTTATTGCCCGTTACAAAATATACAAGAAGGGTCCGTCTTATGGTTATGAAACCTATTATCAATTAGTATCGACTTTTCACGGAGAAACGAAATGTAAAAAATATACAGGGTGTTGCATTTGAACTTACAATTCGCTTAATCATTCTGTATAGTTTTACATGTTTTCGAAAAATCTCCCAGTTTGTTTGTTAGTAGACTATTATTAATAGTCGGTGGTATAAACAGATTTACAAAATGGGGGTGACAACGCTCGCATCGTGG
Organism: Vesta saturnalis; assembly: GCA_036346205.1. Taxonomy (NCBI): domain Eukaryota; kingdom Metazoa; phylum Arthropoda; class Insecta; order Coleoptera; family Lampyridae; genus Vesta; species Vesta saturnalis. Next base: position 492,050 of record JARFJB010001486.1, on the reverse strand, counting down.
TTCCAAAGTTAACTCTATTTTGGTACTAAAGTGATGATATCTGCAGAACGGTTAGTGATATAGATAAAAATTTCTATACTTTTATTCTAAATGTAACAGTGCATCCAAAAATGCAAAAATATACAGAGTGTTCCATTTAAAAAACACAGGTTTGGTTTGGAATATTTTTGTAAATCACCCTGTATATACCTGAATATTTTTAGAATGTAGGCCCAATGATTGTGTATGACCACACGAAAATTGGTTTTGATATCTCTAATGGTTAAGGAGAAATCCTCCGTCCACACGGAAGACACCCACCCTTATATACATATATATATATATATATATATATATATATATATATATATATATATATGGTGGTCCAATCTATACGCATCGGTCTTAATTATACAGGGTGTTCGGAAAAAAGTTACATATCAAAGTTATATTTTTTTGAATGAAACACTATATTTAAAATTAAATTTGGATTGTAGAGCTAAAGTAAAGGTCTGTTACTGTTGCAATGTCTATACCTATCTCAAACAGTTGTTGAGATAATTAAAAATTTTAAAAAGTATAGCAAAAATTTTAAAATTTCATAAAATAAAGTACGTTTAAATAACATATCGATCGTTAAGCCACATGTTACAAGCAAGAGTTGGTGTTGTAGTAAAAAATGTTTGATTGGTCAAAAAGTTATACAGGGTGTCAGAAAACATCATTAAATTATGTTAACATTTAAAGCACCTTAACTCCATTATTTTATATGGAACACCCTATATCTAACAATTTAAAATGATACATTGTTTTATCCCTTTCAATGCCTATTAGGATGTCCTTATGTAATACTATGTGTTACTTTCTTAGTTATTTCGTTTTATTCTGATATTACATTTTTCTTTTACATAATTATAATTATTTAGAGTATTTAAAATATCGTGATAATAAACAATAACATTTTAATTTCTTTTTTTCTTATAAACAGTAAGATATAATACAATAAAAATACAAACAACACATTAACAAACAAACAACAAAATAATATTAATTAAAAATAAACTATTACATTAAATGTTCGAAATGGCGGCCATTGTGTTTAATACGTAACTGAACCCGTTGTTTAAACGATTCATTTACTTTTTCCAACATTGGGGGGGGGGGTAATACTTGTAAAGCCTGTACGTATCCTTTCATGTTATCTGGTGTTGTAGGAGGAACATTGTATACCACATTTTTGATGTACCCCCATAAAAAAAATCAACACATGTCAGCAGTGTTGGGTAGGATCTAGATCAAAGTGATCTAGATCCAGGATCTAGATCCACTAAACGGATCTATGATCTGGATCTAGATACTTTGCTCTGCTAGGATCTAGTATCTGGATCTAGATCACATTTTAACAGATCTTTAGTACTTGAATCCAAAGATCCATTAGAATATTTTAAAATGTATTTTAAGGGTATTTTGTGAAATTTTTAACTGGCTTGTGGCAACAGAGCTTTATATTTAAAAAATACATTATGCTCCGTTACGACCGTTACATCCGTACCCCACAGAGATACATACACATTTACACAATTACCTACTGCCTGAGGCATGTTAAATTCCGAAATAACCAATAATAGAACTATTCATTTCCTTTGTTAATATTTCCGTCGGTTGTTTTTGTTTCCCAAAGCTACAAAGGCAGGTAAGTGCTAATCTAATGACTTAATGAGTAATGAAAATGGGGTCATCCATCCATTAAAGTAGGTACTTAAGTTAAGTGGAACCGGAATTCCCTGTTGCTAATTTAATCGAACAAAAGGAGGTATAGAAAAACAACAATCTTGTCTTCAGTTCTTAAGAATACGACTTTAAGTAAAGCACATTTGTTAATTGTTAGTTAGATCAACAATGAGTGACGAAGCTGAATTAATGGAAGTTCCGCCAATCTTAAGCCGTAAATTTTATAAAATTTTATCAAAATGTGACAACAAGATAGTGACCCAGTGTCTAAATTGTCCCGCACAAATACAAGGTCATGTGACTTCAACAGGAAATTTTATTCGGCATATGAAGGTACGTATTAATATAGTTTTTGGCAGAATTTTAGTATCATTTATTGGATTCTTACGAAATACATCATCTGATATATCAAAACGTGATTTGTAGACTTAATTTTTCTTATTAAATTCTATATGAATTACGTAAAGTATTTTTTGTTGCAAAATACTTAGTTTCTCGTGCGTAAAAGAACGTTTACAAAAGGTTGAGATTTATTTCTTAAAGTCCCTATGCATCAAAAAACTTTTTTAAATGTTTATGATACCTGTATTCATAAAAAGATGGGATTCAGTCGCTTTCAAAATTGGTGTTATCTAAATTTTGACTGAAACTTGAAGTGACTTCAATCTGAATTTTATAAATTAACATACACTCGGTTAACCAACTCGTCTTAGATTACATAATTGAAGAGATGAGGCCTATTTGTACAGTCGAAAAACCCGCATTTATTAGGTTAGTAGAAGGACTTTCTGGCAAAAAACCGTGTGACCGAAAAACGCTCAAGAGTAAATTAGAAGAAGAGAAATCAGCAGTTATTGGTGCTGTAATAGAAGAATTAAATAAAACCAAATACGTCTGTACAACTGCAGATGTTTGGAGCACCAATAACAAAAGTTATCTTGGTATGACTGCACACTTTATCGATAGTAATAACTTCCAACGTAAATCTTTTGCATTAAGCTGTAGCCGATTTAAATTTGCACACACATTTGACAGAATTGCGGAATTAATAAGTGAAATTCATAACGAATACAAATTAAATCTCGGTAAAATTTCAGGAAAGGTAACAGATAACGCAAGCAACTTTAATAAAGCTTTTAACGTATTGACTGCTTCTATATGTAATAAGAGCAGCGATAGCGAATTAACAGAGTTGCAAAATCAAAATGATGTAGATGTTGAATCATTACCTGCTTTTGATACTGACAGTACTTACGTGCTTTTGCCCGAACATTTTAAGTGTTGTTCGCATACACTCAGCCTTGTAATTACGATAGATGCAGCTAAAGCATTTGAAAACATAAGGTATAAAAAAATGTACGATACTGTTTTTGGGAAAGCTTATTCTTTATGGAATTTAGTGAGTAGGTCAACTAAGGCGTCGGATCAGTTAGAAAATGTTTGCGGTGTCAAATTGAAAGTTCCTTGTCCTACTCGTTGGAATTCCATGTATGACGCATGTGTTAAACTAATTAATATTGAAGCAAAATTAAGTGATGTTTGTAAGTTAATAAAATTAGACGTGTTCCAACTGTCGGATTTTGTGTTTTTAAACGAATATATTTCTGTTACAAAACCTATAGCCGTTACAATAGATATTTTACAAGATGAAAAAACTTGTCAGTTAGGTACTGTTTTGCCAACACTTTTCACAATTAAAGCTAGCTTAGAAACAATGACAAAACTGAAATTTTGTTTTAAATTAAGAGAATGTTTATTGAACGGCTTTACAAGACGTTTCTCTAATATAATGGATATTAAAAATTCTAGTAGTCGACCATAACTGTTATCCACAATTTCTAACCCAAAATTTAAATTATGGTGGTTAAAAATTACCCCCTTTAAAAATGAAACAGCATTCTGTCAAACGCAATTATTGCGTGAACTTAACAATTCCGGATTTCAAGAAAATCTTCATAATTTAGAATCAGAAATTCAGTTCACACTTACTGAAAAAAAATCCTCTGCCACGGACGAATTCTTTGATTTTTTAAAAATAAATACTCAATCGCAAACAACATTTGATTCAGAATGCACAAATTATTTTAAAGACACAAGCACTAACTATGAGCAATTAAATATGTACCCTGCTATAAAAGAAATCTTTTAAAATATAATTCTATACTTCCTTCATCTGCCCCGTTGAAAGGATATTTAGTATGGGTGGACTAATTTTAACTCCTCGTAGGAATAGATTAGGTGATGATATATTTGAGATGCTATTAATTTTAAAACAAAATAAAATAAAATTAGATAATAAAATGTAATTATGTAATGTATACTTATAATAATTTAGATAAATGTCCTTATCCTTATAATTGTATAACAACTATGTGTTAAGTTAAATTAACAATTAACATTGCAACTTGCAAGTGTAAATGTGTACCTAATACTAATTTTGTAATTTGTAGTGCGTTAAATAATTAATGTCAGTTTTCAATAAAAACCTATAGAAATTATATTTGTATATTATTTTTCTTAATAAATTAACCTTACGGACTAATATTTGTATTACATGAAAAATGATCATGGGAATGGGAGTACTACTCATCAGTAGCAATACTAGCAATTAAAGATAATATTAATAATTAGAAAAATCTCGAAACAATTTTAGGAATGTCGGATCTTTATAAAAGATCTAGATCCCATTTCAAGGATCTTTGATCTTTATCTAGATCCATTTTTACGTACGGATCTTGGATATTTATCTAGATCAGTTTTTAAAAATGTGTTTGGATCTGTATCTAGATCCTAAATAAATGGATCTTACCCAACACTGCATGTCAGGTCAGGAGATCTGGCTGACCAATTTTGGGGGTCCTCCTCTTCCAATCTACCTATTCGAAAACATTTGATGTAAAGTATTACGTACATTGTGATGGAAATGAGCCAGGACGCCATCTAACTGTAGTCACATGCGTCGTATGGTATTTAATGGAACAGCCTCCAATAAATTGAACAAAGTTGCTGTTAAAAATCTATTAAAACTTTGTCTGCTTAAATGTCCTTCGAAAAAGTATGGTCCTATCAGGTATTTTCCAAGAATTCCCCCCTAAACATTAACAGACCATCTACGCTGGTGATTAATTATTCTTAAATAATGTGGATTTTGATCTGAATAAAAGTGAAGATTATGTCTGTTTACCAAGCCGTTATTTTTAAATGTACACTCATCTGACAACATAACATTATCAAAAAAGTGTTCTTCTTCTCCTGCTTTATTTAGTACCCACATACAAAAATCAATTATACTACAAAAATCAGTTTCTAAAAGCTCTTGATGAATGTTAATATGAAATGGGCGAAATTTATGTTTTTTAAAATTCGAAAAACACAGGTCTTACTTATTCCAGTAGTCAATTGTATTTGGCGCAGACTCGTATGTGGATTTTCAATAACGGAATTAATTATTGTTAACTCATTTTCCTCATTATTAGTAACATATTTGTTACCTCTTACTGGTTCATAAGCAACATTTCGAGTTCTTCGAAATACTTCCAATAACCTCTGGAATACTTTTTTATTTGGACGGTTACGAGTAGGATATTTTTGTGCATAAACTTTAGATGCTAGTAAACAATTTTGATCACATTCACCGAGCACAAAAATCATGTCAATTCTTTCGTTTATACTGTACTATACAAATATTTTAAGTGATTATAAATTTTTTGACAGATGGAAACTAATAAATAAACTAATAACATTAACGTTAAACGTTAGACAAAGCCAACTTTAGTAAAATAAAATGATGTTATGGGAAAAACTTCCTTTGTTAGATAACATTACAAATAAAACTAAATAACTTGAAAAATACTGCAGATAGTTATAGGACATCCTAATTGCCATCGAAAGAAGATAAAATAATATATCAATTTAAGCTGTTAGATACAGGGTGTTCCATTTAAAGTAAAGAAGTCAAGGTGGTTTAAATACTAACATAATTTTATGATGTTTTCTGACACCCTGTATAACTTTTTGATCAATCAAACATTTTTACTACAACACCAACTCTTGCTTCTAACATGTGGCCTAACGTTCAATACGTTACATTTTAAAATTTATGCCATAATTTTTGAAATTTTTAATTATCTCAGCAACTGTTTGAGATAGGTACAGACATTGTAACAGTAACAGACCTTTACTTTAGCTCTACAATCCAAATTTAATTTTAAATATAGTGTTTCATTTAAAAGAATATAACTTTGATATGTAACTTTTTTTTCCGAACACCCTGTATGATTAAATATAATTTTAAATTATACTCCCAAAGGGTCTATATAAATGTACAAAAATTCGTTTTCAAATATGCAAGCCTTCTCCCGTAAGAGACCGAGGCGTATAGATTGGACCACCTATATATATATATATATATATATATATATATATATATATATATATATATATATATATATATATATAATAATAATAATATTTATTCAATCGTTAGACCACAAAAGTGGAATAGATTAAGTCAAAATATGCGTACTATACATAAAATTAAATTTAAGTAAAGTCATTGGTTAACATCTAAGTACATATATGCAGACAATGAACTACAATAATAGATAATATAGGAAAACAAATATTAATAAATAAATATAAACACAAATACAATGTATATAAAACAAAATAATTCAAATAATGTGCAACTAGGACTAGAGGTTATTGTTTTTGTTTTGCAGCAGTGAAAAATGCCTCCACATTATATATGCAATGTTGCATTAAAAGTGACTTTATATTACCCTTAAATTGCATGAGAGAGCCACATTGCTTTAAGGATTGAGGCAAATAATTGTAAAGCTTTACACCAAACGAGGAAGGAGCTTTTGCAGTCATATTGGTTTTATTGACAGGATTACGATAGTCATTCTTTTTCCTTGTATTGTGTACATGAAAATCTGAGTTTTTTTTAAACTGGTTTTGATTCTTATAGACAAAGCATAGAAGCTCCAGAATGTATAAGCTTGGTAATGGCAATATATTATATTTTGTAAAATAAGGTCTGCAAGATTCCCTACTTTTTATACCGGCCATGGTTCGAATTACCCTTTTTTGGCTTAGAAATACTTCTTGCGCTAATATTGATAATCCCCAAAAACAAATACCATACAACAACTTTGAATGAACTTGACCATAGTAGAAGGAAATTATAACATGGAATGGAACTACATACTTTAAGGATCTGATTTGAAAGCAAGAACTATTAATTTTTTTTATCAAAGTAGAGCAATGCGTTTTCCAATTTAAAGATTCATCGAGTTGAAGACCGAGAAATTTTACTGATGGTTGTTGTAATACATCTGTATTATTTATACTAAGTCCATTACTTAAAATATGTTTATTGAAAGACATAAGACTTGTTTTTGAAAAGTTTATGTATAGCTTATTTTCTATAAACCACTCATTTAGGTCCTCTAACAGTGCATTTGCCTTAGATATCAAATCATCTGGCTTTGTACTAGATATTAGAGCAGATGTATCATCAGCATAAAGATATAGCGAATAGTTTAAGAAATCAACTATATCATTAATAAAAGCAAAAAGAGTTGGCCCTAGTATGGAACCTTGGAACCCTACTGTAACAGGCAAAATGGACGAGTGGCAGTAATTAATGACGTGGTTGGGTGATTTATAAGTCACTCTTACAAACTGGGATCTTAGTGAAAGGTAAGATTGAAACCATTTGGCGACGGTGCCCCTTATACCATACCGTTCTAATTTGTTTAACAATAATGAATGATTTACGCAATCAAAAGCTTTAGTTAGATCGCAGTAAATTCCAACAACAAACTTTCTCATCTAAAGCTTCCACTATTTCATGGACGAAAGAGTGTAAAGCAGTAATTGTTGACTGTTTCTTTCGAAAACCATACTGTCTATCAGTGATAATGCTATTCAATTCTAAATGACGCAGAAGTCTTGATAGCATTGCATATTCAAAAATTTTTGAAAATGAAGAATTAAGTGATATTGGGCGGAAATTAGAAACATCGCTATGACTACCTTTTTGTGCACCGGAATGACTAGGGCACATTTTAGTAGTGTAGAAACACACCTTGTTCAAATGACAGATTAATTAGTTTAGTGATAGGGTTAACAATCGCTAAGTGAACTTGTTTTAAGAGTTTACAGGGTATGTCATCTGGACCATAGCTGTTTTTGTTTTTAAGTTGCTTTACAATTAGGCACATGTCTTCTTCACTAAATGGAAAAGCACACATACTGCTATATGTTCTTGATTTTTTAACATTTTTTAAAAACATTACCGGTAGATGACATGTTTGATATTATTCTGAGTGGTTCTTCTATAAAGAATGTATTGAATTTTTTTGCCACTTGATTAGGGTCATTAATTGTGTTTGTATCTGTATCCGTACGCAAAGATATGTTTGAAAAGTGTGTTTCTTTGCCAGTAAGCTGAGATATGAGTGACCAAGCAGCTTTTTGTTGATTATCGGCATATAGGATTTGATTAGAATAATATGCAGCTTTGGTCTGTTGGACAAGTTGACGATGACGACGTTTACTTTGTGAGTAAAAGAGAGTTAGTTCTGGGTACTTAGTTGTTAGCTGATACAGATCGTGAAGGTTTTGGCTGGAGATTTTTACAGAATTTGTTACCCAATTTGAATTAGCATTACATTTTTTGAGGAACTTCGACCTACATGGAAAAAAAAAGTTGAAATAATGCAGGATAGTTTTGTGGAAATAATTAAATGCATCATCAAGTGTTGCAAAATTTTCAAAATCGATCCAACGTTCCTGTTTTAGGGCATTAGCAAACTTAAAAATAGAATCTTTGTTATAAGAACGTTTGTTAATTACTTTTGGGTTTATAGATTCCTTATTATGTTTATTAGTTTTAAATGTAATGTAATTATGGTCAGATACTATGCAAGGGCGTACATTATGTGAGCTTCCATTAAAATTGACAAAGATGTTGTCCAACACAGCTACCTTCCTTGTCGGTTTTACAACTACATCAAATAATCCAAACGTGGATAGCATGTCTCTTAATCTAAGTACATTTCGATCATTTCTTTCAAAATGCAAGTTAAAATCGCCAGCTAAGATCATATATGAGCTCTTATCAAACACAAATATATATATATATATATATATATATATATATATATATATATATATATACAGGGTGGTTCAAATTCGAGGCTAACCATGGGGATTTCGAAAACGGTAAGAGATAGAGGGGTGGTTTAAATTTGGCAAAGTTACGAAATTTTGGGAACAACATGCTGCCGAGAAACCAAAAAAATTTTATTTCGTTTTCGAGATTTTAAAAAAAACAAAATCTCTCATTTTCGTTTTTATTCTTTCCTGACCTTATTTACAAAGATATTCAAAATTAAACAATACAATCTTAAGATAACTTTTTCTTGCCTACAAAATGGCGGCATCAAAATTTTAATACGACGTTTCGTCTTCTGCCGACCATCATCAACTTTTTTATTTCTTACGGCCGCCATCTTTAACTCTTAAACCACTAAATAGAGCTTGTTTTTGTGATTTCAAAAATGTATAATTTGCCTACCTTGTTACACGTCCAAACCGCACTAGGCGTCGTGCATGCTTACTAATGTAAGCGGGTTGCCAAGCCAGCTAACAGGGAGATGGGCGTGGTCGAAATAATAAGTAAAATGAATGATTAATATGCTCAAACACCTTACACCTACATTCAAACAGCTCAGTCCGGGAAAATATGTCTCTAGGCGCCACCACAATCGAAACTTTGCTAATATAATTGTCTTAAGCTGGATGTTAATTAACCCTACTTGATTGTGGAAACTAGGATTGTGCTTACTCAGTAAACTCTTACACGAGGGTTCTAAAACAAACACTCGTCCAAAACAATTCAACTCAAACTCCAATATATTTAGTACTACCCAGGTTATTAAAAACTTTTTGAATACACCTCGTATACCAAAACTTCCAAAATAAAATTTATCACTCAAATTCATTCACGTAACCAACAGTTATATTTTCTACTTATTAATGAGTAAACTATTCTTCATTCAATGATCGGTAATTAATTTTTAAAATTCTTAACATGAACGATATCTTTTAAATTTAATTTACTTTTTATAACACTTCTGAATCGTATTGACATTCGTAAATATGCGTAAGTTCTCAAAACTCCAACTTTTTATTATACTTAATGAAATTTAAATTAACAGCTGATCCGTTAATTGTGTATTGCGCTAATGAAACTAACATGAAAATTTTGCAATCAACCTGACTAATAAAATCTTTCCGGTTGCTCATAAATCTGAAAATTAAAATATGCAAAGCTTGCTTTTAAAATTGTCAAAACAAGATCACCAATTAAGTAAATGTTACAACTGTGTTTCATACCTGGCTAAATAAACAACAGAATAACAATCAACGGTAAATACATATATTGTCCTGTACAAAATAAAACAAAAACACAAATATCTACATAAATTACATCAGCGTGGTTGAAGTTAAACCACCAAATACCACTTTGCATTCTTACTACTAAAACAAACCATATAATAAGACTCAAGAACGATTATCTCTTCCTTTCAAAACTACTTAATAATTTAATCAACAATACGCAAATAAACTAAACAAAAAGATAATCGGGCTTAAATGAGTTCTTAAAATTCCTAAATTTAATTTCTTACTTAAAATTGTCCATTAATCCTTGGATTTCTTTCTTCTTTCTTCCGTAAATCAATTATTTGTAGTCCATTTGTAATCCTTAAATTGCATGAAGCCACATAACCAGTGCTTCACAATTTCACAAACACTTATTCCTTTCTGTACTCACAAATAGTCTAATAACACGTAATAAGCTGTATACGTTTGGTTGCCTCCTTAAAAATGTCTAGCAACCTTTACACCAATTTAGTCCCTTATACAAATAAACTTTCAATGTCATATAACGTTACTTAAACATTGGCTTAATATACAACGAACACTTCGTTCACTTAAAAAGGTGGTCCCATAAAAACTGAATGTCGGTACAAGAACACGCGCTAACCTTGACGCTACTAACGTTACAACTGTTATCTTTATTCAAATCTGCTTACGCACTTATTATTTTCTTGAAGAAAAACACAAACTAATTTTATCTTCAATCTCAATTTTATTATCGTTTTATTTATGAATGTCTTTTACGATTCATCCCCGGTTCGGGTTACGCAGTTGTTTAAACAATTACTGCCTCATTAAAATTCACAAATATAACTCCAACACCATCCCATTCTATCCCACACTACCTCGCACGCGCCTTCCGCCAACCTTCACCACAAGCAACAGCCAAAACCGAAAAAGCTTAACTCTCCCTCTTCAATCCCTGACTTTCCTATTTATACCTTCAGTCATCCATCTTTAAACATGTCTTCCTTCCGCGTTATATTCTCCAATAGTATTCATTCAAAATTCCATAGTTGCAATAGATGCTACCCTCTATACAAGCACGCGTGTAATTACAATACATCGCCATATTTGTTCTTACTTACAAATTTTACAATTACTTCATGAAGAAATCATTTTTCGTCACCACATTCATTCAGTAGCCACTCTGGACCATTACGCAACTCTTAACAGTTATCTCCAACCTGCGCTCGATCTCATTCCGCAACATTTGCAAAAATCAGCACCGTCTAAGGTCTCAAATTCCATATACATACACATATTCTCAAAACAATTGCACAACATTACAAAACCCTTCGGAAATTAATACTTAAACATACCCAATCTTTCTCTACATATTTTCTAAAACATTCTACACTTATATACTCACATCTTCTGACCAAGATTACTCATCTATCTTCAAACATTCCATTTCTAACAGCAGCAAAACAGTAGCAATACAGTGGCAAGCATTATCGTCCCATCGACAAATTTCTCTTCACATTTACATTCATCAGAATCTAATTATTCCAACACTAAAGTCTGTCTAATATTCAAATACACGTATCTACATACTGAATTATATTTCTCCTAAATTTCCAGTGGCGTATCATACACCCACATACATTATGCATACACACAAAAAAATTGTTTTTTTTCGTTCAAACTCAATACACTCGCACTCAAAACACGTAACACACGTCATTATAACATCCTACATACAGGGTGCGTCAACGCAACCTGACAACCTTATGTTGAACCGTTTAGCTAATATTATCAAAAAAGTAAAATTATTGTTGATTTTAAAAAACGATCTAGATACCATTGCACTGTAGATGCGTGTACATATTGTTTTTTATTATCAAGATACCTAAATTTACAAAAAAAAATAAATAAAATTACTATTAACACATAATGTACTTTTGACTTATAAAAAAAAACTATGAGAAACAAGTAAACAAAAGGAACAAGTAAAGCAAGAAAAATAACAATAAATTAAACTATTTTTAAACGTTTAGGATTACAATAGGTGTTCAAAAAGAAAACTATTTTGTTGTACACACATATTAGCTCTTTTGATTACACTACGTATTGCTCGTTGAATACTTCTTCGGGGAATATTTTGGCAGGCAGTTATAACGCTATTTCGAAGTTCTTGGATGTTTTGGTAGCGCTGCTTATAAATAATATTTTTTAAGGTTCCCCATAAAAAAATCGTATGCTCTGAACTACCAAAATTTGCATCATATTCCGCACCAGAAAGTACATGTTCTCGATCAAAGTATGAAGAACGGAGTGAACCCAGTAGTCTCCGAACGAGAAGTACGAATAGCTAAAGCGATAGAAGTAATATTTTCATCCCAAGTTTTATGTGAGGATTTAATATATTGTGAAATCATTGTCTTCACAACACGGTTTACTCGTTCAACTGGATCTGCACGGGGATAATAAAGTGGTGTAAAATAAATTCTAACTTGATATTTATCGCACAGCTTTTTGAATTTATTTGAACGCATCTGCACTCCATTATCACATATGATAATTTGGGGAACTGAGTAATTTAAAAAGATACCTTCCTCTACGAATTTACATAAATTCCTAGCGTTTGCTGCTCGACATGAGAACAACCTAGGATACTTACTGAAATAATCGGACGCAACAAGCAAACTAACGGTTCCATGTTTAGAACGCGGGAATGGACCAACAAAATCTAAACTAATAATCTGCCATGGGCGAGTGGGTTTTATACGATTACCCATGTGTCCAGAAGGTAATTTTTGTTCAACTTTGTGCGCAGAACAAACTAAACAATTATTAATATAGCGAGCAACATCGCATTTCATTTTTGGCCACGTAAATCTATTACAAATCCTACTGAATGTTTTAAAAATACCAACGTGTCCAGAAGTAACAGGATCATGACATTCCTTGATAATATGATGGCGGAAGTCTTTTGGAACAACTATTTTCCAGGTATCGGATTCGGATGACAATTCTGGTAGACGAACTTTAACGTATTTATACAGAACACCATTATTAAGACGAAAAGTAGGATATTTCAATGGATTTAAGTTAACTTTAGTTTTTAACTTAAGATACCAGTTATCGGACGTGGATAAGAAATTATGAGTGGAAACAAAATTAATACTATCAGCAATCTGAACTGAACGTGAAAGCATGTCGGGTACGACGTGTTCTTTACCTTTTCTATGAATAATGGTAAAATTATAGGGTTGGAGTCTTAGAACCCAACGGGCTAAACGGCCTTGGGGATCTTTTAAATTATGCAGCCACAAAAGACTATGGTGGTCGGTTATGACCGTAAAATGTACACCTTCTAAATATTGGCGACAATGCTCAACAGCCCAAACAACACTAAGACATTCCCTTTCCGTTGTTGAATAGTTTCGCTCTTGTCAAGTGAGCGATCTGGATAGGTATGCTATGACTTTCTCACCATCCTGAAACGATTGAACTAAACACGCTCCCAAACCATATGCAGAAGCATCAGTTTGTAAAATAAATGGGCGACTAAAATCGGGACAGCAAAGAATGGGTGCACTAATCAATTGCTCCTTAAGAAGTCGAAAAGATCCTTCGCACTCATCACTCCAATTATAAATAAAATTTTTCCTAACCAAATTCGTTAAAGGGGCAGTGATTGTAGCGTAATTAGGAACAAAACGCCTATACCAAGAAGTGGTACCCAAAAATCTTCGAAGTTGTTCTAAGTTTTCCGGACTCGAAATATTCATAATAGCTTGTATCTTATCAGGATCTGTTCGCAAACCCTTTGCATCCACTACGTAGCCTAAGTATTTCAAACTAGGTTTACAAAATTGACACTTCTCCCAACTAATGATAAGACCAGCAGAACACAGTCGCTTGAAAACAGTTCCTAAAATTTCTAGATGACGTTCAAAAGTTAATGACGATATCGTCAAGATATACTAGTACATGAGGTTGCAAATCTGCACCTAAAACTGAATCGATAATTCGCTGCCAAGTAGCAGGAGCATTGGTTAAACCAAAGGGTAACCGCTTGAATTGAAATAACTCTCTACCCGGAATAGTAAAAGCAGTATATTCTTTTGAATTCTCAAAAGTGGGACTTGCCAATATGCACTTTTTATGTCAATGGAGCTTATGAATTTGGCATCACGTAGTTGATCCAGTATAGCACTAATATAGGGTAGTGGATAAGCATCCTTCTTAGTAAGAGAGTTAAGTAAACGATAGTCTACACAAAACCTCTGGGGTCCATCCTTTTTAGGAACTAAAACTACAGGGGCGCTCCATGGACTTTTAGATGGCTCAATAACACCTAACTTAAGCATATTTTCTAGCTCCTGGTCAATCAACTGCTGACGAAATGGAGAAACTGGGTAATACTTCTGTTTAACGGGTTTAGCATCTGGTAACAAAATGATTTCATGTTCGATATTGAAACGACCTAATGGAGAATTACTTGACATCGCCGATGTTTTTATAAGAGTCTCCAATAAATCTTTTTGTGAAGAAGTCAAAACAGACATATCTTGGACACAATAAATTCCGTTTACCTCAGCCTCAGATGCAAAATGCCATACATCATCTACTAAATTAGGGATTATGTTCATTGTCTTCCAAAAATCTATGCATCAGGTAGAACTAACACATTCACCAACTTAATTGTATCTATCAGTCGAAAGGGCAAGTCTACAGAACCCATGCACGGACAAGACATACCATTAGCGATTCGAACAGATTCCATGGGTACACCGTGTTTCAAAGAAAACCCTAACCCCTGCAAAATATCCCACCCGCTGGAGCCTATGATAGTACGACTGGCGCCACTATCTAAGAGACCTACTAACGGATACTTTCAAATATGGGCGTTGATCATTCTTCGCATAAGCAAAAATATATTCGAGCAGAATGGAGTGTTTGTTGACTAAATTATCTGGTTTGATCGCATGAGCAGAACGAGAAGAAACAACGCTACGATCTCTCACTGTCTCCTCGATTCGTTCCCCGAGCATCGTGGGCAATCACGAACGGTAAACGATAACAATATCTTTTTCTAGGCCGATCGCAGTGTTGGGAATCGTGACCTAAACGTTGACAGTTCCAACAGGGACGCTTAAGTAAAGATGTTCCTGCGGTTTCCGACGCAGACAGCGATAACGAACTACAACCAGATTCTACATACGCTAAATCAGGTTCAAGCAAACGAGTTGATTTACGAGACGGCGGTGGTGCAAAATTTTCTAGGGTTCGTTTTCTATTTTCCAAAACTCTTCCAATTTCTAATAATTCAGAACGCGAGTTAACCTTATGCAAACCTAATTGTGTTTGATAGAAAGGATGAATATTTTTTAAAATAATTTTTAATTTGACTGACTCGGATAATTTAATAGTAAGTCGATCAAATAGGCTTTCCATTATAGATAAATAAATACCCATAGATTCGTTCGGTCCTTGGGTTCTTTGACGAATTTCGTCAAACAACCGATCATTATAAGCAAGAGGTTGAAATTCTTGACGCAGTAGGACAACCAAAGATTTCCACTCATGAACTAATTTACGTGAAGCACGATACCAAACAAGTGCTTTATCTGAAAATAAATCACTAGCGGACAAAAACAATTGTTCTTCTGAGAGACCACGCGATACACGTAATTCTTCCACGCGTTCGAGAAAAGAGCTTAGTGACATAAGACGATCATCACCGTTAAATTTTACGTTCCATTTAAATACGGGTACTGAAACTTCATTTGAATTGTTACTAGTAGGGTGAATAAACGACGAAGACGCATTAGGCGGAATTTCCTCCTCATCTTCAGACGACGATTCTAGATTAAATAACATCGGTAAATATTCTGAGTCACCAATTGGTCTTTCTTTGCCGCGTATCTTTTTTTCAAAATCGGACTTTAAATTTAAAATATCCACTAAAAAGGAAGATTTAGTGGTTTTGTCGTCTTGGGAAACTATAACAGCGCGATTTGCTCTCCCTAAGACATGACTTAATTTCAAAGTAATTTTCTTTTTAACATTCTCATCACCATTAAAGTTTTCAACAATTCTGGATTGAATAGCATTAACGTCTTCTTCAAAAGTAAAAGGATATTTGGGATAATCTATAGAAGATCCCTCACGTTCCAACCGAAAAAGACTACGCAAGGTCTTCCTCATCTGTTCTACCGTATTAACTCCTGTGATACCTCGAATGGCACTCTCATAGCTTAATTTATCAGCCACAAGTCTATTAACCTCCATTTTAAAATAAAGAAGTAACTACAGCAGATTCCACCCAAGTAATAAGAAAAAAAATAATACAGGTGAAATGTAAGTACGCACAAAAAATTTTTAATAACAATGAACAATATGCCAAAATATCTGCCTAGGGCACAACGTTGGTCGCCACTAATTGCCACGGTGTTTACCGTAGAATATACTCGGCCAGACAGGAAACGTGCCAACTGTTATCCGGAACTTCCGAAGTCTAATTGTACAGGCAGGTAATTACTAAATTAATTAATATAAGCCTGTATTCAATTTTTTTTATATGTGGATGCACGAGATATATCCAGAGTTACCGCTTCAAGTACACCACATGACACGAATTTTTAAATAGAACCAAAAATTGTTGATAATAGAATGAAACCAGAAAAATGCTCAAAAGTACCTAGCAATGATAAAATTTGGCCTAGGGGTCAGGCTATTGAATTGGAATTCAAAATTGATATCACTAAAGACATCTATTATGCTAAATGTGACGTAAAATAATTATTTTTAAAAAGTTTACTATTCATGAATATATTGAAATTTATTGTTAAATAAAAATTAAACCGTTACAATTGTCCGTATTCTGACAAATTTCGGTGAAGTCTTAAGAAATAACTTTCGTTTGGTTGATTTCTTTCAGGGTACATTTCAAAATAGGTGTTTAATGTATCTCTCGAGTTTCTGCCTTTGGCATAATAGATTTGCAACATGTCACGCTTTTCATCGTTTGAAAATGGCATTTTAAATACTAATACAATTACAACATTCACAAAAAAAAAACACAAATACAATTACAGTACAGTAGCCATATTAAAAACAATAAAGAATAATCAAATTTAAAGGTATCTTGATAATAAAAAACAATATGTACACGCATCTACAGTGCAATGGTATCTAGATCGTTTTTTAAAATCAACAATAATTTTACTTTTTTGATAATATTAGCTAAACGGTTCAACATAAGGTAGACAAATTATACATTTTTGAAATCACAAAAAAAAAGCTCTACTTAGTGGTCTAAGAATTCAAGATGGCAGCCATAAGAAATAAAAAAGTTGATGATGGCCGGCAGAAGACGAAACGTCGTATTAAAATATTGATGCCGCCATTTTGTAGGCAAGAAAAAGTTGTCTTAAGAATGTATTGTTTAATTTTGAATATCTTTGTAAATAAGGGCAAGAAAAAATAAAAACGAAAATTTTTTTTTTTTGGTTTCTCGGCAGCATGTTGTTCCCAAAATTTCGCAACTTTGCCAAATTTAAACCACCTCTATCTCTTACCGTTTTCGAAATCCCCATGGTTAGCCTCGAATTTGAATCACCCTGTATATATGTATATATTATATTATATATATATATATATATATATATATATATATATATATATATATATATATATATATATATATATATATATATATATATATATATATATATATATATATATATATATATATATATATATATATATATATATATATATATATATATCATTCTATCATTTTGCGTCCATCAATTGGGCAATTTGGCTACACTTTACAAAGTGGCGTCTGTATATGGACGCCAGGTTACAATGCTTAATAATTTTCTTAGTACGACTGTTAGAGAAGCACCGTTGGCAGCAGACGATTCCAAATGAACCCTGAGCATGGGTGGCATTCCATACTTCTACGTTGAACGACTGTAAGATTCAAATTTAAATTTGAATCTGGCACCTTTCAGTTCAGTTGGTGACATTGCGTCGGTCTAGTAAGTAGTTTTTTTTAGAGTGTGAACTTGGACTATGTTATATTGTGATTATATGAAAAACCATTAAAATATTATTCCTTTATTTTTCATTATTTTACAATTCAAACCACCCTTACATAATAAAAAACCATCATCTACAAAATGGTTTCTCAACAACTTAATTAGATGTGGGATGTCAGCAAACATGTAAGCCCGCTGGTTGAAAGCTGGATTAACCCTAGAACCATAAACATAATTTTTCACGCTTATTACTAACGCACGTAAAATTAACGAATGCGATGGAAATCACAAGTTAAGGGCGAATAAATAAAAATATTTAAGCTTTGTTTTGCTAAAGGATAGGATACAGGTATTTAATTGTTAAAGCACATGTCAAATATCAAATAGGGGATTAAAAAACAGAATTCACATATAAGATAAAAACCATTTAAAATTCTATCCAATTCTTGATCAGCATAGTAGCCTTTAGCTTTTTGTGCCATTCTAGATAACACTATTACAAATAAATTGTGCTCAAAACTACTTCTATCACTCGAAAACTTAGTCTTATTACTAACGTACGTAAAATTTACCTGCACACACTTACAAATTCCAACATAAACTGATAAATATAGAAAACAATTTACCTGGTTAAAGTTGTTTTGCATTGGAAAGGGTCGGGGATAGCATTCCTAGGTGCTTAAGTGGATTAACCCATTCTACCTTAAGTTATATTGCAATTTCATACTATTACACGTAAAATTTACGTACGTTAGTGTTCTAGGGTTAACAAAGCATACTTGCATTATATTTCTTCCCAGTTGTTTATGTAACCCTCAATTATTTCCACCCAAGTCACTTACTACCGCTACAACAGGAAAACCAGCACTTTCTATATACTTTACGATTTCAAACAGCTTGCTTTTTGTCATGGAACAGTCATATAATCATTAAAAATGGGCTGTTTCCAATTACCAACCTCTTAAAGTTGCAACTTGAACATAGTTGCAGGGTTTTATGGTTTCATCGTTAGATTAGTCATACATATAACAATTTCTGAGTTTCATTTCATCGAATGACAAAACACACTATTTTTGTAGGTCTGAAAAATCTGCTTCTTTACAATCATGAAAACCTACAAAAAACATATATTTATAACCACATTATTGACATTTACAGTAATTCAACATTGAAAATAACTTGTAAGGGTCACTTTTTTTTATTAGAACTGTTGTCGAACTTCATTAACTTTGATACCTAGACGAGCGTTTTCAGAATGGCAAACGTTGAGTAGAAAAATTGAATGGCGGAATCAAATACATGGCATTATTTTGTTGATTAATCTTAAAATTAAATTTACCTGAAAGGTATAATGATAGTCAAACGTTCGCAATTTTGATAAGACTCACATATGTAATACAACTATTATTACCTTTTTTAATACCCCTAGTCTCAATTGTGTTATCTTACACCATGATCGCAGTGTAGATATTGTTGGCAGGGGGTATTCTTTTTTTTTAGCAATAACCTATATACTCGGACACCAGCTGAGTGAATAATCACAGCTTTAGAAATGTCTTCTATGGTCCAGGTTATTCGTTTATGAAATTTTTTAAACTTGTTGATTTGAGACGGGGTGAATAAATGATGAAAAACCTTTGTTACGGTTAGGATTTGAAATTATACAATTTTCTATATACATTTCTTTTAATACAATGGTTAGAAATAATTTTTACCTGAGTTGTTGGGTGGCCGATTGTGACAAACTACTAAAAGAAACTCAAATTGATTGCTGACTTGATAATGAATGATTGTAAAACTGTACGTATCGTACCAAGAACAGCGTGTAAATGACCACCGATAAGATTGTTACATTCTTGCGGGACCTGATCACAACGGCCACTGATCATAACGGCCACCCCGGTTTTTGTTATTTCATAACGCCCACCTTGATCATAACGGCCACTAATATTATTTGATCACAACGGCCACCTTGTTCACAACGGCACTCTTTCAATTGATCACAACGGCCACCTTGATCACAACGGCCAATTTTACAAGTTAATCATAACGCCCACTGTGATCATAACGTCCACTCGTACTCATTATCATAACGGCCACCTTGATCATAACGCCCACCGACGCCATGAGTGGAAAACGGCATACGACAATGATCACAACGGCCACCATGATCACAACGGCCAATTTTACAAGTTGATCATAACGGCCACTGTAATCATAACGTCCAATCTTACTCATTATCATAACGGCCACCTTGATCACAACGCCCACCGACGCCATAAGTGGAAAACGTCATACGACGATGATCACAACGGCTACCATGATCACAACGGCCAACTTTGTAACGGTATAAACGGGTGGTAGAACGGGATTACAGATAAATTGGCCCCTTTTTGCCTCGACTAGTCAGCGTGCGGATCGTGGATTGATGTTAATAATTTTGCACATCCAGAATAATAAATCGTACGTCAGTCAAAATAGGGGATGAAGTCAAAATCGTTTCGGTTAAGGGCGCCAGGATATTTGATAGACAAAAATAAGGGTTGTCGTGCCAAAATTACGAGTACATAGCGTGTCTAAACATCCAAAAAACATGCGCTTACCTATTCGTAATCAATCCCAGGTGTGCTGGACAGCAATTCAGCAAACCACCTAAAATCGGGCTTAAAAAAAAACACTACACGCTTGTCAAACAAAAGCGTGGTCAACACTCAATAACGTTACGTTAATACACCTCCGTGTAAATAATTTGACGTTAACTAATAATCAAAACAAAACAAAAAAAATCAAGCTTATAGAATGCAATTTAAATAATTAATACTCAACTAAAACAAAATCAAATAAAACACTAAATATTAAGAACGCTATTACTCAAAAATAGAAACAAAAATTACGTTATTACTCAATAATAAAAAACTAACTTCGTTACGTTATAACTTAAATTATCGGTAAATTTGCAAAAACAAAAAAAAACTGGTATGCAACACAGAAGGGTTTTCAGAGAATACCAAACACATTTATAAAACAAAACAAAGCTATAATAAAATAATAAAATCAGTATAAATATAGACATACGAAAATGCGTATAAACAAAACAAAAAAAAAGAATACAAAGGCTTATTAGGCGTCAGGTCGTCTGATCAGAGTACTGCTTTAGCCAGTCTAAATCGTTTAACCTAAATATAAATAAACCGTGGATTATATATCCACACAACTACAGGGTCAACTGCCCTTTACTAATAAAATAAAAAAAGTGTGAAGGCGGAGCGTTAGAGTTACGATTAATTCCAATAACTAAATTCAAAACACAGTTTAAATTAACAAAAAAAAACGATACACAACTCCGCTTTCAAACCTTCAACAAATAAAATAATTCGAAACACACAACAATCTTAAAAGTTTTCGATAAAAAACACAATGTTATAATACCTTACAAGGTCTAGATAGCACCTCCTCTGTGTTACAACGGATGGTACGAACCAGGTGATCGGCTACAGCTATAACGGGAATGGAAACTCCCAGGTCCGGCAAAATGATGATAAAATGTTGACTGATATTCTGTTATACACGAACAATTTCTTAAGTTGACTCGTTAAAATGTTACTGCATTAACCAAAACTTATTGTACAATAATAATGTGAGCGTTCAAAATTGTTTGATAACTTTTAGCTTTTAATGTTCTTTTAAATAATTTTATTTTCCACTAAAACTCCTTAATAATTTGTTTAAATAACTAAATATATTTTAATATATTGCGATAGTTTCTTTGTATCTTTACACACGCTTTGTACGATAAATAGGTGGCACTGTAAGAACGATGATTTTAAGCAAATCCGCAAAGGCGATATAAACCAAAAGTCCATCGACGCACTAAAAAAACACGAAGATGTCCTCCAGGTAATTT
This sequence comes from Vesta saturnalis, assembly GCA_036346205.1. Classification (NCBI taxonomy): domain Eukaryota; kingdom Metazoa; phylum Arthropoda; class Insecta; order Coleoptera; family Lampyridae; genus Vesta; species Vesta saturnalis. The sequence continues at coordinate 469,982 of JARFJB010001486.1, read as the reverse complement.
TACGTAAAACCGAAATCGGCACTAGGTATAATCCTTTGGTGAATGAACAATTTTCATAAATCCCTTTCACAGGTTACTTCAGTAGTTAAACTACCCTTATTACACAAAAAGTACGTTCGTTAAACACCACAAGGTCCAAAGTATCAACGTTCTAAATCACCCCCCCTAAGCGTAACACAAGCGGCAACGTATACTACTCGAAAGCGAGATCTGTCTAAGACTGCCCCAAAGTATTCACAAAAATCCATCTTTGAATTTGCATCCCACTACTCATAAAAAAATCTTATCTAATATAATTCAACCAATTAAAAAAACGGAAGGGGAAACCAAAGTACCCCCGTACTACAATTTCGTTTTCGTCCGTAAGGACTCGGTAAATTTTGAAAAACTAACCGTCAGCAAGATCAACGAATACAGCCTCTGTATGTTTACCTTAAAGTACGAACAATAAGGCCCACATGCAATCTCTATGAATCAAAACCAAAATACCTAATAATAAACTGGACAACTATACGTAAGCGTCTGTATGGCGCGACCATGACATCATACAGATAAACCTATACTATTCATTTAAATTACTTCATTTTCTATTATATTTTTCGGAAATCAAACGAAATAAACCTTAATTAAACTTATATACAACTATTTACAAATAAGCGTTAATCAATATTCAATAAACGAAAATAATACGGAAAAACAACCTAAATTTTCGGAATAATAATTTCACAAACAAAGAATCTAAAGCTCACCACATACGTTAAAGCAAATTTACTATAAAACTTAATTTGACAACAAAAAAAAATTTATATACGGAATCTTAACTAAGTACATAGAACTACAAACAAAATTACCCACTACGTATACAGGGTGTTCAAAATACCCTGACAACTTTACAAGTTGATCAAAACGGCCACCGTGATCATAACGTCCACTCGTACTCATTATCGTAACGGCCACCTTAATCACAATGCCCACCGACGCCAGTAGTGGAAAACATCATACGACGATGATCACAACGGCCACCATGATCACAACGGCCAACTTTACAAGTTAATCATAACGCCGAATCTTAATAATGTTCATAACGGCCACCGTGATCACAACGGCCTCCCACGCCAGTTGACAGAAACGCCCAACAACGATGATCACAAACGGCCACTCTTAGTCGGATGATGATCATAACTGTCGCCTTGATCACGACGCCAATTTTTAAATTGCAGTTCCGCCAGGACATCCTATCCTTGAGAAGGAGTATTTGGGGGAGCTGACTTTCTATCGGTACAAACACATGCAAAAGTATAACTGTACGTCTTTACCGGTAGTTTCCAATTTATATTTAAATCACAACATTATGCAATAACAAATGTCAAATTGTTAAAATATATTGTTGTAGTCACATTGTACGTATAGCATTTAATGGACTCTTATTGCCTAATAGCTTTTTTTCATTGAAATTAGTTTACATATTTTCTGGAGGTCCGATAGGGTTAGTGGAGCCGTACTTCATAGCTAACGCAGCTTTTTTTCGATTAAAGCGTATATCTACTCCGAAATAAACAAAATTAAACGGAAGGATTTAAAAATATTTGGAAATAAAAATTGTACTACATAAATATTTTCAGTATATTTAGGCAATCGAAGTACCTTCCAAAGCTTAAAAATAGGTAGCGTTAGAAATCTGAAAATATTTTAGTTGAAGAGAATGCAGCCGAGTATACCGCATTCTAAATGTTTAAATTATTATTTTGGCCAGAACTCCATAAGCTTGTAATGAACGGTGTCAGACACCCTATATGATACCTAATTTTTATCTTATCTATACGTGTTTATGCAAGTAAGATATGTATAAGGTGTTCAAACAGACTTCATTACTCATTACTTCAAATCTTCACATTCTGACTTTCAGTTTACTTTCCTCTTTGATGTAGAAAGACTAACAAAACATAAAATGTGTAATAATTTTTTTATTAATTTGTGCATACATATCCAATTAAGTGCTTACAATACGCAAAAACTCTGTTATCGTGGTTCTCTCTAGAGGACAAACAGAGTAGTCTATGACATAACCTAATTCTTCGTCCGGTCTCTGATGTTGCATGTTTCTGACTTTATATTGTTCTGTACAATCGTCGCATAACCCAAAGTGCTTACATGGGAGCAACACCGTTGTTGGCACGTTTTCTTTGCAGATAATGCAAGTAGCATGATTAGATATTTGAGAGGCTTCAGGTGCGCTTTCTCTCGAATTTTCCTCTTCGTGCTCATCATCAGGTATATCTTCTACTTCTTGGATTTCATCTGAAATGTGACGTACGTATGAGTAACTTCAATTAGGTTTCATTTACTATATGGGTGACTTACATAGGTATTTTTATAATAAGTAAGAAGTGTCAAAAAACAATTTCTAAAAAGATGTAATGAAAAAACCTTACCTACTACTTCATATTCTGGCGGAACAGACCCCAAAAGAGGGTCTAACTATTTTATGAAGAACAACTATTGGCCGTTATGATCACGATTCGAGTAAAAGGGGATCATCGTTGTTGGGCGTTTCTGTCAACTGGCGTCGGTGGCCTTTGTGATCACGGTGGCCGTTATGAACATTATTAAGATTGGGCGTTATGACCAACTTGTAAAGTTGGCCGTTGTGATCATGGTGGCCGTTGTGATCATTGTCGTATGACGTTTTCCACTTATGGCGTCGGTGGGCGTTATGATCAAGGTGGCCGTTATGATAATGAGTACGAGTGGACGTTATGATCACAGTGGGCGTTATGATTAACTTGTAAAATTGGCCGTTGTGATCAAGGTGGCCGTTGTGATCAATTGAAAGAGTGGCCGTTGTGAACAAGGTGGCCGTTATGATCAAATAATATTAGTGGCCGTTATGATCAAGGTGGGCGTTATGAAATAACAAAAACCGGGGTGGCCGTTATGATCAGTGGCCGTTGTGATATAGACCCGTTTATGCCATCTGTTACTATTTTATTTTAATACTATTTAAAATATATATAGAAAATTGTATAATTTCAAATTCTAACCATAACACAAGAGCTGTGTTCTTTCGCTAAGAATTCAAATCATGATTTTCACATCACGATCCTATAATCAAGATTGAAATTGGTTAACAAGAAAACAGCAAATCACCTGTCTTTAATCGGATCCGGAACATAACTATAACCTCACATTTTTGTGTTTATCTTTTCAATTGTTGACTAAAACAAAACTGAAAATTTCTTGAAAAAAAATGGATATCGACTATTTTATTGTGGTATGTAACCTATTTAATAGACAAAGTAATTGGATTATACCTTAGTTGTTGATTTTTAGAAAAGTTTAATTGATGTACCATTAGATACATTTGATAGTAGCAGCAGTGATAAAGACACAATGGCACAAGTCCATAAAAAAATACGTGTTGCTAGTTATATTGAAACTACAGTACAGAAATATTCTAACAATGAGTTTCGAGAACATTTTCGTCTCCACAGTAGCACTGTGAATGAGCTAATAGATAGGCAAACTATTTTTCTAAATTTTAGTACATCTTTTAAATGACGTATTGGTTACAGGACGATATGCAACAGCATCTGCTACAACTCATAAAGGTGGATGGACACCAGTAACCACAAAAAAAGCCATGTTAGCTACAATATGGTATTTAGCTAATATTGAAACTTTTAGACAGGTTGCTGATAGATGTGACATAACCACAAGCTGCGCTTATTATACAATAAAAAAAGTAGTTACTTTTTTAAATTCGTTGAGTAACGAGTACATTAAATGGCCCACTACAGATGAGGCCAAAACAATAAGTCGTGGATTTGAGAAAAAAAGAGGTCTAAAAAACATCATAGGGGCTATTGATGGGTCGTATCTAGCTATTCGGAGACCTAAGCACCATGAAGGTGATTATGTAAATCGTAAAGGTTACCACAGTGTCATTTTGCAAGGAACTGTAAATGACAGAATGTATTTTATTGATGTATGTATTGGAGAGCCAGGCTCCTTGCATGATGCGAGAATGCTTCGCAAAAGCAGTTTGTACAGAAGTGCAATGAGCAATTCTGCCAATCTGTTTTTTGGTGAATATCAATTGATCGGTGCCTCTGCATATCCAAGATGTGACTGGCTGTTACCACCTTATAAAGATATTGGCCAATTAACACAAGAACAAATAGATTTTAATTATGCCCATTCAGCCACACGGATTATTGTCGAACATGCCTTTGGTATACTGAAAGGCAAATTTCGACACATTAATAAGTTCGATAATTTGCATTTACGGTTTATTAATAAATGTATATTAAGTGCTATTGTTTTGCATAATATATATATTTTGAAAGATGTGGATACAAATATAGAATAACTTATATAATATTACAAAAAATATACACTGTATAAAAAACATACTATTGTTTTTGTTGTAAATAACGTTCTAATAAATCCAGTTTTCGCTTTTCTACTTCTAGTTTCTCTTTCTCCAACTTCATCTTTTCATCATGTCTTCGTTGTTTGTCCTTATAATAGTTTTCTTTTTCTTTCTTTAAACGTACTTTTGTAGTTTTTAGTGTTTCACAGGATGCACTAGAAAGCTCTGTAGTACTTGTTTCAATGGAAGTGCTTGGGGATGATGGATCATTAGGGTTCTCTAAATGAATGTATTGAATAGTTTAAACAAATTACCTTTAGAAAAAATAATTACCAATTTCTTTAAAATCAGTAACACCAACTTCCAATGTTAATGACGATTTATTAGATGGTTTATCTCCTAAAATTTCATCAATGACTTCAAAGTACTTGTAATGTACAGAAGATCGTCCAGTTCTTTTTGGGCCTTTATTATCTTTAATGGAACGATATACCTTCAGGAGATTCAACCACTTCCTTTCGCACTTTTCGGCAGATCTCTAAAATAAAGACATTGCACAAATAATGCACATTAACTACCTATTTGAACGTATTACATATATTTTTCTACTTTGTAATTTTTCTGCAATTATAACCCATACCGACTTTCTTTTTTTAGCAAGTTTAAAATCACTAACATGTTCCTTATATATATATATACATCTATTAAATTCAAAGTTTCATTTTCATTCCATACTTCCGATGAATCTGCATTTTTTTGTTCCTCTGCTAGACTGATTAATATGTCACCTTCCTCGCCCCCTTCATTATCATTTTGCTGCGCATAATGGAGCATACTTGAATAAAATTCATCATCTATAATGAAAAGTGTATCACGTATAATAAACACTCAGAAAAAAATAAAAGTTACCATGTTGCAAACGCTGATGGTTCTCTTTACTGACTACTACTTGGTAGGATTTATTATTTTCAGAGTCATATAATTCTACAATGATACTTTCTACCATATTTTCTTCGCAATTATTCATTTTCACGTTTAATCACCTAACCTAACCTCAGATTAAAGTAAAAACAAAACAAATCATGATCCCTTGATCGAATCGCAAAAATTCAATGATTCAGAGGGGCAAGGGAATTACGGATCACGATTGATTTGAACAGAACGCTGTCGAATCAAACACGTTTGGATCCACTTTTACAGTGCGAAAGAACACAGCTCAAGTTTTCATTTTTTTATCTATTAACCTCATATTTTAATTTGGCTGTTGTATCGTCTCTCTCGTCAGCCTCTGTGTTCGCACTAAAATAAAAATATTACATGGATTTTCTGCAGAAGACAAAATAAATATGCATTTTTCATGCATTATAAATAATTACCTTGAATCTGTTTTTCTGCTACCATTTTCTACTTCAATATTACTACCACAATTACTGCTAACACAAACATCCCTATAACCAAACAAGACTATATCAACATATATTATTTTAGATTTTAATCAAGATAAATTATAATATTTTTTCACAAAGGCAATGGTTCTAAGTATCGAACCACTTTTTTCTGTATATATGCCCTAAACCAATTTCCACTACAATGCAGCTTACCTGGTTAATGGAAGAGTTTCTGATCGATTTCTTTTTACAGTACGACTATTTCGAACCAATTTTTCTTTCTCATTTCTTGATTTTTCCATTGGTAAACTGAGAAACGGCACTGCGTCTTCTTTAAGTAGTCGACGATTTCGGGCAATATACCCTAAAAGTTCAAAACGTAGATTTCGTTCGTAAGATGAATCGTCGAAATGCTTAGAACAGACTCTGGCAGTTTTTACGTTAAAGTGATCTGCCCGTTTGCAAGCTATCACCCAACGCTTTAGCATATTTTCATCTTTAGGAAACCGAAATAGCATCAGATCGCTTGTAAAACTTTTTAATCCATTATCGGTATTACACCCTGCCACAGCACACCGCATTTTGTTGGAAAATAATCCTTTAACAACACAAAACGCCACCGAAATCTCTCAAAACAGAAGAAATACCAACAGCTTAAAGTTACTTTCGCTTTTCTTTGAAGGACATTCGCTTACAGAACAGTACCAACCTAATAAAAAATAATAAAATAACTAAATAATTCAGCATGAAATTACATTCGTTTTTTTTATATGAACCCCTTTATTTTATATGAAATAGTAATGTAATCTTTAGTAGTCAATTCGAAACATCCAACTCGATATCGGCATTTGCGCGTATATAAATATAGAAGGCGTGAATTCAAAATTAATTTACAAATTTTGAGCGAGCTTTGGAAGAGGAGGATTATTCGAATAAGGCGCACAAGTTCCCACCTTAAATTCCCTACAGGTCGTTTTTCGAAAAAGTATTGCACGATTCGAAAAATCTACCTCGATGTCGGCAATTGCGCGTATACAAATATAGAAGGCGTGAATTCAAAATTAATTTACAAAATTTGAGCGAGCTTTCGAAGAGGATTATTCGAATAAGGTGTACAACTTCCCACCTTTAATGCTCTACAGGTCGTTTTTCGAAAAGAACTGCACGATTCGAAAAATCTACCTCGATGTCGGCAATTGCGCGTATACAAATATAGAAGGTGTGAATTCAAAATTCATTTACAAAATTTGACCGAGTTTTGGAAGAGGATTATTCGAATAAGGTGTACAACTTCCCACCTTTAATGTACTACAGGTCGTTTTTCGAAAAGTACTGCACAATTCGAAAAATCCACCTCGATATCGGCAATTGCGCGTATGCAAATATAGAAGGCGTGAATTCAAAATTAATTTACAAAATTTGAGCGAGTTTTGGAAGAGGAGGATTTATTCGAATAATGTGGATCAAGTTCCTACGTTTAATGCCCTATGGACCGTTTTTCCAAAAGTACTGCACAATTCGAAAAACCGACCTCGATGTTGGCAATTGCGCGTTGCAAATATAGTAGGCGTGAATTCAAAATTAATTTAGAAAATTTGGGCGAGTTTTGGAAGAGGAGGATTATCCGAACAAGGTGGCTAAAAGGTCTCACCTTTAATGTCCTATAAGCCGTTTTTCGAAAAGTACCGCACAATTCGAAAAATCCACCTCGATGTCAGCAATTGCGCTTATATAAATACAGTAGGTGTAAATTCAAAATTAATTTACAAAATTTGAGCGAATTTTGGAAGAGGAGGATTACTAGTACAAGGTGACACAAGGTCCCACCATTAATGTCCTATATGCCGTTTTTCGAAAAGTACTGCACAATTGGAAAAATCCACCTCGATATCGGCAATTGCACATATACAAATACAGAAGGCGTAAATTCAAAATTAATTTACAAAATTTGAGCGAGTTTTGGAAGAGGATTATTCGAATAAGGTGTACAACTTCCCACCTTTAATGCCCTACAGGTCGTTTTTCGAAAAGTACTGCACAATTGGAAAAATCCACCTCGATGTCGGCAATTGCGCGTATACAAATATATAAGGCGTGAATTCAAAATTAATTTACAAAATTTGAGAGAGTTTTGGAAGAGGAGGATTTATTCGAATAATGTGGATCAAGTTCCTACGTTTAATGCCCTATGGACCGTTTTTCCAAAAGTACTGCACAATTCGAAAAACCGACCTCGATGTTGGCAATTGCGCGTTGCAAATATAGTAGGCGTGAATTCAAAATTAATTTAGAAAATTTGGGCGAGTTTTGGAAGAGGAGGATTATCCGAACAAGGTGGCTAAAAGGTCTCACCTTTAATGTCCTATAAGCCGTTTTTCGAAAAGTACCGCACAATTCGAAAAATCCACCTCGATGTCAGCAATTGCGCTTATATAAATACAGTAGGTGTAAATTCAAAATTAATTTACAAAATTTGAGCGAATTTTGGAAGAGGAGGATTACTAGTACAAGGTGACACAAGGTCCCACCATTAATGTCCTATATGCCGTTTTTCGAAAAGTACTGCACAATTGGAAAAATCCACCGCGATATCGGCAATTGCACATATACAAATACAGAAGGCGTAAATTCAAAATTAATTTACAAAATTTGAGCGAGTTTTGGAAGAGGATTATTCGAATAAGGTGTACAACTTCCCACCTTTAATGCCCTACAGGTCGTTTTTCGAAAAGTACTGCACAATTGGAAAAATCCACCTCGATGTCGGCAATTGCGCGTATACAAATATATAAGGCGTGAATTCAAAATTAATTTACAAAATTTGAGAGAGTTTTGGAAGAGGAGGATTTATTCGAATAATGTGGATCAAGTTCTTACGTTTAATGCCCTATAGACCGTTTTTCCAAAAGTACTGCACAGTTCGAAAAACCGACCTCGATGTTGGTAATTGCGCGTTGCAAATATAGTAGGCGTGAATTCAAAATTAATTTAGAAAATTTGGGCGAGTTTTGGAAGAGGAGGATTATCCGAAAAAGGTGGCTAAAAGGTCTCACCTTTAATGTCCTATAAGCCGTTTTTCGAAAAGTACCGTACAATTCGAAAAATCCACCTCGATGTCAGCAATTGCGCTTATATAAATACAGTAGGTGTAAATTCAAAATTAATTTACAAAATTTGAGCGAATTTTGGAAGAGGAGGATTACTAGTACAAGGTGACACAAGGTCCCACCATTAATGTCCTATATGCCGTTTTTCGAAAAGTACTGCACAATTGGAAAAATCCACCTCGATATCGGCAATTGCACATATACAAATACAGAAGGCGTGAATTCAAAATTAATTTACAAAATTTGAGCGAGTTTTGGAAGAGGATTATTCGAATAAGGTGTACAAGTTCCCACCTTTGATGTACTATAGGTCGTTTTTCGAAAAGTACTGCACAATTCGAAAAATCCACCTCGATGTCGGCAATTGCGCGTATGCAAATATGGAAGGCGTGAATTCAAAATTAATTTACAAAATTTGAGAGAGTTTTGGAAGAGGAGGATTTATTCGAATAATGTGGATCAAGTTTCTACGTTTAATGCCCTATATGCCGTTTTTCCAAAAGTACTGCACAGTTCGAAAAATCGACCTCGGTGTTGGCAATTGCGCGTGACAAATATAGTAAGCGTGAATTCAAAATTAATTTACAAAATTTGGGCGAGTTTTGGAACAGCAGGATTACTAGTACAAGGTGACACAAGGTCCCACCATTAATGCCGTTTTTCGAAAAGTACTGCACAATTGGAAAAATCCACCTCGATGTCGGCAAATACAGAAGGCATGAATTCAAAATTAATTTACAAAATTTGAGCGGGTTTTGGAAGATGAGGATTATCCGAACAAGGTGGCTAAAAGGTCTCACCTTTAATGCCCTATATGTCGTTTTTCGAAAAGTACCGCACAATTCAAGAAATCCACCTCGATGTCAGCAATTGCGCTTATATAAAATTAATTTACACAGTTTGGGCGAATTTTGGAACAGGAGGATTACTAGTACAAGGTGACATAAAGTCTCACCATTAATGCCCTATATGCCGTTTTTCGAAAAGTACTGCACAATTCGAAAAATCCACCTCGGTGTCGGCAACTGCGCGTATACAAATACAGAAGGCGTGAATTCAAAATTAATTTTCAAAATTTGAGCTGGTTTTGGAAGAGGAGGATTATCCGAACAAGGTGACATAAAGTCTCACCTTTAATGCCCTATAAGCCGTTTTTCGAAAAGTAGCGTACAATTCGAAAAATCCACCTCGATGTCAACAGTTGCGCTTATATAAATACAGTAGGCATAAATTCAAAATTAATTTACAAATGAGCGAATTTTGGAAGAGGAGCATTACTAGTACAAGGTGACACAAGGTCCCACCGTTAATGCCCTATAGGCCGTTTTCTGAAAAGCACCGCACAATTCGAAAAATCCACCTCCACATTATTGTTGTTATTACACTAAGTACCTGTTTATTATATATTACAATCCAGCGATATTATTATTATAGATAAGAAAGGGAATCCTATGCATACGTATGTAAGTAAAAAAGCTAATTTTCAAATTCGTTTTTTTGAAAAAAACGAATTTCACTTGTACTTGCATTTTCCTTCTCAGCTGCCTCCCAGTTTGCTCCTTTACCTTTTCAAATATTCCTTTAACAGCATTGTTCGTAAATATGTGCTTCTGACACCAAACACAAATCTATCTTTTAAGGCCTCTTTTAGAAAATCTCCAAACTTACATATCGCTGCTTTTGAGTTTAACTTAATGATATAATCGTTAATTGACTGTCCTAATTTTTGATCTTCTTTATGAAATTTATACCTCTGCGGAATCTCATTTAACACACGTTTAAAATAATCCTTTAATCATTTAACTAACTCGGCGTACGTTTTCGTCTTTGGATCCCCTGGGCTTATCAGTTTCTTTAATATGGGATACGTGTCCTATCCCAACAGCGTTATTAAGCATGCTACTTTGGTCTCGTCCAAAATATCGTTTAACACAAAAAATTGCTTCAACCTTTCTACATAATGATTAAAATCTTCTCCTGGCACAAAATTTTCAATTTTTCCTAACATGTTGCTTTAGCATTTTCTCGTATCCACAATCTACACACGTACTTACTTTTTTTTCTTTTTCACTCGACGCATCCACTTATGTTAATTTAATATCTTCCTCCTCGTCGCCATTTTCAGATTAAAAGAATTTCGTGGTTGATTAGGTAATTATTATTGATTGGATTGTCAACTCCATATATATCATAAATTGCTAATACCATTATCGACCACATTTTTAATTATTTCAAACTAATTAATTACTCATAATTGAACTAAAAAGTATGTACTGTGTTGTTAATGATATAATTTAAGTTTTCAATAAAACTTAAATTAAAAATTAATCAATTAATTTTGAATTCACACCTTCTGTATTTCTACACCGACGTGGATTTTTCGAATTGTGGGGTACTTCTCGAAAAACGGCCTATAGGGCATTACAGGTGGGACATCCTCTTCCAAAACTCGCTCAAATTTTGAATTTGAATTCGAATTGACTACTAAATATTACATCTGTATTTCATATGAAATAAAGGCGTTCATATATTTAAAAAATATCGAATGTAATTTCAAGCGGGATTATTTAGTTATTTTATTTTTTATTAGGTTGGTACAATTCCACACGTGAATGTCCTTGAAAAAAAAACAGAATTAGCTTAGTAACTGCATTGGTTAATTTTAACTTTTCCAGTTCCAGTTTACAATGTCTCTGCTTTTTCACACGAAATGTACGTCAAAATCTACTGCAATTGTAGCAGACAAAAACGTATTATCACATAGTAGCAACGAAAACGTGTCCTCGCCTAGCAGCATGCCTTCGCCTAGTGTGAACGAAAACCTGTCTTCCCTAATGGCAATGAATACGTGTGTTCACCTAGTAATGAAGATATATGTTCACCTGGGGATCATACCATTTGGGGTTATAAAGAAGTCTTGCAATTGATAGATTCATTCAAAACACACAAAGATGATTTAATACATCCTAAAAAAACAAAAGGCCGTGGCTATCCACACGCGAAATTAACCTAAATCTGTTTAAAAAAATGGAAATAAAAAGAGAATCTAAAATCTACGGTAACCTAGGATCCAAGGTACGTTAAGCTACAGTCCATTGAGAGAATCCCAGGTTACCGTAGATTTTTTTTCCTTTTTATTTCCATCTCTAGACAGATTAAGGTTTTAATTTTTTAGTGCGGATAGTCACAGCGAAAACAAAAAATGTGTATGAAAATGTTGCAAATAACCTGATTAGCGCAGGCTGTAATGTAACCGCAATAAAAGTACAAAACAAGCGAAAAAGCTTGGTTCGCAGCGACAGTAAGGCGAAGGACACGAAAAATCGACCTGGGAGTGGTCCATCATGTTTTCAATTTTTTGACGTGATGGATGATATACTGAGACAAAAGCCGAGTAACGCTTGCAGACATTCATTTAATTCCAGTGTTAATAGTAGCGTTGCAGGGAAGGTAAACCTGAAGCCCCCTGCAGCAGTGCTCAAGACCAAAAGGAAACTTCGCGAAAGATGAGAACACTGTTCCAGTGAAACGCTTAAACGAGAGTATATTTTAGATAAGGAGGAATAAACAAAATGGCAAAAAAGGTATAAAGGAATAGTTGCGTTAGAAACGAAACGATTAGAATTACAAAAGCGAAAGCTTGATAATATTAAACAATATTAAACAATAAAACTAATTTGTACACAATATTAAATTTATGAAAATGTACACTTTCACCATTATTATACATATTAAAATACTAATTTTTTTGGGTTTTAAATGGTGTATTTGTATATTTGTTATACAATCTAAACGTTTGGATAACACTTACAGTTATCTTCGTCAGTAGTAATACTATCTTTTAAAATTGTTAAAGATGTTGAAACAATTTGAAATTTAAAAATTAAACCGTTTAGATTGTATAACAAATATACAAATACACCATTTAAAACCCAAAAAAATTAGTATTTTAATATTTATAATTTATTTTTAACGATACATTACTTATTACTGGTAAGTTAAATACTTGATGCGTGTAAATAGTGTTTTCTATTACACGGCTTTCAGCAATATCCACTACAGTAGGTTGTAGCTGATTAAGCATATATTATGCAAAATGCATGCACTTACGATAATTGGGGGTGGTATTCTAATAAGTGGTTCTAGTCTTGTAAGACGGGAATCTGTTCACGGACCTCTTAATATGTGTTTATTATTATTAAACAGTTATACAACTTCATTATGAATGGAAAGTGGCAATCAGTCGTCGACATCGTAGTAATTAATGTGTTTACAAATATTTTAAAAATTTGCTGCTGCAGAAAACGTTAAGGTCTAAATATTAGATGAAATAATAATAATCATTTCTACCCTAGCGTTTTATACAGGCAGATTCTCTATCTAAGAAGTCAACACCTTTACATTCGAAAATCATGCCTGATTTACTTGTATGTTCAATTACTCTCACTCACAAACGCACGCACGCACGCACGTACGCACGCACGCACGCACGCACGCACACGCACACACGCACACACACACACACACACACACACACACACACACACACACACACACACACACATACACACACAAATTACTTTAAAATAAATAAATGAGCGGCAATTAAGTAAGCAGGTAATTAGACATAAATTAGGTATAATCAAACTCTTATTGTCAATGCACGATGCGCGTGTTGGTTTTAGTAAATATTTAAAAGACCGCAACAAACTAGGATTATCTTGATGGAGATAAGCACGATAAAACAGATTAGAATATACTTGTGATTGCAGATTTTTTTTTCACCGAAAATTTTTCTGCAAAATAGAAGTTGATCATGCACTGAACTTCTTATGGACCTTTTAATTAAATCAACTACACTATTAAAAACGCTTTCATTTATCAGAGCAGAATGATTGAAAAACAAGTATTATACAATACCTTGATTATCTCATCATTTAGAATTAAGCGTATAGTAAAAACTTATTTACAAGAAATCGAGCATTGGTAAATTATTATTTAATATAGAAACATTAACGTGTAAAGTTCACATACATCCCATTTTGTTGTAGCGGAACCATCTAGAATTCTTCTCAAGGAAACGTAAATGGTAACCTAGCGGTGATTTTCCAAAGGAATCAAAATATTCCCCATTTCCATTCTCGTCAATATAGATAGTGGTCCAATGCTGGTCTGTTTTTTTTGCAGGATCCGTATTTACAATAATTGTACACGGTCTAAGTGCTTGCCTGGGCAGATGATTAGATGCACATACAAGTCGGATCACATTCTTGTGGCTCGCGCGCGAGGATTAATTCTACCCGGACATTGACGAGTGCACCCACGCACAAGACCCAAGGCCAGCAGCATTCTCGTTTCTCGCGTGTTTCGCTCTTTAAAGTGTAACCGTCATCGAGAGAGCATTATTATAATGTATTCTCCTGTTTATGAGCCAACATCAGCGGACATTAGAGATTTTACTGACTTGTTAATAAACCATTACAACATAACCGTTCAAGATGACGATGGAAACGATGACATAAATGAGCTGAATGTATCTCACATCCAAGGTGATAGTGATGATTCACAGAAGAGGAAAAAGAGCAATGGGGTAGAGGAGAAGGACGAGTCTCAAAACCATGATGATGATAGCGACGAATTACTGTTCAAGAAGAAGAAGAAGACCGATGAAGAATGTGATTAAATAAATTATGTATTGTTGTTTATAATAATAATATATTTTCAAACGCTATTCCCCATTACCATTCTCGTCAATATAGATAGTGGTCCAATGCTGGTCTGTTTTTTTTGTGCAGGATCCGTGTTTACAATAATTGTACACGGTCTAGGTGCATGCCTGGGCAGATGATTAGATGCACATATAAGTCGGATCACATTCTTGTGGTTCGCGCGCGAGTATTGATTCTATCCGAACACTGACGAGTGCGCCCGCGCACAAGACCCAAGGCCAGCCGCATTCTCGTTTCTCGCGCGTTTAGCTCTTTATAGTGTAACCGTCATCGAGTGAGCATTATTATAATGTATTCTCCTGTTTATGAGCCAACATCAGCGGACATTAGAGATTTTACTGAGTTGTTAATAAACTATTATAACATAACCGTTCAAGATGACGATGGAAACGATGACGTGGATGAGCTGAATGTATCTCACATCTAAGGTGATAGTGATGATTCACGGAAGAGGAAAAAGAGCAATGAGGTAGAAGAGAAGGACGAGTCTCAAAACCATGATGATGATAGCGACGAATTACTGTTCAAGAAGAAGAAGAAGACCGATGAAGAATGTGATTAAATAAATTATGTATTGTTGTTCATAATAATAATATATTTTCAAACGCTAAGCTTTCCTTCAATTTTTATTAATAAACTTGTTTTTCCTAAAGGTGTTTGAACCTGCACTAACAAAGCTGCAGTTAATGCGAAAGGGCGGTTAGATGGGTAACTACAATAAGTGTGAAATTGGCTTACTTTTGCACTCTGTAAGTTAAATCATACTGCTATTTTTTGAATTGAGAGCTGATTTTGTATGATTAAGTTAAATCAGTTTGGTATTTTTGAATTGTGGTTGGTTGGTTTTAGCAAAGTGTAAGTTAGTCCAATCAGTATTTTTGAGCTGTAAGCTAGTTTTCGCCTGCTGTAAGTTATGATTTGATTGATTGAAATTGATTTGATTGATTGATTGAGACTGATCTAATTTTTTGATTTGATCGAACGTGATTTGTTTTGGAATTGATCTACTTAATTGATTTGTATGTTTGATAAAGAGACTTTAGAGACGAGGGAGAAACGAAAACTCTATTTTTTTTTGTGATCTACAACACCTTGCAATAACAAATGTGGATAACCCTTTCTATTTATGTAGGACTGGGGGTCATTTTGTGCCAAATTTATTTCAATATGGCTACCATCAGTAGCGCCTACAACGTTTTCAACACCTTGTTTTTTCTAAAACCTTCGTTAATTTCTACTATTCTATTTTCCGATCGGAAATCTGCCGAAATGTTTCCATGTTACTTAAGTACCACAAGAGTGTGAAGTGTAACGGTGTTAAACATGTGTGACTTGTTTCTTTTGTTTGTTTACACCCGTCACAAAGGATAAATAGTAGGTTATTTTACAATTCTTAATAATTTCAAATCCTTTAATAAAAGTTTACATTGTTTGCGTGAACTTAAAATGATTACCTTTTTATTTAATTTGGGTAGTTTCAATTTGTAAAGATATTATTAATTAATGGAATATTTACTTGCATGCTATCAGGTTACAGTTTGAGTAAATGAATTTCAATATTTGTTTCAGTAAATTGCTGTCTTATCGAGGTGCGCCAGCTAGCTCAATTATTAAAAGAAATGATCACTGTTATCAATTACCCAAAATTATACTAAATTTGATTTTCTTAATTATATATACATCGTAACTCTATTCCGTATTTATATATTCAGTATTTGAATGCTATTTGATTAATGTTCTTTATATATTGATTTATTCTACTAGATCGACAGTCCTATTTTATATTTATCGTTCAATATTTAAACACAACCCTGGACGACTTTCGGTACGCACAAAAACGTGATTTTAAGTTATTACGTCACCTTTTTTATTATCATCAACTTGACAATATGTGCACTTTATTTTACTTCGCCTTTTGTTATTTTAATAACGAAGGTATTTTTACTTCTTCCATATTACACAATGACTTTTATTTATTGTACTTTCTCAATGTATAGGGCAGTGTGAGTATTAGTGGTCACTTGTGCTGCGGCAACAACAACTTTCTAACTCCCATTTTGTCATTCGTGCCTCGGCAACGAATCACACTCTTTGGTTAGTTTCAACCAACTCTGACTACTTACTTAAAGTCACTACCAACATGCACGTCATGGTAACAACTGGCTCCCCTCTTACAACTCATTTATGCATTTGCAGATTTCCACGTTTCTTTTAAATGTTTGCTAATTAAATATGTACATAACTTATAGATATAAATTCAAGCTTTTCATCGTAATATTAAATGAATTTACATACCAATAACAAACATCATTTCTCAATTTAGAAAATAACATGTAACTTAGTGCGAAATTTGAAATTTCTCAGGCACCTGTTACAGAAGGTAAAAAGTTAGAGTTTTCAAGTAAAACCTAAAAGCAAAATTACAATATAATACAACTGCAGTTTATTTTGCTCGAACTTATCTATTATTTTATATGCTGTAACTCGTACCATGCGAAAATGGATTTAAAAGTCTTCGTTAGAATAACTGGCTACATTTTCTATATAATTACTTATTTTGATACGTTTCTTTCTTGGGTGCTCGTCGTCACTACTACTACTCTCATCAGAAGAGAACTTACTATATAATAAGTCAGTTAAAGCAGAAAATGAGTTTTCCATGATCATCTAATAATTGAAAGAACATTACAAATGCTTTAAATTTTGACTGCATAAACAAGATAAATATACCACACATGCAAAACGAGATTTTTCACCTGCGGATTATCGTTACCAATGCTGAGTTTGCTATCCATAGGTAATAAACAACAACAAAATAAATCATAAGTAATATAAACAAAACAAAGTAATTTTTTAGGTTATGTTAATAGTTTAGAATAATGTCTATGATGTGCGCAGGGATGGTATCAATACCTAAAACTCCTCTAAATTTAATGTTCTTTTTGGTACAGCTTTGAGCTGTACCCCAAGTGCGTCAAACGCTTAAAAAGAAAAAGTCTTCTGTTTCAGTTTTATGTAAAAATCGTAGTAGGGATGTTTCATTTGTGTAGTAATTCTAATTAGGTATATAATTAATTAATATGTTATTATACAAGGTGTTTGTAAATAAGTGCGAAAGATTTTAGGAGGTTATTACCGAAGCTATTTTGCGAAAAAAAGTTCCTATAAATGTAGGTCGAAATATGCTTCGTTTTCGTATTTAAGCTTTAATTTTTAACTTATTTTTATTAACTATTTCCATGAGTTTTAAAGATATTGACTCGAAATTTGCAAAACGCTTTGGAGGGATAAATGTGCATTTTTTGGGGTGATCCGAATATTTCTACTTGCCCCAGTGGCGTTCGTGCGAGAACGCCACAATTTTTTATAATAAAAAAGAATGGTGCGCCACTAACTTTTTCCAGTTTTGTATTTTTGTAGAAATCCGCAATAAATTCTGAATTAAATTGATCTCTTGAATTTTTTTCGAGCAAAAAATAAAACATTTTTTTGCCAAATTGTGTACTTTTAATTTCTATTGGTACATTATCTAGGAGGTTGCTGTCAATATTTTTAAATAAAAGAAAACCATCTCATCATAATGTCAAATTAGAATTTTTTCATTATTAGTTTACTACAATGTGAATGTCAGTAAGTGAATAATTTTTGTGTCTTCAACAAAAATTGGGAAATTTTACGAATACGGAAATGGCAGGTATGCTTTTTGTGCATGGTCGAAGTAATGAAAATGGTCTGCAAGCTCGACGACTGTATGCTCCGCGTGACGTACCCGTTGGCTCCGCCCAATGCACAATATCGTATCACTGTTTGTTGTATCTTGAGCACGTTACTCTGTGTCTTGCCGTTTACTCTCCCCAGCCGCACTGAATTTAACTTATCACGACAACAGTGCATACTAACATCTGTTTGGTAAATAAAGGAAATTCCGCACAAAACCTTCGATACCTTAGACAAGGAATTGTACCTAATCTAAGGTATATATTTGAAGACCAAAATATAAGATTAAGAATAAATGAGGGATATGTAGTAGATAATAATTAATATTACATGTAAACGTTTTAATAAACATTGTGAATAGTTCAAGATGTCAGCTGAAAATAAAAATATAATAAAATTAGAACCTAAAGAAGAAGGTAGCGAACAAGTTATTATAAATAATGATATAAAACAAGAAATTAATTTGGGTTCTAATTATATAAACTGTGAATTTGCAGATATTGTGAATATTAAAGAGGTCAAGGATTCCTATTCGATAAATAGTATTAAAGTATTTGAAGTCGATTCTCATATCAAACACTCTTCACTGATATTACATGGGTGCAACACATGTGACCATTCCACAAAATTGAAGTGCAATTTAAAGCAATGTACCAAAAAAACTTCACGTGATAAATTCAAATGTTATCAGTGTGACTATTCCACAAATTTAAAGAAGTATGTTAAAAAACATGTCATGATACACATTTCAAGTACTAATTACAAATGTACTCAGTGTGATTATTCTTCAAATTTAAAGCGCAATTTAAAGCATCATCAATTAATACACACTTCAATTACTAACCACCAATGTGATCAATGTGATTATTCATCAAAAACAAAGTGCAATTTGAAACAGCATCAATTAATACACACTTCAAGTACTGATTATAAATGTGATCAATGTGATTATTCTTCAAAATTAAAGCGCAATTTAAGACAACATCTATTAATACACACTACAAGTACTAATTATAAATGTGATCAATGCCATTATTCATCAAAAGTAAAGCGCAATTTAACACAACATCAATTAATACACACTACAAGTGCAAATTACAATTGTTATCAATGTGATTATTCAACAAAAGTGAAAAGGTATTTAAAACAACATCAAATAATACACACTTCAACTGCTAATTACAAATGTGGTCAATGTGATTATTCCTCAAAAGTGAAGGAATATTTTAAACAACATCAATTAAGACACGCTTTAACAACTAATTACAAATGTGATCAATGTGATTTTTCATCAAAATTGAAGGGGAATTTAAAAAAACATCAATTAATACACACCTCAACTGTTAATTACATATGTGATCAATGCAATTATTCATCAAAGTTTAGGATCAATTTAAAAAGACATCAAGTAATACACACTCCAACTGCTAGTTACAAATGTGATCAATGTGATTATTCATCAAAACTGCCGAACAATTTAAAACAACATCAATTAATACACACTTCAAGTACGAATTACAAATGTGATCAATGTAATTATTTATCAAAATTGAAGGGACATTTAAAACAACATCAATCAATACACTCTTCAAGTACTAATTACAAATGTCACCAATGTGGACATTCTACAAAGTGGAAACATGCTTTAATACGTCATCTTGCCATTCATCCTTTACATACTCCGTCCAAAGTAACCAAAGCTAATATTCTTAAAAATCGAAGAGTGGTTTAAATGTCATCTTGTGCATATTTCAAATATTATCACTGTGACTGATCAAAAATTCAATAGTATATTATGCATCAAGAACAATAAGATACGTTTATCGGTTGATGCCAATTTTGCAGGAGACTGGTACGACCCTTAACGTTCGTGATTCTTATACTTTTTGCAGGATCATATTAAATTGAATTGAAATAAATTCATTTCTACTAACTACCTAAACGAAAAGTCAATAATGACGTTTATATTTTGCAGCGAGTTCAACTTGTCAAATATCCTTTAATAGCGTTTAGTTCAGTTGTCGGTAAGTATTTAGTTAGCGATGTGTTGCACATATCAACTGGTAAACATATCCTACCGTCTTGGAAACAAATATTGTAAATAAACAAAAATGCTCGATCGTGCAAAAAGGTGATTTTAAAAGGTTTTTAACATAATACCATAATACTTAACACATTACAAATGTGGTTATAGTGACCATTCTACAAAATGTAAATTTTAATTAATTCAACATTTAGCAGGAGTATACATTTGTTACGACGGTAATTTGTAATCTGATATAGTATAAGTTCCAAATTCTGGCAGATTAAGGAACATGTGCATTCAGTATGGTTCATAATAAGTTAATTTAAACTTTAAATATATTGAATAAACCAAAGTGTTTTTTGTTTAACTTTCATTAGTGTTAAATTTTTTACAGAAAAATCCTGCCTAATTGTATCTAAGTCATTTTGCTAAATGGTGACAGTTAGTGGGCTTTACGATATTGTTCCTAAATGTGACACAAGTACTTAATTCTGACTGTACAGTTTTATTAAATATAGAAACAAATAATGAAGTGAGTATTAGAAAATAAAAATACTTAAGTAATTATAAATAAAAATGGTTAAATAAATATACAGACATAATTTTTGTTACTTTTAAACTGTTGTTTAAAGTTGAAAGATTAATTTTCTTGGCTATTTCAGTGAGCTCATACCATATACAGTATTCTTTTTTAGGCCATTTCCAGTTATACCCACTGGGAGCTATAACACTGACAAAAACTATCTTCTAATGTCGTATTTAACAACCACATAATCGTCAATATTAAAATATTGTTGTTCACAGTTCGAAGCAAAATGACTTCGAACGATTGACTTGATACACCAGAATCTGGATCAAATCCCATTATCTTAAACAATTTTGAAATTCCCAATTTTTTACTTTTTATGATTCTCCTTTTCCTACTCCTCGTTTCTCTTTTTTTTCAATAATGGTCTTTCCTCTGACTTTTGAACATTTGATCAAAATAGTATGATTTTAAATGGTGATGGCTCATCTGAAGGGACATTATTTTGCATAGAGTAGAAGTGATTGTTGTCAAAAATTGGATGTGGGAGCAAATGTCATTTCAGGGCTTCTATGTTTAAAAGCTTTTATTGTCTAAGGTTCAATTTCACAAACGTCATTTAAGCTTATCTTGATGTTTGTGCACTTTAAATTTGTTGAACCTATGTGTTGTTTTCTTCACACCGATTTTTTATCCATTTATTCTGGGGCATGTGTTGTTAATATTCCATAATAAATTCTCTTGGTCCAAGATATCCATTTGTTTTCAATATTTACGGTTTCTACTAGTTTTCCTATATCCCTACAAAAAACATTTTGCATAAGTGTATCTTTCTCTGAAGAACCGTATTCCTTATTACACAGAGTTTTTATTTATTTATTTCTTCGATTCGTATTGCTTCTACCAGTAAACTATCGTCCTCTAAGTAAAAGTCGCCTTATTCCACTTCCACAATGATTTCATTACGATCTTGGTTGATTAAATATTTTTATTCAAAAAAAAATCTAAATTCAAATAATGCATGTGTTGTTAATATTCCATAATAAATTCTCTTGGTCCAAGATATCCATTTGTTTTCAATATTTACGGTTTCTACTAGTTTTCCTATATCCCTACAAAAAACATTTTGCATAAGTGTATCTTTCTCTGAAGAACCGTATTCCTTATTACACAAAGTTTTTATTTATTTATTTCTTCGATTCGTATTGCTTCTACCAGTAAACTATCGTCCTCTAAGTAAAAGTCGCCTTATTCCACTTCCACAATGATTTCATTACGATCTTGGTTGATTAAATATTTTTATTCAAAAAAAAATCTAAATTCAAATAATGACTTGTTCCTTGACAGTCTCCAAATTTTACAATTCTTTCCTTTTTAATTAATTCATCAATGAAGTCCAATTGTTAAAATCACATTTCTTTACTACACGGTTAACGGTTAAATAATTTGTATATTGACCTGAAGGAGTTGTTACCAGTTTGTCAAAGCTGGTTGCATTGGGATTAAATACACAAAGGCTCTTATAAGGTTCTTATAAGCGTTTCTTAACAATTTTTTATTTAAAGTTTCTTTAATAACTGTCTAAAAGGGAAAAAAATGTTTCTTAGTTTTTTCCTGTTAATGTTTTACGGGCCGAAAAACCTCCACGTCCAATCGTCTCAAGCATATGAGTAAAATGTATTTGGTAGAAAGCTGATCAATACAATATTTTCCCAGAACAAAAAACGCTTAGTGGAAGTGTTAAATGCGATTTATGAATGACAAAGGAATGTCATTTCTAAGAATCCAAAGAAAAAACGTTGCACATATATTCAAAAACTTTTACCCGTCATCCATCACTATTTGCCTTGCCAAGTCTCCGCCCATCGGGCGTTAAAGTAACGATAGCTTGTGGAATCCGCTCATACGCTTGCATTACTATTGATGGAGCTGCGTCACCAGCAGCGTTGACACACGCACCCACACACATACGAGACACACAGATGTAGACGCACAGGCACACACACAAACAGTGTAGGTAATTTGTTTATTACTCTGATAATAATACTACCTGATTCAGACGCTCCACCGGAAGTACTACACCTGACGGTATAGAAATTAACAAATTACTTAAACTACAACCAAAACAAACTATATCTAAATCAAACAAATTAAGGGAACAATTCCAAATGTTAAAAATTTAATTTAATGTTTCACTTCCGGTCATAATTTAGACGCTGTACTATGCTAGAGAATGTTGTAAGTTCACAGTACCACACTCTATGCTCCGCTAAGCCTAACATTTTTGTGTAAAGGTCAGCTAATCCTTTTGTCCTTGATTTTCAGTCTGACATTCTAGGAAAGGAAAGGTCACGTATTTCATTCCCTCCCCAAGGGGGAGAGCGGGCTGTTTGAGCTTTCTAAGCTCCTTCAGCCGCAATCATGGATTCCTAGCGTACATACATACATTACGTATATACGTATGGTGGGATTAACGATGGGTGTAATCAGGATAGGATCGGAAGAAACGAAGTTAGGGTTTTGAGGGGGGAAATACTACCCAACATTCGCCTAAGTCATGGTATGCATGTACGCAGTGACCATGCCGCTACATGTGTATTAGAAAAAACCCCTGAAAAAACCTCATACAAGGTAGACGGTAACGGTAATCGAACCCATTACCTCCCGAATGGTGACATTCTAACAAAACATGCTCAGCTGTCTCAATTTCGCCACACGTGCATCTGTCAACATTGGTCTTCCTAATCCTACGTAGATAGGCTTTAAATAATCCATGTCCCGTCATTAGTTGCACTACACTAGTCATGGGCTCGATGGATAGGCTTTGATGAATAGCTATGGATGGAATGACGCATGCTGTTAATCTGGCGACAGTAAGTTCTGCCATCTCTTATTCCGCTGTTAACTATCGATGTCCCAACCTGACAGTAACTGGTTGGGATCCCGCTACAAGCATTTGCCCTAGCTAATTCATCTGTGCGTTCATTTCCTGAATGAGAAGGAACCCAGTGAAAAGTTAGCACAACATATAGTGATAAGGTCAGTGCTTGTTGTCAAGTTTCCATTAAAAGCTCTGTTGGATAAATCATATTGGGCAGCGCATTTAGTACATTTTGATAAGTATAAACATAAAGTAAAGCGTGTTTTATTGCAAAAAGTTCGCTTTACCAACATCTAGAGGTGAACCACCAGTATATCTCGTTATACCTGCAGTATATTGCCCTATTTTATATTGAAAACAATGTTGTTTGGCTGGATGTATTAATGGAGTAATATTTACCACTTCGATTTTCCGCCCTTCTAAATCAATTCCCACTAGGGTTACCTCGGTATTATTTTTAAAACTGCTCTTCAATCTGTTAACCCCTTGACAGCCAAATCTGTTGGTAAGGTATTGCTTAGTACCAGCGCAGCTTCTGTAGAGGTTGTGGAGTAGGCACGCTGCTTTAATAGCTAGTATCCATAATTCTTTTTATTAAGTAACCAAACAAGAACATTCCCTACCCTACACAAGCACATTCCAATTAAAAACATGTTATATCTTATGTAAGGTTATGTTGTAAAAAAAGCCCACGTAACTTTAAAATCACAATTTCAACATCCTTCCTTAATTTTAGAATGTTACAAAAATGTGAACAGAAAAAAAACTTATATCCTAATTCCTAGTCTTGTTGATCATTCCTAAGTTTCTATTAAAATTAAAAATTTAATTTACATAAAGGTTGTCATTATATCAGCTATTTGTTCAGTAGTAGGCGCGTATATTAATTTTATAGTTCCCTAGAAAATTAAATCTCTTATAAAATGGTGCCTAATAGTAGAGGAAAGGGCGTAATTAGTACTATCTACTTCTAAAACCTCAAACTTCCACCGGGGCATAAATAAAATATGGCGGAAAAACGATGAAATTGAGAGCGTTCGAAATTATGTGATTTTCCGAACATTTTAATCACTTCCTCAGTAACCATGTTAGCTATCATATTCATTCAAACTGCAATAGATTCCATAGTCCCTAGCGCTATATATATATATATATATATATATATATATATATATATATATATATATATATAATATTATTATTTTGAAATTTTAATTCCTTCTCAAACATTTGTACAATTAAATTACAAATTAATTCAAGTTTACGTCTTTTTCTTTTAAAATTTATTTGAAATTAAATTCTTGACAAAGGGAACAAAGGACGTTCCCGAAACGTTGAATTAATTTGTACGTTTATTTTCACAAGTTTCAAAGAAAAATGTCTTATTTAAACATTAATACTTGTGGAAATTTAAATAGAAACATATATATATATATATATATATATATATATATATATATATATATATATATATATTATATATATATATATATATATATATATATATATAAATAATTTGTATAAAGATAAAGTTTATCTAGAAATAACATCCTGGGTGATTTATATGTGTGATAATGCATGAACAAAGAAGCAAGCAGGTTTTTGCCTGCTATATAGAAAACACAGGCAAATCCTCCAAGTATTAGTAAAGCAAATAAATATGCATTTTGTGTAATAAAATCCTAAAGAATTTATTTATTCCAATGTTAAAAGGTATGAATATAAAAATAAGATTATCGCAAAGATGTTTATCAGTTGTAGAAGCCGCAGACATCCGGTTTTAGTGTAATTTCTTATCAGCGCTATTTAAAATTTATATTAATAATTTAATACTCCATACGCAATAAACAATTACAGCAGATAACATTTTTATGTCCAGATGTACATTTGTGTTAGAACAACCTACAACATCCGGCGCGTGACGTATATAACAGCGATGTAACATGGTTCTTTATCAGTCCTTATCACGCTTTGATCAGGTGACTTTCAATATTACATTTAAAAATAATAATTACGAGTATTAATACATTTCAGGTTTCATAACCATTACTGTGTAAAACTTACTTGTTGTGTATTTGCTGTAGTTCGTTCAATGGATCTATTAAGGTGTGTTTTATTCATTTTACTTAAAGCATTAATTGTATAAATGATTTTTTTAGATTTAAATTACTTACAAAAGTGCTCACCGCTTGACTGCTATTATAATTATTTGTATCGCTCTATATATTTATATTTGAAGCATTAATTATATCGATAAATTACAGGTTCGATAAATTCAATCCACATATATTACTTTCTGCTGCAGTTCGTTCGCAAGATGTTAAAGGTAGAATGCTTGCCATTTATACTAATCTATTTTAATGATTTATTTTTAAAAATAGCTTTAATTAAGAAAATTAATTCATCCCTAAAAATGATTGACCATTTTTATAAGCATGCCAATCAATACTCATGATGAGAATAAAATCAGCAAAATAACCGACATCATTGACGCAAATTTAAGGCTGGTTAGGACATGTGTTGCTCACTTATCATTGAGTATTGGCAATAAAAGACATCTAGTGAGCGTTGCAGGGAAATTGGAGCGGTACAGGATACTAATCAAGCAGCTGAACAAATCGGCTGTAGGAGGATCCCTCGGAAGCAAGGGTACAGTCAAGTGGAGGATTTGGTTACAGCCTTTAAATCTAGGGTGATTACTGGTATTATAATTAATTTAGGGCATAGGACATTAGGGACATTTTTTCACGATAGTTTTAAGTTATGTTCAATTAGGATTAGGGAAATTTATAAATTTAGCATTTATAATAAATATAGGGAATTTAGTTTTATGACCAAAAATTTTAATATTTTTCGTCGATTACTTGATGGAACGATTGCTTCAATTTGAAGAGCAGGATAGTGGTTGAGCTCTATCAAAAATTATCTCGTTAACTGTGAACGCGAACAGCATAACTCTGATAAGTGCGTCGTCCTTCATTCCTCTACCCCTAGAAATAAAAAATAAGAAGTTCGTCATTAACGTAAAAAATAATGATGAAGCCTGTTTCGGGTGGGCTTTAGCATCGGCTCTCTTTCACGTTACCCACCTCAACAGTGCTCGTGTATCATCCTATCCCTATTATGCCGAAATCCTAAATTTTGAAGATATACAGTTTCCTATGACTTAAGTCATATCCCTAACTTTTTAAAACAAAATCCTAATTTATCCATAAACGTATTTCCCCTTATTAGAAAAGATCCAGCTAAATACAACGCAGTACCTGTCTATTTATGTGAAGATAATAAACAACAGCATGTTAATTTATTAATGATCCAGCAGAATTATGAATTTGAAAGCGAAATAGATGATGACGTTTTGAGACTTGGAACAACTAAAGATGATGATGAAGTCGTTAAATTTCATTTCTGCTGGATCAATAATTTATCAGGATTAGAAGGTTCACAGTTAACGAAGAAGAAAGGTAAATTATATGTATACGATGGATGCCTCCACTATTCTAGTTCCCAAATTAAGCTAAGTAATCACGAGTTAGATTGTAAGTTAATTAATAAATGTAGGATAGAGATGCCAAAGCCAGGTTCGAATGTGTGTTTTAATAACTATGAGTTTAAGCAGACTGCACCATTTATTTTATATTGCGACTTGGAATGTTTAGTACAGTACTTTAAAGATGACGAAACGCGAAATACCGTTAAGTATAAGAAACATAACGTATGCAGCATCGCATATTATCTCCACTGCGCGTTTTACGATTCCTTATCAAAATTTCGGTTGCGGAGGGGGAGGAGTGTATTAATTGGTTTAGCAACGAGCTGATAGATATTGTTAGTAGTCGGCAGCAGTATTTTGAAAACCTCATACCTATGGAAACGTTAAGCGACATGCAAATTCTGGAATATAATGCATCCACCCACTGTCATATTTGCGAACATCCCTTTTTAGATCTTGATATTAAGGTAAGAGATCAATGTCATTTCACCGGTCAATTTAGAAGTAGTGGTCATCAAGTATGCAACATACGGTATAAGGCCCCGCGAATAATACTAGTTGTTTTCCATGATTTGTTCCCGGTTATGACTCACACTTCCTGATGAAATATATTTCCTAAGCCATCCCCGGTCACATTTCATTATTACCTAAAACTAAAGAACGCTACATATCATTAGCCAAAGACATTTATTCCGTAGATAAATTCCGATTTATAGACTCATACCGCTTCATGAACGAGTCCCTAGATAAATTATCCTCCTATCATTTAACGATTTCAAGATTTTACGCAGCACGCTGTCATTTGAATGATGAGCAGCTGCAGTTATTATCTAAAAAGGGGGTGTATCTGTATGATTATGTAAATACGTGGATTAAATTTAACGAAACCTATCTTCCTGATAAGGATAACTTTTTCAGAAAGTTGAGGCAATCACGTATCCCAGATAATGATTATGCCACCACGTTTATAATATAGAACAGCGTAAAATCGCTATTAACAATCGCGATGATAAGAGATATTTGCTACCTAATGGCATCTATACACTGCCCTTGGGACATTGCAATATCCTCGCTACTATGGATTTAGGTTAGGAAATCAGCTATTATTATTACATTTTAGATTAAGAAATTATTTAATACTATTATTAGGTATTATCATCATCATCATTATTGCTATTATGCTATAGGTTAAGAAGATTATATTATTGTTATTATTTATTATTATGTTATAGGTTGAGAAATTTATTATTATATCAGAAATGTATGAAAATATACATATTGCGATGATCGCATTTTTATTGTTATAAAAACTCATTTATATATACTTTATTAAATAATAAAATACTTACCTTTTTTGGGTTTTTTAATGGTGTATTTTAAACTATACAATCTAAACGTTTCGATACCACTTACAGTTATTTTCGTCAGTAGTAATATCTGTTAAAATTGTTAAAGATATAAACAATTTTGTCAAAGTTGAAAAATCTTAACAGATATTAACTACTGACGAAGATAACTGTAAGTGTTATCGAAACGTTTAGATTGTATAATTTAAAATACACAATTAAAAACCCAAAAAAGATAAGTATTTTATTATGTGTGATAATGGTAAAAGTTTACCTTTTCATACTTTATTAAATAAGTGAAATCCACAAAACCATAAAAAAAACATGACACTACATAATCTTGTAAAAAAAACAAAAACTTCCCAACACTAATCCTCTTTTGTGACAACTCAATCTAATTATTTTAGCCGATACAAGCAAACAACACTGTATTTTACTACAATTGTCTACACCTAAAATCTTTATCTTACAATACATCAAATAATAAAAAACTTTCACTTCATACAGCGGTGGTCGCATTTTATTCACTACAAAATTTGTGTTCAATACCTTTCTCCGTCTCATTCTTTATATAGCTATTACTCACTTTGTTACGGGTAGATTAAAGTTGAACAATGTCTGCATGCACGGACCTTCCTTGCACTTGGACAAGGGGGCTACTCCTACTTGTTTGTTTCACCTCTTTTAAATAACAAAATTTTTACATCCAATCTTTGATTGCTTGCACTCTCTTATTTTATTTGTCCCCTCTTTATACAGGCTCATACTTATACTAACTCAATCTTAACATACTGGTTTATGCTTGTAATACGTTAGTTGATGCGATCACCGCAATATATTATATAACAAATTATTTATTGCATGTATATATATATATATATATATATATATATATATATATACATTATATATATATATATATATATATATATATATATATGTGTGTGTGTGTGTGTGTGTATATATATACATGTTATACAAAATCTGTTTTATTAATCCATGAATCATGTGATTTATCTATACCAAGCCATCGAACATATAGCTGGTTTCCCTTACGTCGTAACACTTTCTCAACGAGAAATATATCTGGATGAGTTGTTTTCTGTAGTTCATGAACGTAAAATTGACCTAGCATCGGTTTAGCTTGGAGATCCTCCAGTAAATATGTAACTGGATGCCCAACCTTCACCTTAGCAATCTTATACAGTTCGGTGGAAAATTAGGAGTGTAGCCCTTTGCAAATATTGATTTATATTTAGAAATCCGGACGTAATCACCAATTTTAGATTTTGCTGTCCCCGTTACCTTAATATTATGAAACATAGATAAATATGTTGATGCAGTTACATCTTTAAGCTTCATTATGATCGTGGAATGCACTTTATTATTATATTCAGATTTAACTTCCTGCAACACATCTAGCCACTTACCTCTAAAGCTAAACCGTCTGTATAACGCATTTTTCAAAGTTCTTATAACCCTTTCAACAATGGCTGCATTTTTAGCACTATACGTTGGGTATAGTATTGAGTACATGTATTGCATAGCTCTTCATCAACCCTTCAAAATGTTTATTATAGAATTCACGTCCCTGATCCGATTACAAGTTATCCGGAGCTCTACCCTTCAAAATAGAAGTCATCGTTAGACAAACTTCGTCGGCATTCTTCGACTTTAGAGGGCGTGTCCATAGATATTTAGAATAGCAGTCTATCACTGTTAGAATATACTTATGATTGGGGTTATCTTTAGCATACGGAATAAATTTGACTAAATCCGTCTGCCAGAGATCATCGCGATGCTTGACGATGGTTAGTTTCCTCATGAAGTTCATTCGCGCAGGCTTATGCAATTCTTCGACAACCGCCAACTTTAAAGACATTACCACTAGAGTAACTTATTCTCAATGCTATAAATATCCCTGCTAAGGATGCTTACATCTTCATATATACGATTAATTTTTTCCTCAAGTTTACGATCACGCTCAGACAATAATTTTGCTATCAATAAATCGAAGTCACTCTTTATTTTAAACTTTAGAACTTCCTTAAACTATCAACATAGTTTTTGGTGACTCATCGGCATTTAGGATTGGATCTATGACGTTGTATCGTAATTACCATCTTCGGTCAATTTTAAATTTGTCTCATCTACGTATCTCCTAGTTGCATCATCTTCTAGGATGGGTTCAGAGTCATTGCAAAGTCTTTGCCTTGCATATCGTAATTATCATGTGCAGTATGAGCTGCTACTTTCGATGCATGCAACAGCCTGAGCCGTTCAACAAGTTCGCGAGGAGTATGGCAGTATACATACTCCTTCACCCTATTCGACAAATTCTTCATGATACCGTGACCGAAACGTTTCGAGCTGATTTGCGGCTTAATAACCTTCCGGTATTTAGAGAACTTCGTGCCCATAATTGATCCGTGAGGGTCGTGAATCTTCCTATATGCGTTAGTTTTAGCTAGAATAATGACGTAAGCTGTATCATCCCTCAACATAAACTTCTTCGGTTCTTTCAATATAAGCAGCGCGTATAGTCCGGGAGTGCCTTCATATATAGTCACGGCAAAATCTTTTCCTTTGTGGGGGTGAAATTGTTAGAGAGAGACAAACTTAACATACCAACTTCCATAATAACCCTGATAATTACAAATGATATATCTATGTTAGTGAAATACACGTTGTTGGGTTGTTAGAACTGCCGAATAAATTACAATGTTGTCAGCTCTTCTGTTTACACATAACTTCTAATTTTGACGTTTCCCACATTTAGAGATTTTCGATTCGTGTGGCTTGCATTGTTCAAAATGTTACAATTGCTTAATCATCGCAAAATGATCTAAGAACTGTTAAAAGTATTGTTACTTAGTTGAGAACGAGTATTTCCATCAAAAACTAATTTTCAAAATAAATGTAAACAATGTAACCTAAGTATTATGTTGACGTCGAATTTCATACGTTTGGCAACAATGTCAAGCGCTGACGTTTATCCCCCACATTGGAAAAGAGTGCCGCGATTTTACCTCATCTTTTATAATTAGATTAGGTCCTTCTATATCCACCGAAGAATCTTCGATATTACCAATTTGTTCTTGGTTCTGGCGAATTTAGTACTTCTACATAGTGGCGAGGTAAAGGACCATATTGCTCAACAGGATCTGTTTCAGAAATAACGCCCGCTTCAACGAATGACGCAGGGGGTCTAAACGTAGCAGGTGCTGGTTCTACACCGTTTCAAGGAATGGAGGTGCAACGGGTGGTTTGAATTTGGACGTAGCAGGTGTTGACGATGCGGCAAGTACTTGTCTGAACTCCGATTTCACCGGTTTTACTTTAATTTCCACGTTAGTGATTTGTTTCAAAGGATCCACTATAGGTTTATATGCAGTTTCCTTTAAACGATATGTTTCAAGTTCCCCTCTCTTCAATAATTCCATCTTGCATTTGATTGCACTACGAGTCTGCGTTAGCTTGCTTAACCATCTTATCTCGAACATCCATTGCGAGCGACTGCGTCTGGATTAGTATTATATAGCAATCAAATCCGCTTCGGTATCTACCGTAATCAAAGTCTTTACAATGCATACGAAATAGTGTTTAGTCTGCCAACATTGCGAGCACATTGATTTAAACTGATGGAAAGTCATATCTGTACTTACATGATCATCGTATACATGCTTCAAATTTATGCAATCCTGTTTAAATAACGCAACCATCTTCACATTATTGCGAATCAATTGCTTAAGCTTACTTTAGACGTTCAAATTTTTGTTAAAAAAATTTTTCTTTTACATAACCTCAACTAATTTGATTATGTAAAAGAACAAAAGTTGGATCCAATTAAAAATTTGATACTTTAAAGAAAATATTTTTACGTTAGCTCTTGTCCTATTTTTGAAGGTCAAATAAACTTTACTTCTAGTGTTTCTAGTGATTTTTTGTTTTGTGAAGTTGTTAAAATCTTTAAAACTAAACGCTTAGCGTAAACTTCACTACAGTATGTGAATGTACGTTAAAATTGAATAACTTCACTCAACGATTAATAAAATTACTTTTCTTTCAATAAATTATATAAATGGCAAGTTGGACAAGGTCAGTTGTTTCTAATTTAATTCATATTTATAAAAATTATGAGTGCCTGTGGAAAGTACACTCAGTGGAGTACAAAAATAAGAATAAGAGCTTGGAGGCTTGGTCAGCCATAACAAGCGAATTAAATAGCAGATGCAAATTAAATGTAACATCTACTGATGTCCAGAAAAAAATTAACGGGTTACGAACAAATTATTTAAAAGAACTTAAATTATTGGAGGGATCAAAACGTAGTGGTGGTGGCGAGGAGGAATTGCAATAATTGAATAGATGGTTGATTGGCAAAGGCCTAGTTTGATATAAATTTAATTGTGTAATTTGACACTTTCTCATTGGCAGATTATAAACATCTGATATATGGTTGAAAAGCATTTTTTATGAAGAATTCAAAAATGCGAGATGATAAGGAACTCTTGTGATGCAGTGCTAACTCGATGCAGACGGTGTTTGCAGGAGAATGAAGGTTTATTCGAGCATTTGATTAATTAATAGTAAAATTCAGTATAATATTAAATTTTATTTTTTGTTGTTTTTTGTCACTTTTATTATTATGATTTATGTTAATAATCAATAATATTGTTCTCAATAGTTAGTTTAATTTGTAGATTAATTTTCATTTAATTAAAATACATAACATGTCAAGGTTGCTTTGATATAAATTTAATTGTGTAATTTGACACTTTCTCATTGGCAGATTATAAACATATGATATATGGTTGAAAAGCATTTTTATGAAGAATTCAAAAATGCAAAAATCCAATATGGCGTCCATAAGAAAATCGAAAGTTGCGTGCATTATCTCAAAATCTAGTAGGCCTAGATTTTTTCAAAATCATTTTTGAAATCCTCGCTACCTGTTACCCCCATCCTGCAAAAATCGTGGATGTATCTCTTGCAAGAAACAAGATATAGCGATTTTTAGAAAACGCATATTTTCAGTTATCACCCTGTCTCTAGTAAATGGAAGGGATTTTTTGACATGTAACCATGGTTACTTCTTGGGCATATAATGACGCAACTTTTTCTCCATTTAACCATCTTCGTATCTCTAACGGTTTCCAATATCCCCATGCATTTCATCTTAAACTGGACACCCTGTATATATATATATATATATATATATATATATATATATATATATATATATATATATATATATATATATATATATATATATTATCTACTTGCAAGGAATATCAACTTACATGTAAGTATACATCCTTTAAAACTTCATGTATAGCATCGCATACTTGAGGTATGAATATACTTATAGAAGAAATGGATACCCTTGTTGTTTGACTGAGGCTTTTGTATGTCTCTCCAGTAGCCAGAAATCTAAGAGTTACTGTTAATCTATCACGAGTTGATATACTTTCCCTCATGACAGTATTTTGTTTTTCAATTTGACTTTGAACTAAACTAAGGAGGAGGTTAAATGTGGCTTGAACCATTCTTAAAAAATTTGTATATTCATCTGGGTCTTCCGTACATAGTTCATTATGTAGTAAGCTTAAGGTGCCTTTATCCTTTCGCCTGAGAATCCATGGTTTTACCCACCATCATCTAACTCTTTCATTTTCATTTAACACATACAAGCCGATACAAAGGTAAATTATACATTAAAGCGGTTTTTTTCTTTTTTATAATCTGCAGCCTTTTTTTTTAAATTGCATAAATTTTAAACAGGTGGTAAGCTAGGTTAAGTTCCACAAAATACCAATCTGAAGTTAGGAAATTATAGGGGCTATCCTAATTACTAAAATTAAATTTGAACGTTTAAATCCAAGGATCAATAAAAGTTTTATGAAAAAAAAATTTTTTTTCAACTTCCAATTTATAATTTCAACGTCTAAATAGGGCTTAAGCTCTAATTTTTTATTAAATATTGCCAAGAGTTTTAAAAATATTGACACGAAATTTGCAAAACGCTTTGGAGGGATAAATGTGCATTTTTTGGGGTGATCCGAATAGTTCTACTTGCCCCAGTGGCGTTCGTGCGAGAACGCCACAATTTTTTTTAATAAAAAAGAATGGTGCGCCACTAACTTTTTCCATTTTTGTATTTTTGTAGAAATCCGCAATCAATTCTGAATTAAATTGATCTCTTGAATTTTTTTCGAACAAAAAAAAACATTTTTTTGCCAAATTGTGTACTTTTAATTTCTATTGGTACATTATCTAGGAGGTTGCTGTCAATACTTTTAAATAAAATAAAACCATCTCATCATAATATCAAATTAGAATTTTTTCATTATTAGTATGCTACAAAGTGAATGTCAGTAAGTGAATAATTTTCGTGTCTTTAACAAAAATTGGAAAGTTTTACGAATACGGAAATTGCAGATATGTGTTTTGCGCATGATCGTAGTAATGCAAATGGTCTGCAAGCTCGACGACTGTATGCTCCGCGTGACGTACCCGTTGGCTCCGCCCAATGCACAATATCATATCACTGTTTGTTATATCTTGGGCACGTTACTCTGTGTGTGGAGTTTGCTCTCCCCAGCCGCACTGAATTTAACTTATCATGACAACAGTGCATACTAACATCTGTTTGGTAAATAAAGGAAATTCCGCACAAAACCTTTGACACCTGATGGTACATACCTTAGACAAGGAAATGTACCTAAGCTAAGGTACATACTTGAAGACCAAAATATGAGATTAAGTATAAATGAGGTATATGTGGTATATAATAATTAATATTACATGTAAACGTTTTAATAAACATTGTGAATATTTCAAGATGTCAGCTGAAAATAAAAATATAATAAAATTAGAACCTAAAGAAGAAGCATCGAACAAGTTATTATAAATAATGATATAAAACAAGAAATTAATTTGGGTTCTAATATATATAAAATGTGAATTTGCAAATATTGTTAATATTAAAAAAGACAATGATTCTTATTCGATAAACAGTATTAGAATAACCGAAATTGATTCTAATGTAAACCACTCTTCACTTATATTACATGGGTCCAACATATGTGATTATTCAACAAAATTGAAGTGCAGTTTAAAACAATATACCAAACAAACTTCACGTGGTAAATTCAAATGTCATCAATGTGACTATTCTACAAATTTAAAAAAGTATGTAAAAGACATGTAATGATACACATTTCTGGTAGCAATTACAAATGTCATCAATGTGACTATTCTACAAATTTAAAGAAGTATGTTAGAAGACATGTAATGATACACATTTTAGGTACTAATTACAAATGTAATCAACGCAATTATTCATCAAAATTAAAGCGCAATTTAAAGCAACATCAATTAATACACACTTCAACTATAATTTATAAATGTGATCAATGTGATCATTCATCAAAATTAAAGTACAATTTAAAACAACATCAATTAATACACACTTCAAGTACTAATTACAAATGTAATGAATGTAAGTATTCTTCAAAATTAAAGCGAAATTTAAAACAACATCTATTAATACACACTTCAACTTCAAGTAATAATTACAATGTGATCAATGTGATTATTCATCAAAATTGAAGTCGTATTTTAAAAGACATCAATTAATACACACTTCAACTCGTTACAAATGTGATTATTGTGATTATTCAGCAAAATTGAAGAGCACTATGAAACAACATCAATTACTACACACTTCAACTACTAGTTACAAATGTGATCAATGTGACTATTCATCAAAATTGAGGCGCAACTTAAGACAACATCAATTAATACACACCACAAGTACTAATTACAAATGTAATCAATGTGATTATTCATCAAAATTGAAGCGCAATTTAAAAGAACATCAAGTAATACATACTTCGGGCACTGAATACAAATGTGATCACTGTGATCATTTATCAAAATCGAAGCAATATTTGAAAAAACATCAATTAATACACACTTCAACTATTAATTACAAATGTGATCAATGTGATTATTCATCAAAATTTAAGAACAATTTAAAAAGACATCAATTAATACATACTTCAACTGCTAGTTACAAATGTGATCAATGTGGTTATTCATCAAAACTGCCGAACAATTTAAAACAACATCAATTAATGCACACTTCAAGTACGAATTACAAATGTGATCAATGTAATTATTTATCAAATTTGAAGAGCCATTTAAAACAACATCAATCAATACACTCAAGTATTAATTACAAATGTCACCAATGTGGACATTCTACAAAGTGGAAACATGCTTTAATACGTCATCTTGCCATACATACTTTACATAGTACCTCCAAAGTAACCAAAGTTAATATTCTTAAAAATCGAAGAGTGGTTTAAATGTCATCTTGTGCATATTTCAAATATTAATTATCACTGTGATGGATCAAAAAATTCAATAGTATATTATACATCAACAACAGTAAGGTATGTTTATTGGTCGATGCCAATTTTGCAGGAGACCGGTACGACCCTTAACATTCGTGATGCTTATACTGTTTTTTGCACGATCGTATTAAATTGAATTGAAATAAATTAATTTCTACTAACTACCTAAACGAAAAGTCAATAATGACTTATATTTTGCAGCAAGTTCAACTTGTTTTGTTTAGTTCAGTTGTGTTGGGCATATCAACTGATAACATATCCTACCGGCTTGGAAACAAATATTGTAAATAAACAAAAATGCTCAATCATGCAAAAAGGTAATTTTAAAAGGTTTTTAACATAACACCATAATACTTAACATATAAATGTGGTTATAGTGACCATTTTACAAAATGTAAATTTTAATTAATTCAACATTTGCAGGAGTTTAACATTTGTTACTACGGTAATTTGTAATGTGATGTAGTATAAATAAGGTAATTATTCCAAATTCTGGCAGATTAAGGAACATGTGCATTCAGTATGGTTCATAATAACTTAATTTAAACTTTACATATATTGAATAAACCAAAGTGTTTTTTGTTTAACTTGCATTATTGTTAAATTTTTTACAGAAAAATCCTGTCTAATTGTATCTAAGTCATTTTGCTAAACAATGACAGTTAGTGGGCTTTAATTATGATATTGTTCCTAAATGTGACATGTACTTAATTCTGATTGTACAGTTTTATTAAATATAGAAACAAATATCGAAGTGAGTATTACAAAATAAAAATACTTAAGTAATTATACATAAAAATGGTTAAATAAATATACAGACGTAATTTTTGTTACTTTTAAACTGTTGTTTAAAGTTGAAAAATTAATTTTCTTGGGTATTTCTAGTGAGCTCATACCATATACATTATTCTTTTTTAGGCCATTTCCAGTTATACCCACTGGGAGCTATAACACTGACAAAAACTTCATTCTTTTATCTTGTAATATCGTATTTAACAACCACATAATCGTTAATATTAAAATATTGTTGTTCACAATTTGAAGCAAAATGACTTCGAACGATTGACTTGATACACCAGAATCTGGATCAAATCCCATTATCTTTACTTGAACAATTTCGAAATTCCCAATTTTTTACTTTTTATGATTCTCCTTTTCCTCCTCCTCGTTTCTTTTTTTTTTTTCAGTAATGGTCTTTCAACATTTGGTCAAAATAGTATGATTTTAAATGAGGATGGCTCATCTGAAGGTATATTATTTTGAATAGAGCAGAAGTGATTGTCATAGAATTGGATGTGGCTTTTATTCTCTAAGGTTCAATTTTACAAACGTCATTTAAGCTTATCTTGATGTTTGTGCACTTTAAATTTG
The DNA here is from genome assembly GCA_036346205.1 of Vesta saturnalis. Lineage (NCBI taxonomy): Eukaryota > Metazoa > Arthropoda > Insecta > Coleoptera > Lampyridae > Vesta > Vesta saturnalis. Next base: position 431,603 of record JARFJB010001486.1, on the reverse strand, counting down.
TTGAACCTATGTGTTGTTTTCTTCAGACCTATTTCGTTTTAAAACAATAAAAAATATGTTTCTTTTCGTGTGCGGATTTTTTATCCATTTGTTCTGGGGCATGTGTTGTTAATATTCCATAATAAATTCTCTTAGTCCAAGATATCCATTTGTTTACAATATTTACGGTTTCTACTAGTTTTCCTATATCCCTACAAAAAACATTTTGCATAAGTGTATCTTTCTCTGAAGAACCGTATTCCTTATTTCACAGAGTTTTTATTTATTTATTTCTTCGATTCGTATTGCTTCTACCAGTAAATTATCGTCCTCTAAGTAAAAGTCGCCTTCTTATTCCACTTCCACAATGATTTCATTACGATCTCGGTTGATTAAATATTTTTATTAAAAAAAAATAATCTTAAATTCAAATAATGATTTGTTCCTTGACAGTCTCCAAATTTTACAATTCTTTCCTTTCTAATTAATTCAACAATGAAGTCCAACTGTTAAAATCACATTTCTTTACTACACGGTTAAATAATTTGTAAGTTGACCTGAAGGAATAGTTACCAGTTTGTCAAAGCTGGTTGCATTGGGATTAAATTCACAGAGGCGCCATGGTTTTATAAGCGTTTCATAACAATTTTTCATTTAAAGTTTCTTTAATGACTGTCTAAAACGGAAAAAAAAGATTTTTTTAGTTTTTTCCTACTAATGTTAAATTGATCGATTAGCTTCTTCCAACCATGTTTTACGGGCCGAAAAACCTCCACGTCCAATAGTCTCAAGCATATGAGTAAAATGTATTTGGTAGAAAGCTGATCAATACAATATTTTCCCAGAACAAAAAACGCTTAGTGGAAGTGTCAAATGCGATTTATGAATGACAAAGGAATGTCATTTCTAAGAATCCAAAGAAAAAACGTTGCACATATATTCAAAAAAACTTTTACCCGTCATCCATCATTATTTGACTTGCCAAGTCTCCGCTCATCGGGCGTTAAAGTAACGATAGCTTGTGGAATACGCTTGCATTACCACTGATGGGGCAGCGTTGACACACACGCACGCACCCACACACAGACGTAGACACACACACACACACACACAAACAGTGCAATTTGTTTATTACTCTGATAATAATACTACCTGATTCAGATGCCCCACCGAAAGCACTACACCTGACGGTATAGAAATTACTTAAACTACAACCAAAACAAACTATATCTAAATCAAACAAATTAAGGAAACAATTCCAAATCTAAAAAATTTAATTTAATGTTCCACTTCCGGTCATAATTCAGATGCTGTACTGTGCTAGAGAATGTTGTAAGTTCACAGTACCACACTCTATGTACCGCTAAGCCTAACATCATTTTTGTGTAAAGGCCAGCTAATCCTTTTGTCGTTGATTTTCAGTCTGACATTCTAGGAAAGAAAAGGTCACGTATTTCATTCCCTCCCTAAGGGGGAGAGCGGGTTGTTTGAGCTTTCCAAGCTCCTTTAGCCGCAATCATGGATTCCTAGCATACATACATACATTACGTATAGATGTATGGTGGGATTAAGGATGGGTGTAGCCAGGATAGGATCGGAAGAAACGGAGTTAGGGTTGTACTACCCCAGCATTCGCCTAAGTAGCCGCACATGGTGTGCATGTACGCAGTGACCATGCCGCTACATGTGTATTAGAAAAACCCCCTGAAAAACCTCATACAAGGTAGATGGTAAAGGTAATCGAACTCATTACCTCCCGAATGGTGACATTCTAACAAAACATGCTCAGCTGTCTCAATTTCGCCACACGTGCATCTGTCAACATTGGTCTTCCTAATCCTACGTAGATAGGCTTTAAATGATCCATGTCCCGTCATTAGTTGCACTGCACTAGTCGTGGGCCCGATGGATAGGCTTTGATGAATAGCTATGGATGGAATAACACATGCTGTCAATCTGGCGACAGTAAGTTCTGCCATCTCTTAATGCGCTGTTCGACATAACGTTTCCTAACCAGCTTCTTAATTATCGATGTCCCAACCTGACAGTAATTGGGTGGGATCCCGCTGCAAGCATTTGCCCTAGCTAATTCATCTGTGCGTTCATTTATTGTCAAGAGGATAGACGATTACGCGCTAAAATAAGATGTATGAATTGATTGCTTTCAATGTAATAGGTAAATAAATTCGTTTAACTTTGGTGACGTAATTTTTTTATTTTGCCTTCATATTAACTCGTATACGCTGTAGGAATAAACAACTTCATACATTACAAACATTCTTTTATTATTATAATATTTATGTACAATATGTAAATTAATATAATTATAAGAACATCGAGGATGATCACGATGATGATTAGGTAGGTAACCCTATAAATATAATTCATTAATTTTGTAATGCAGAATAACAATGACCTACCTGTATAATTTTAGCCATCATTTTAGCTTTACCAATATCTACTCTGCCTCCATAAACCAGCGCAATTTGTTCAATGCACTGCTGAAGATTATGCACCTTCTCATCCGCTAGTCTTGCGTTAACCTTGCCGGGAGAAATATAGTATGTTCTTCTGTTTCTACCGCTAACTTTCTACCATACTTAGTGCTTATAATTTTAATATTTCTTAGCCGATATTTAAATCAATAACCATATCGGAAACTTTTAATACAGGTTTGAATTCACCTTCGCCTACTAAGTTTAGGTAGAAGATCTATATTGAAGAATGTAATATTAATAACTGAAGCTATATGTTGATTGCATCTAGTATTTATATCGAATTTTTATCAATATATTGAGAATTTGGTTTCCAGTTTCATTGCTCTATAAGAAAATAGTCACCCGGATGTACAAACATTACTCATTATTATTCAATTGAAATCATTATCTTCCTTAATAGAAATGATATAGTTTGCATATAAATTTTAAATATCGCCGATAAGAAATTTTTAATACGGATATGTCTGCGGTTACATCTTTTGTGATAACCTTATTTTCATACATTTTAGTATCTTTTAGCATTAGAATAAATAAATTCTTTAAGGATTTTATTACACAGAATACATATTTATTAGCTTTACTAATACTTTGATTTTTAGAATGCGCGCCGGATGCTGTTTCTCGACTCTGTTCTCTCTCTAACACTGACTATCCTTTCAACCAAACATGAAAAGCTGCTCTTCATTCATTGTGACGTCAGCTTAAATATTTATATATTGCAAACTTTCAATATAATTTTTATATATGATTTATTTACAAACGCAAATAGTTTTAATTGTAATGCATAATATCAGTCTTTTTTCTAATTTATTACTTTACTTGTATTTTAATTGTAAAATGTACGGTTTCCATTAGAATAAGAAAAATTAGTTTATAACTGTAGAGCGTAAATTGCTTTCCTTGTTCCTCCAAATGCGTTCTTACTCTTTTATCGACCATAACTGGAGCATTTACAGGATGTTATTAATAATAAAATTTACTTCTTTAGAGTTTATATTTATTATTAAATTCATGCTATTACAATAATTGAAGCATATGAAAATGATTTTTAGATTTAACTGATTGCTGCACTTAGCTTTAACATATTTAATTAACATGTATTAAATATTTATTAGTAAATGCATTGCTTCTATTTTAGAATACATATAACGCTAGTTTAAATTATATTAAATTTTTTTCAATGTAAATTTAATGTTTATTTGAAAATGCAAATCCGCTTTTCTATTTTATCATTACTTCAAAACACTGTAACTTATTCGAGTTCGAATCCCGGTGCAAACAATTTTTTCAAACTTTACACTGCAACCGCAAGTTCCTCTTCAACAACGACAAAGATGATGTCTGCAAGGCCCCGCAAATTGCGACATCTGAATAATGCGACGCCGGAAACCAACTCACCAGAAGCCGCAGAAGGCCTCTAAAGGAGCCATAAAAAGTCAAGGTCAATTTAAAACAACATTTAATTGATACAAACTTTAAGTGCTAATTATAAATGTGGTCAATGTGATTATTCATCAAAATTGAAGTGCTATTTAAAACATCAATTAAAGCACACTTCAAATATTAGAATAAACGCCAAATACGAAGACATCAAGCTGCGCGAAAAAAATCACGTGACCGTGTACTTTTCAACGGAAAATATTAGTTATTTTAAGAAAAGTAAAAGTTACATTTTTTAGATAATAACCTCTTAATTATGATGTTTATATTTTATAATTAGGACAATTTAAACAAAAAAAAAACATTTATTTAATTGTGAAAAGTGAAATATAAGGTTATGTTACTTGTTCATTAATTTACTCGGAACTGTAATTCGCATTTTAATTATTAACCACAGTTCTAAAGATAAATAATTCGTGTCTAAACAGTTTTATACTGCGATGGTTATAAATAGGTGTAATAGAGGGGGTAGAGTTTTATCGAATTCAAATATTAGATAGTATGCAAGTTCAAATAAAGTTGAAGAAGTGATATAATTTGTTATGAGGAAAATATAGTATACGAATATAAACAGATGGTTTTTATACAACAAAACAGGTTTTATGGGGTTTGCACAATGATGTTGTATTCATAAAAGCATTGAGCTATGGCAGTAGCATGTTAAAAAGGTCAACACGATACATATTAGTGTGTTAAAGATAAATAAGAAATTTCACATATAAATCAACATAATTAAGCAATTAAACACATAACAGATATTGATTACATGAAGTACAATAATCCTAATGTGTCGAACATGTATTGGTACAATGCATAAAAACTCTGCGAACTATAAAAAGGGTTATGGTACGAAGACGTTATGTTGGTAGATCATAGATTAGTGTTTAAAAAGTGCTTAAGAAGTTAAAGTGTCTTAGAAACATATCTAAGAACATGAACAACACATGTGCAATGTGAAATTAACAATATAAATACAATAAAATATTACACAATTACTTTACACTTATTTCTTCGTTATCATTAGAGAGCGGATTTTATGCACTATAAAATCCCGAAATATGTGCATATATATGCACTTAAAAACCTTAAAATATGCATCAAAAATGCATTATTAATTCAAAATATGCATAAATATTGAATCTTCTATTTACCTGTGTTAATTCCAAATTATAACATTAATATATAAAAAAAGTATATATATTCTTGTAATTTTTTAATAGGAAAAAGATAAATTGCATACAAACTTATTATTTTAACATTCAGAATGATGTGTTATTTAAAAACTACATATTTACTTATACACTATACATTTATAAAAACTGCACCCTGGCATTACTACTTTCAAAGCAATTATTATTTTAACATTATTTTAAAATTATGTGTTATTTAAAAATTACATATTTACTTATACGCTATCGATTTATAAAGATTACACCCTCTCATTACTATTTGCAAAACAATTTATAACTAAATATTTTTCCAAGTTTTCGGGCAGAAAATTTTGGCGTCTGTCCGATAGTATGTTTTTGTACAAAAAACTTCTATCTACATCCACAGAACTTATGGGTGCATATTTTAATGCTAATATGGCCAAATCTAAATTTATAACAAGATCATCGGAATTTTCCTCAAGTTTCAGAACTTTATTATTAACTTTTAGTAACAACTGATATCCACTGTTTTTTTGTAAAATTTCATTTAATTTATTAGAAATAGTTTTACCAATATTTCCTGAAACAGCAGAAATCAGCTGTTGAAATTTATTAATTATTTGCATAGATTCATTTAATGACAATGCTTCCGTTTCTAATTTAGCAATGGTTGAACTTACAAAATAGTAATTTGCTTTTATAAATGCCAGCTCATTGCGCAATTGTGTTTTCTTTAAAATGGATTGAGCTTTTTGAACGTAAGTACTTGCATTATCAGAACTTTCTAAAACTAACTCCTTTATTTTTTCCAAATGATCTGCATAAAAAAGAGCTGCATTTAACCAAGTACCCCAACGCGTAATCACAGGCTCTGGTGGTAGAGGAATATTAGGTAACTTTTCTTTGTACAATTGAATTCGTAACGGAGCTTTTAAAACACTTTCTTTATACTACTTATTAAACTATTTACTAATGGAAATTGATTACGAATTGTTTCTGCTACTCTATTAATACCATGTGCGAGACATGTTACATGTATTAAATTTTCATAAAATAATTTTAATTGCTGTCCAGCTTTTACCATTTACGGTGCTGCATCAGACAGCATTAAAACTATTTTATCTGTTGCAACAATATCAGGAATAAAAAATTGCATGAAAGCTTCGTTTATAAAGCGAACTATTGTTGCATGATTGGTTTTCTCAAGAACTTTGGAAGCGATTAAATATGATATACTAGACTGCGCCTCACTTAAATAACCAATCATTAAATTTGTAACATATCGCCCGCAACAATCTGTAGTTTCATCTACTATAAAATAAAGATATTTATTTTTTGTAATTTTCTTTATATGCCCCATAGTTTCAAGATATAAATCATTAATATACCTTTTTCGAAGCGTGCTTTCATCTGGCACTTGCTTTTACTAATTTTTCTAAAATGACCTAAAACTAGGATTTTGCAATTTCTTTAATGGAATATTGGCTTTAACATGCACTACACAATTCGAAATTAAATTCCTCTTGTGCATTTCTTTTGGCCGTTTCTTGAAACAACGACTGGCGCAAAGGTGTCTGACAAACTTTTCTTTTCTTAAATGTTTCTAATTTTCTTTTATGAAGAGAGGTTTCAATGTGCTGTGTAACTTGAGATTTCCTTTCGCACATGATCTAAGGAAAATTAATTTTAAAAATAAGTATCTAATTGCGTTTAAAAACTGATAAAACGGTGAATTCAATAACCTACATCAATTAATAAGGGTTTAATTTCCGAAATCAACTAAAAATATGTAATGGTACTTACTATTTTTCCACAGGCTAGCAAAACACTTTTTCATCATCCAGACGTAGCTCGGATATATTTTTATCCATACTTGAACTAAACTATTTTTAACTTTCGGCATCTTGAAGTTCACTTAATAAAGCCGTACCATTCAGTTACGTCTTCGCCCAAAGAATGTTTAAAATTTTGCATTTTGTCCGTTACTCTCAAATTATTTTCAAGAAGGATTAACTAACTAAACACTTACCTTGAAAAAGTCCAAATAACTTTAACCCTTGATTGCGGGAATTCCCTCAATCAATGCTTTAACTATCTACTTAGGTACCATTGGAATTTTCAAATACTACGAAATAGCGGCATTGAAACTTCATAATCCGGAAGTATTAACGTTGCACTTAACTGCAGGTAATAATCTTTCTTTAAACCTGTCTTATTCATATAAAAATACATTTCTTAGTTAGACATAATAACAAAATTTAAAATAAGTTAGAATAATGCGAATTTGGAAGATGTAGAAAAAATGCGAAATATATGTTAATTATGAATAAAAAGGCAAAATATGCATAAAATTGCAATATATGCAGTACTTGGCGAAATATGCAAAATTAATTAATGTCAAATGATTGCATTTAGTGCAATTCGTCTAAAAACAAAACGATATTCTTCAACTATAAAAAATAAGCGATATGCATTTTGCATAAAATCCTCACTCTAGTTATCATAATCTGATATAAAATCAGATTCATCCGACAAGTTTCCACTCCTACGTATAATCAATTCCTCACAAACGACATCCATAATATGCTCTGTATTAATGTATTCCTCTTCAATTTCTTTAACATGACGGCACACTTCTTGCCAGTGGCTCTCCAAATCCATCTCACACTTTTCACGAGTTAGTTTTTCAACATCGGCTAATTTAAAAGTTGTTTCTCGATGCCACCCAAGCTTTTACAATGGCCCATGTTTTTTCTATTGGATTTAGCTCCGGGTGGTATGGAGGTAGTCGACATACAGAGTGACCATGTTTTGCAAATATAGCATCAATTGAATATTCCGTGTAGCTCGGTTTATTACATTTTATTAAATCATATATGTCCACTTTTGTTTGGGATTCATCATGTACGATATCTCGTTCTTGTAACCAAGTTATCATTTCCATTTTTTTACTGCTAAAAGTTGAATGTTTAACTGTTAACGTGTTGTGATAACTTGCATTATTCATAACAATAACTGACTTTTCGAGCAAGTTCGGTAATAACTGGTGCTCAATCCATGGTTTATAATTAATAAAGTTCATATCATAGTGATAATCACCTGATTTTGAGCCCGATTTAAAAACTAAGAGGGCATTATTGATAAATCCCATTTCACCACCAGCATGTACTATTATAAGACGTTGACCATTACCGATTGGACATTTAAAATCTTCGTTGGAATCATCTGCCCAGGAATGTGGCGTTGTATGCGATGCATGTATATATGTTTCATCTGTATACACAATGGGTCGCCCTGCTCTTCGATGCTTTGTTATTGCTCGCATATAAGCACAACGTAAAGATCGTATATCGTATCGTTCCATTAAACATTTACGGTTGTCAACGGTTTTCGTCCAGTTAAAACCTATTTTATTTAATAATCTTCTTAAAGACGTTTCCTTCCCAGAGAAACCAATGGATTCGTCATCTTTAATATTATAGATAGCGGTGACGGTTGGTCGTCGTTTCTCCGTGACATGAAAATTTTGTACAATGCGTCGAATGACTTGTTCCCCACAATTATCGACAGATGATCTTGGTGCGGTTTTCATTCTTTTATTAGAAGTCTTGAACGATTCTATTTCACCACGTTGAATTGCACTCCCTTCTCTAATAATTCTAACGGCGGTACTTTTAGATACTCCAGTTGCTTTCACAACGATATCAAGAACGTTAACTGTAAAGAAATGTAATCGTGAAAAAACTGACAGATGTTAATCGTATAATAATATTTGTATGAAACTGATAAACATTCCAAATAATTTCGCGGGCATCTTGTGATAAGACACGCCGCTTCTTTGCTGGAATGTTTGATGTACTATCAAACGATGTACTCGCATCACCCATTATAAACAACGAACTAAATCAATATATTATATTAATACATATTACTGTTGATTACAAATACAACTTACTTGTAAATAAAAGGTGCTGAAACGGAAGGAGTTTTGAAAAAAACTGTTTACAATTGATAAAAACGTGCACGAAAAATGAGGTTAGAAAACAATAAACAACACTACATTTTGTGGACGGAACATAATATCTACTTCTCACTCATATCATTATTCCATTTCTTTTTAATGCAATATTCGGTTTCTGCGCAGGTGTCTTCGTATTTGGCATTTGCTTCTAATTACAAATGTGGCCTAAGTGACCGATTTTGCATTTCATTTTAAGTATTAAGTAATAAAGTGGTAAGTAATTCTATCATAACTACTAGTATGCAATTGGTTATGTCGTCTAAACAGCATAACTAATTATTTAATAAACTCACTTTGAGAATGGATAACTTAAATAATTAGTATGTAGCATGTAGTTATTAACGATAGTTGTACATTTCAACTACAGACATGGAAAAAGAAAAAAGGAGGGAAAAGTGTGGTGGTTGCCTCAAAACGTTTTCCGATATTTCAAATTTGAGGCAACATGTAAAAAGTTCATGGAAATGATCCTCAACTAAAGTAATTTAAGTATAAGGCAGGACACATGTATTCTTACACTACTTGCCATTGTGGTAGAAATTTTTTAAGAAACAACTTGTTCACTTATCATTTAAAATCACATTCAACAAGTAAAAATGAAGCCTCGGATAAACAGTTGCAAAAATGTTCATTATGCCATTTTAATGGTTCATTCGAAAAAGATCTCATCATTCATTTTAAAAGCAAACATGACATTGATCTTAAAGAGGAAAATTTAGAGTTTGACCGTTTTGAAACATCGAAAAATAATATAGAAAATGAGACTTGGTACTTGATTTGTCACAGTTAGAAGTAGATCTTTACCATCAGGGAAATATATCAAGTATGCATGTAACAGATGCTTCACTTTTGTTGAATAGTCACAATGACCACATTTGTAATTAATATTTAAAGTGCGCTTTAATTGATGTTGTTTTAAATAGCACTTCAATTTTGATGAATTATCACAATGAAAACATTTGTTATTAGTACAGTTCAACCAAGCAAACAAAAACCGCGAGAGGGCGTACCTGAGGGAGCTGTTTTTCAACAGGTACATTCCATACAAAAAGTATTAAGGTGGCAAATTTAAATCAAATGTATGGATTGCTTATTCAAAATTCTGTGAACAAATTTATTTATTTTATGTTAGGTACATCAAATGTTATTGAATTAATTACCAAAAACATTTAAGTATTTATTGTTTTAGTACAAATAAGATGGTTTTGAAGTTATAACATTTTCTACAAATAATTTACACAATTTTTAGTTTTGTAAACATTTGTAAAATACTTGAAAAAACATCATTCTGATCACATTTTAATATAAAGTGACTAATAAATTACAATGATTCTTCTACAGAACTTTCTTCCTCTTTATCTGTATTTACTTGAAATTACAACCTTTCTACAGTTTCATCATAAGTGTAAATAATATAGTAGCATTTAAAACATTCACATAAATAAAGTGTAATGTTATTCACAATAGAAACAAAACACATATGCATAATTAAAATTTTAAATAATGTCCAAGATTTTATGGAAAAATAAGCACATATCGTTTATTATTACTGATTTATAACTCGTAACTACAAAATTAAAAATGGTTTTCTATGGGCTATTAAATTCATCAATTTCTTCCTCACTGCTTTCATCTGACGATCCATAAAAGATAGAGTTTCAATTGTTTCGTCAAGTAGTTCATCACGTTGCCACATTTCTTCGGCTATGTGATTAACATGCCTGCATTGCTTGTCCCAGTCAGATGCATTTATTTCTGCAAAAGCATTTCGCACTAAGTTCTCAATATTACTTCCACTTTGAGAAACGTTATTCATTGCCACCTTATGCTTTACTAAGCTCCACATAAATTCAATCGGATTGAGTTCACAATGATAAGGAAGCAAACGAAGTACACTGTGTCCATGTTTTTTAAGTAATTCATCAACATAGTAAGTTTTATTATGCTTAAATTGCTTTAGTAACTCCAACAGTTCATCTTTTCGCATGGTGTATGTTGTCGATACTCCATTACTTGAATTTTCAGCTGTTTCAGCTTCATTTCTAATACAAAGAAATACGTCATTTAGAAATTATGTTTAAGGTTTACAAACTACGTAGGTACCTACCTAATTTTTTTTTATAAAACTAATCGATTTTCCTGTTGCCGCAGCAGCTAGCTCAGTAGCCTTGTCCAAAGGGAATGTCCATAGCTTTTTGTTTATCGAAAAATTCAACAACTGCTTTAATGATGTTCCGGGCTTCGGAATGAACATTCTTCTTCGACTTACTAGCCATTACGAATAAAACCTGAAAAATTCGAAATATTGAAAATCAACATGATTTGATATTTTAAAACTTGTCATGCTCATTTACAGCTACGTATTTTCAAAATCGTATACTACTCTAAATATTGAAAAATCGATGTAAATCGATATTTAAAAAAGCATGCTTACTGTTTTAAGGTTATGAACTCTATAATCGTTTTATTATTTAAAGCTTTATATTAAAAGATACATACCGTTTCTCTCACAAATCAGTAAAAAGAGCGTTGAAAAAGGCTTTTTATAAAGACTAATCGACAATAAATACTCAAGAAACACGAAAATAACCTGCCAATGCAAAATCCATATGACAAATGTCAATTGTTTGCGTTTGGGAATGTACGGTCGGAGACTTCTTAAGGGGCTACACTACCTTAAAACATGAAAACAAAAAATTATTTTTAGTATAAAATATTTGGGAGTATAGAAGTACGTGTTTGAGGGGTCCCTAAAAAAATAATTATAAAATTATTTTGATAACAGGAGCTTCAGAATAGTAGGATAAACGTTGAAAATCAAGAAATTTTCTACATTCACAACATGTTTTCTTTTGCATTAACAGCTATGAAATTGATAATACTGAAACAATATGCAGTTCACTACGTCCTGTTTGTTTTATATTTTACAAAATGTTATTGTTAAAAGTGTTATAACATTTGTAAAATACGAAGTACTTCGAAGCGTGCTATTATAGCCCCTTTTAAAAAATTATAAGTATTCTGGACAACAGGATACAGGTATTATAATGAATAATATAAAATGACTATAAACAATCAAAAAAATATATGGATAATTAAGATGGGAAAGTAATTTTATTAACAAATACGCCCTTCACAGGTTCACGCCTAACAATTCCGGCAATAACCAATAGGAATTAAGGTACCTATACAAGATAAATGTGCATTATATAGTAAGCAGCCCTAATGACGCTCGACCTAACAATTTTAAAATGTACAAGAATGACTCATTTGTATAAAATGCTATCGATGTACTCAAAGAAAAATAGCAAACGGCTATTTAAAAAATTTGTTAATTAAACTTACAGTTAACGGAAATTCCTCATTAAATGACATCTGCTGCACTGTAAGATTAAGTTCTTAAGTACAAAGGATACTTTGAATTTACCTATTTAAGGTCCTTCTTTTTGGATTTATGTTTATTCTGTATCATCAGTGTGTAGTGTGTATTCGTTCCTAGAGTTTCATAGTATTCAAGATGCCTAAAGCAAAACCGTCTTTGTCAAGACGCCGTAAGCGAACAAGCAGATCTAGAATAATAAAAAACTTGTGTAATAAATCGTAAGTATAGATACTGATTTTTTATCCTATTATTCTTTAAAAAATTAAGATTTTCGTCTATTGTAGAAGTTGTTTTCCTAAACATATTTTGTTTTGTTATAGCAAAACTATGTTGGATTTAATACAACAAGAACTGTTGAGAATGACGTTAATGGCATTGTTGAGTGAGTAATTTTATTTTATTACAATAGAAAAAATAGAGCTTTTGTATTGTTTGTAGATCGTATGTTAAAAAAATTTAATTCTCTTACAATTTCCTAAATATATTCCTTATTTATTACAGGGAACGCGATATTGAGCCTCAAATTGCTAACAGCGACAACGATAATAGCTTGGTTCAGTAAGTGATTTATTTTTATTATAATACTGTGCATACTAAGCTCCCTACTTTTCAGTACGAGTATTTACCACCTTGAGATGGAAGTTGATGCAAACCCACCGTTAACTCTTAATGACATAATACAAGGAGAAGAATAGTTGATTTGGCATATGTACTTCTCAATATGAAAATGTTGTTAATCATAAGTACAAATGTACAATGGGATCAATGAAAATTCAAAAGGAAGTGAAACTAGGACTCCACCACGCTTGGCATTTTCAATGTGACAATTGACAAAACGATTGTTATTCATTCAGAACACCCAGATCATGTAAAAGATGTCAACAAAGAGTTGGTTTGCTGCCTAAGTACAGAATTGGTCATTCACAATGTGAAGAATTATTTGGGTACTAAATTTACCATTTATGAGATACGAAACTTTCCATCGTAACACTTCTGCGGTGAAGAAGGTGAAAATCGTTAGTTATATCAAAATTGAGGCCAATTAATATTTTTGTTAGATTTGGGAATCACAATTGTTTGAAGAAATGCGCCTGGCAGAGGAGGAAAAGCTTCGCTATAGATTCTAACCAATGGTTTGAACTAAATGGTGAGAAAATCCATATATTACTGTAATTGTGGATGGAGGTTGGTCCAAACGAAGTTACGGTCATGGCTATAATGCATCTTCTGGGGTTGTAAGCTACACTATAAAATAATGTATATTTCAATGTAAATAATGATTATTTCTAGGCCGTCATTATTGGAGCAGCTACAAATAAAATATTATATGCCGGTGTAAAAAATAAGATGTGCTCGAAATGTCAATTCTATAAAATGCGCAAAGAGACCCCAAAGAAACACGAATGTGTACTCAATTTCTCTGGTCCTTCAACGGCCATGGAAAGTGCTATAATTACGGAAAGATTCTCAAACAGTCAGGAACAACAAGGATTAATTTATAAATACTTTATAGATATGTACGGATATATCTACTATACGTACATAATATATGTATAATAATATAAACATTTTATTCCAGGCGATGGTGACTCAAATGTCTTTGCAAAAATAAAAGAGAAGGTTTCATATGGTCGTTATGTCAGTAAAATAGAATGTGCAAACCATATGACACGTTGCTTGAGCGAAAAGTTGCACAGGCTATCAAAAAACACCAGCTTCTCATTAGAAGGACGTAAAAGCTTACTAGAAAAATTTGACGGTTTCACAAGGATTGAGCGATTGGTTAGAGGTGTTCGGACTGCGATAAAAAATAATAATGAGCAGGGCTCTTTACATTTGCGTGAAAACTTATTAAATGCACCGTTCCATGTTTTTGGGTGTCACACAAAATGCAGGTTAGAATATATCTACAAGTTGCTACCGCAGTATGTGTCGTTTAATATTTATTTTTATTGCAGTACATCTTTTTGTAAGAAAAACGTGGAAAATGAAAACATATTAAGTATAGCTCAATCAAGTGGAGTATTACGTGAAATTCAAAAATTCTTGGAACAAATGGTACAAAAAAGTGACATGTTGGTACTCAATAAAACTACAAACGCGGCTGAAAGGTACGTAAACATATGTATACGCAGAAGCCTGAATAACATAAAAATATGTTGTTTTAGATTTATGTCGCTGGTTTCCAAATGTGTGGGAGGTAAACGCATTAATAAAGCAAGAGTTTGTGCTGCCGCATTATCGTATATGTCCTACATGGCATATTCGCCACTTGAAAAATCAAAGAAATGGCCAAATGAGAGAAAGGATATTGAATAAGAGACAATGTGCCTTGGAGCGAAGAAAAGGAGTCATTCGCCGAAAATTTCGTGCCGTCTTAGGAGAAAATACCTCGACCATAAAAAGAGACGTTTAGATTTATAAACATGCCCCTAGGGGCTATGTTAGAGTGTGGTTAGGTCAATACTTCAGACATCCCCGAAGATAACCGATTCTACCCGAACATTGACGAGTACGTTTGCGCACAAGACCAAAGGTTAGCTGCGTACTCGTTTCTCGTGTGTTTCGCTCTTTAAAGTGTAACTGTCATCGAGTGAGCATTGCTATAATGTATTCTCCTGTTTATGAGTCAACATCAGCGGACATTAGAGATTTTACTGACTTGTTAATAAACTATTACAACATAACCGTTTAAGATTATGATGAAAGCGATGACGTGATTGAGCTGAATGTATCTCACACCCAAGATGATGGTGATGAGAAAGAAGAGCGATGAGGTAGGGGGGAGGGGCAAATCTCAAAATCATGATGATGATGACGATGAGCATGTTATTAAATGATAATGATGTATTTTTGTTTATAATAATAATAATAATATATTTTCAAACGTTAAGCTTTCCTTCAATTTTGTTAATAAACCTGCTTTTTTTCTAACGGTGCTCTACCGTCTTGATTCATGTTTGCAAGTTTACAAGTTTTTTTCGCTTTAGCGTGTTTTTGTTTTGCTTGTTTTCGTTTGTGTTTTCGTATTTGCGTGTTTTCGTTTTTACGTGTTTTCGCATTTGTATGTCTTTGCGTTTGCGTATTTTGTGTTAGCGTGTTTTCGTGGTAGCGTTTTTCGTTTGTGTGTTTTTTGTGTTAGCGTGTTTGTGTGTTTTTTTGTGTTAGTGTATTTTTCGCGTTTGCGTGTTTTCGCGCTCTCGTGTGTGTGTGTGTGTGTGTGTGTGTGTGTGTGTGCGTGCGTGCGTGCGAACGTGGCTAAAAAGCTATAATTGGAAACGCTGCTTGCTATGCCCAGTCCGTTGAGTTATGTTTAATTAGCTTTTTGACAGGTGTATTTATGATAAGGTCAGGCTTGCATGTAAGATAATATAGAGGTGAAACTAACTAGCTAATGTGTTTTGTGCTACACGCATCACAGTATTAAAGATTCTGTTTATGTATTAGAAAACGTACTACGGTCTCGACGCTGATTGCAGATAAAATTGAAGAAATGAATACGGTACAACTTCTGCGAGCGAACTTAAAGATTTTAAGTGTGCAGCATTCCCAGAGCAGCGTTGAAACCAGTTAATTTAGGGCTAACCTCGTGTCCATGTAATAATGTCTGATAAACTATTAGGTTATTAGCTACTTTTATAGGTTACAATATAATCGTTCAAGGTGCAGACGATGAGGAGATTATATCTCAAAAAATCTCGTTTGATCTCATGAGATGTGTATCGTTTTTCTTAAAAAATACCTGCGAGGCTGTCTCATTCAAAAATCTCATGCAAAAAACATCAATAATCGTTAGCAATGTAGCTGTATCCGCTATTATGCTTACTTAATGTATCACTAGTATAGCTTTTTTGATATCGAGAGAAGAAGCAAGATTTCGAACGGTTGTAGTATTTCCAGAGCTCTATCGAAATCAATTAAATTTAAGAATAATCCCATCTCTATGTAATAATAGACGTAGTATAAAGGTTACATATTTTAAATGTATTTAATATGTAATCACTGTTTAATGAGTTTTTATTATTATGCTGTAACATAAGTGGTATTAGATAGTTTTTTATGTAACCTGAAGAATTATTTACAATCCTTTTTTTTTGAGAGTTTTGACATGTATTCTGTGTGTTGTAAGAAAATTTAAAATTGTTGTCAATCACACAGATATTTGGTGTATTTTACATTTTTGTATATGATTTCTAATATTGACAGTGTGTACCAATGTGTTTTATTTCATTTTTAGATACTGTGATCTTAAGCGTAATCGATCATTATTTAAAAGCAACTTGCGTCTATGTACAATATAAATCACCCTTTGAAAACTGTTGTTGTTTTATTTATTTATAATACAAAACGATATTTGTTTATACATAATATAAACTATGTGTGTTACATCAGAACAACCCCTAATAATAAAACATTAATGACCTATTGGTCATCCTTGCTATATATCGTTAAAAAATATATATGTGTGCTGATTAGGTATTAAAGGCTTTTACAAATACAATATGAGTACTTTTACTTTCTAAAATTAGATTACGGAAAAACTTTAATAGCTATTATACTGTAAACGTAAAACAGAAAGTTGTTTTAGTGTTGCCATATGTTTAACAGAAATCAGTTGTTTGAGTACATGAATCATGCCTCTAAAATTTGTTTTCAATGCAGAATTAGCGAGTACGATTTAGTGTTTGTTTTTTATTTATTTAAATGTACATGTTTAATTACAGTTGACAAGCATCATACCTTTTTAAAATAATAACTGCCTGGATACCTGGGATCTGTGTGTTTAAATATATATATATATATATATATATATATATATATATATATATATATATATATACATACAGTGATGATATTCAACCCAATGCAGGTAAAACTACTATTTTTAACATCGATAATAAAGCCTTAAAACCTGTTATTGTTTTATTACCGTCACATACAACAATGCGAATGTAAGTTATGACCCATTTTATTGATTTGGCTGATTGATTGTTAATTGATTTGTTTGCTTTGTTATGGGAAAGAGTCATGTATGAGATAGAGAAAGAGGGAGAGAAGGGTATGATCAGCTACCATTAAGCATGCCGTTTTATTACCGTTACCTATATGAGTGTGGTTGTAAGTTATGATCCCCATTTTATTCATTTTGATTGGTTGATTGATTGATTGAGATTGATTTGTTTACATGTGAGTGAGTGAGAGAGAGCCATGAGAGAGAGCGAAACCCTACACATGTCTTAGAAGATAGGATTTAAAAGGTCGGTTGTTTGTTAATTAATTTGTTTGCATGTGAGTGAGTGAGTGAGTGAGAAAGAGCCATGAGAGAGAGAGAGAGAGAGAAAACGTATATTACAAGATACAATTTAAAAGAGCACAATTGCCTAACCTCTAGGGTTACAACCAAAAGGACCTTAATTAAGGCTAAAGATAATTACCAGAAAACAACCCTACCTCTAGATACAGCCCCCAGCCCTAAACTCCAACCCTAGCTCTACATACAGCCCCAGTCCCCACCCTCTAAATACAGCCCCAAGCCAAGACCAGCCCCCACCCCCAGTCCTCACGTTAGCAACCACAAAAAAAGTCCTAGCTGTCAAAAGGTCCTTAATACAGCCATAAGGTTTAACCCCCAAAAGAAATAATAAAAATAAGGGTAATACGGTCCTTCACGTAAGCGAGTAAAAAATAATTGGGGTTGACCTATAGGGTTGAAAATACGGTCTCACACGTGGGTGTGCAACAATAGGGGTGAAAATACACGCCCTATACGTAAGGGAGTAAAAAATAATTAGGGTTGAAAACGGCCTTCGAAAAGAAAGGATACGGTCTCTCGCACGAGGGTATATAAAAAATAATTAGGGTTGAAAATGCGGTCTCAAACGTGGATGTGCAAAACTAGGGGTGGACAAATACGTCCTACACGTAAGCGAGTAAAAATAAGGGTGGAAAAACCGGTCCCCCACGTAGGCATATAAAAAAGTGAAAGGGGGCGGGCTTGTTACGTAAAAAAGGAGGGGTGGGGATAGTGTCCCATTACTACTGGAGTTATATATCTCAAAGATGGGAACAGACATATTAGAGTGCGGATTGTTTCTAGACACAGAACATTACTTTTAGGAGCAAGTCCCGATGGGTTAATTGGTGACGATGGCATTGTAGAAATTAAGTGTTTGCACAGTATGAAGGGAAAAATTGTTGGACCCATATTTGGAAGAAAATAGATCACTGACGAATAAACTATGTTATGAAATAGTTGATGGAAAACTAGGTAAGAATATTTATTTCATGCGGCGGCAATACAATGTTTGTTTCAGATTAAAAGAAACCACAACTATTTTTACCAAGTTCAGGGTCAACTAAATATAAGCAGGAGAAATTTCTGCGACTTTATCATATATTGCGAAACAGACTTTTCTATTGAAAGAATTTACAGGGATGAAGAGTTATGGAATAAGACCATGCTACCAAAATTAAACAGATTTTATATGGATTGCATTCTACCGGAAATAATTGACCCAAGAATCTGTAGAAATATGTGAATACGAGATTGTATTAAATACAATATAAATTCAATTGCTGCTCGATATTGCACTTTTTCATACACTTTTTATGTATATTATATTTTTTTTGTATAGTTAATAGTGTAATTTCAACTCATTAGATTTCTGTTAAATAGAAATTAATACTTATGTACATACTTTGTAATAATTTTATTTTATGTATTGTCCTGTAAGTGGAATTATTCTGTTAGTCAATAAATATTATAACTATATTTAATTTGATAATAATTGAACTAATTATTAATGTAACCTTTTGAAGCAAACATAAATATATCATTCTTTTACGGTCCGAACGATTACCAATAATATTATATTACAATAATATAAATTTAGTGAAAAGAATGTCAGGTACCTGACCCTAATCCTTCTTCAGGCGTTAAAATAAACCACATTTCGTAAAGAACTTGTTTACATGAAATAAAAGGAGGAGCTTAAAGTAAACTGAAATTTTACTACTTTGTTTCCATCTGTTGTAAAATAAGTGTCTCTAGGAAGTAGTGAAGCCTCTTAATGGTAATTGGACGAACGTTTTACCGCTATAAATTTTTTTATTTAGTTCACATATTTTCAGGAGTTTTTGTTTCCTTGGTAAAGCTGTACTTAAAAGTATGTATTAATTGATGTTGTAAATTGGCTCTCCATTAATGAATAATTACAGTGACCACATTTATAATTAGCATTTAAAGCGTGTATCAATTAAATGTTGCTTTAAATTGACCTTGAACTTTGATGTATGATCACATTTGTAAACTTGAGTATTTGAACTATGTATCATTAGATGTTTTCTTAGGCCGTTAGGTATTTCATTCTATACATTTGAATTTACCACATGAAGTATTTATACAAGATGATGCGCGCGCATCGAAGACGAATTGTTATTGTTTTTGGAAAACTGCCGCACATCATTTAATATAAGGTTCTTGCAATCCACAAAAGTCTAATTGTTTTTCACTTACAATCTTAATTAAATTTTCAGTTGCCTCTCTGTCCTTCGCAAGATTAATTTGCGCAAATTTAATTATACGTGTAAAATTATCCATAATAATCAATACTATAGTCTGTAAAAATAAAGATTTTCTATTTCGGCTTAGCGCTTTATTACTCTGAGACATTGGGAATATACAGCCGTTTCTTTCTAACGTTTGGGTTTCAATAGAAACGTAGGCGACTTAAGTAAAAGCGTACATTACCTGCTCAATGACTTAAGACCGCTCGCGAGAGGTAAACACAATGGAATTTTAATTCTATTCCAGAAGTTATAAAACGTTTTGAACGATTTTTAATTTTAACTATGTTGCAAAGTTTTTTTTGTGTGTGGATGCAGAGGTTTATTACTTAATATAATTCATTTATTTTGAAATGTGCAACAACGAAATCATTAATTGGTAATTAAAAAGGAATTGATATGCATAAACCAGTTTTTATTGTTTACTAATAGTGACATTAATTGTACATGCAGTGGTAATCAATTCCTCATTATTTAATCTATTATAATAGGTGGCTATTTGCGTATTTAGACCCCAAAATAATACATTGCCTCAAAATATTTTTAAAAAACGAACTTCGAATACCGCCGTAACGAAACTATAAAAAAAATCTGGCCTTATCAAAAAGATAAAATTTGATAATTTCGAAATTTAATATCTGGAAAAGTGTTTGAGATACCGGAATATTGAATTCAGTACCGAACTTAGTTCGTTGAAAACGTTTGATAACTTCTGGAATAGGATTACATTTCCATTGTCTCAGAGTAATAAAGCGCTAAGCCGAAATAGAAAATCTTTATTTTTACGGACTATACCTCTATATTCGATTTAATTTTTAACATAGGGCAGATTGATGACTTTGCATGATGACAAATGTCTAATTTGTGTCCTGGTTGGTTCGTATTTATTTCATTTGCACGAATACAAACCACACATTTAAAGTCATAAATATGGTCATTACTCATTATCACCACAGTTTCCACAAATCTGAACGTGCTCAGTACAGTTCTTTTTAAAATGTTTGAAACCATAACAGTGATAACAGTGAAGTACAGAAATGTAATCTTCTTTAACTATTTGCCAATGAAAGTTAATTGAATTGCTCAACAACCTTCTACATTAAAATCACAAAAGTTTTTCATGTAACTGTTAAACGGAAAATTTCCTTTAAAATCATCTTTAATGGTATATTATAATAAGAGTGGTAAGTAGTCTACAATGAACCATTGTATTAATACATTCACGAACGAGCGAGTGTCGTAATTTAAACGAGTGCGTAATAGACATTACAACCCGAATTGTATACTGTGCTTTTTCTACTCCTATAGAGTGTAAGAGCAGTGACCTATGAGTCATACGGAACTACCATTTAAAAGTTTTTTATTGCCTTTGATCGTTTTATACTCGTACCTAATTTGGTAATGAACAATTTTATATAAAATAAATTACTGTATAAATGTATGACAGGTTTTATCGCTCACTCCAATTCTCGCATTAAAAGTTGGAGCTAAAATTCGAACTAAAAAAATTAGAACTAGGGACAGTATTGCTTTCGTTAGTTACCTTGTGTGGGTGTGCGTGCGTGTATACGTGTGTGGGTGTGTGCATGTGTGCGCGCTTGCGTTGTGTACGTGCATCGTGGGCATAAGTACGCCTACAACGCAGGCGTGCGTGAGGGTAGGTGTGTGTGCGCGTATGTGCGTGTACGCATGGGAGTTTGCGTGCGTGTGTGCAAGAGTGCGTGTTTGAGTGTGTGTGTACTTGAGTGTGTGAAAGAGTACGTGTGTCTAAAACGATCTGGCAACACAGAATTTGCTGAACGCACCCAATAACTGTCAAGTGTCAAACTTGATTTGTTACCAAACTCATTTAATTGTTAAAAACTCAAAAGGAAGCTTCCATATTTGAAAGTGTGTCCTAATCTGTATGAAATCGACTAAAATGTGTTCTAATAAAAAAAGAGTGAATTGCACTCAAGAAGAAAAGAAACTATTGATTCAGTTGGTTGATACAAATAAAAACATAATACTGATGGAGAAATTGCTGCTGCACTTCCTTCTAAAAGTTGTGAAGCAAATGAATAATTGGTTTTGGATATAATTAATAAAAAGACAGTTCTTGGACTAAGAAATGAATTTGATTCTGATGTAATCCAAGGTAAAAGTTACATTAATTATGTTTTAAGTCAGGCATACTTACACGTACGTTTATATTTTATAGAACCTATATTAGATCATCAAGTAGAGGATATTCTCGGGATGCGGATTTTGATACCTTCTGAGCCTAATCAAGAAGAAATTAATATAGAGATATCGTGTACATCCACTAGAACTTTAAAACAAGCAAATATGAAAGCAGAACGGGCCAATGAAAATGTTATGCGTACTGGTGAAGAACCCACACTTTTACGAGGAACTCGTTAGTCTGCTCGAAGGAGACCTAAAATTAACATAGACTTGAGAGCTACTGAAAAAGCTAAAATTGAAATATTGCAAAATCAAAAAGAAATCCTTTTGCAAGAAAAGGAGCACAAGAAAGTGTTGCAAGCCATGGAAATTGAACATAAGAAAAAAATTTACTTAATGGAAGAGGAAATTGGGAAGTGCTTCTATCCTAAGTAAATTTTAAAATAAATCCCTTTATTAGGAATAATTTTAATATTAATAAAAAAACACAAATTGTAGTATACAATATAATTCATATTTAAACTTGTGAAAATACGAAAATTACTATCTAAAAAAATATATATCTACTAAGTGTCTTCCGTAATCACAGTTCAAAACATCTTTTTCGGCAGCAATAGGAACATCTCCAGCACGAATTGCTTGCTGAAGCTCGTGTTCCATAATTAAATTTTCAATAGGCGGCTCTGGTGCTCTTAAAATGAGTCAAACTCAGCAAAATAGCTGTAGCTACATTAACACAAACTACATTTTCTAGCTTCATTCTACATCCATATGCTATTATAGGAAATCTTATTTTCCAAACACCGAATAGATTTTCTACCTTGACTCTACTTTGCACAAGATTTTTGTTGTAGTTTCTTCACCATCGTTCTGAACATTGAGAAAATGTGTAAATAAATATGGATGATTCATATAACAACTATCTCCTAAAAAATAAGTAGCAATATTGTAAATTAACACGAAAAGGTAATTGTTGATTGTATTTATCCAATAAGATACTATTTCCAAAGTCCGTATTATTGAATCTATGCATTAATCTATGAATTTCTAAAAGTGGTGGAATCGTGCATCGAACCTGGCCAACGTACGGCTATATCGTGGAATAACAGGTTAGCACTTGTGTGTGTGTGGTGTGTGTGTGTGTGTGTGTGTGTGTGTGTGTGTGTGTTTATGTATTGTAACGGGAGCTTTAGACAAATCAAAATTTCGCGCTAAATTATACGAGATTAGATATTTATATATTATTTTTCTGGATAAGGGAATGGTTATTGTTTAATAGTATTTGAATGTAATTAATATTAAGATGAAAAGCTTGAATTTGTATCAATAAGTTATCTATATATTCAATTTGAAAATACATATTTAAAATACGCGGCATTTGCATTAACGTGGTGGAAGGGAATGACACTGTCATAATGATAATGTGCAGTTTTTAAAACGGTAGCCTACAGTGAGCGATCTCAAACAGGTGCGTTAAGAAATCGAACAGAAAGGGTCGCATAAAAATAAGGGATAAGTGACATTGTATAGTCACGCTGCCCTATAAAGTGTAAAAATTACAAATAAGAAGTAGAAAATTACCTTCCTTATTAAAATAATAAAAAATAAGTGAAGATAACGCGTGTTGTATATCTCAGAACCGTAATCAATTAATTGTGTTTAAATAGTGAACAACAAATATAATAGACAGTAATCGACCCAAATCGGTAAATCGCAGTATAAGGGAAAGGGACAATAACTCGAATTTATTGAGGTATAAAAAGGGAGCATTCGCGGATTGCAAATAGCTTGCATTTTATTGAGCAGGCTATTTGTAGTTAAATCTGAACAGTTAAGTAAAAACTGAATAGTGTAAATATATCCAACAATTATTTACTACAATCATTAACTGATGGAAGAAAATTAGAACTGTATTCAACTACACAAAAGTATAAGGAAAGATAAGGACCACAATAGAGAAACGGTTCCAGAGTGCCGGCAGGTAACATCATCGGAATTTGAAGCCCCCTTTGCTGTCAATGAAACGCCAGCATTACATCATGAGTTTTGCAACGAAAATAATTAAGAACCTTTTTTGTTTGTGTTAATAAATAATTTTTGTGTGTTTGATTTCTCGAAACTTTACATTTGACTACCACGATTTAACGTTAAACATTACGTTTGATTCTGATAAAGATTTTATTTGTTATATGTTAGATTTAAGAAGGTTATTATAGATATAGGTTTATATATATATATATATATATATATATATATATATTGATATGGTTAGATAAGATTAAGACAGGGATTGAGAGTTTAACTGGTAATTTCTTTAGAACAGTTTGAATTCAAGTACGATACTTTTAAGATGCATTTAATTGATGTAATTTGGTATACGATTGCAAGAAAGTGGATTTGTTTTGGTTAAAACAAGCTTAATAAAATTTGTACAAGTTGTTTCAGTCATAAAAAGCATTGTGCTACATAAAAACATGTCAGGAAGGTTATATAAAGTTATTTCTGTAAGTACGATTAAGTAGTTTTGTTTCATTAAATTGCAGTTCACTTAAAATATTTCGGCATTTGGATGTTTTACAGGTGTTTAACACACAGTGTAGAGTTATGTTTATATTAGGGACATATTATAAGTAGGATAAAATGCAGGAAAAATGTAAAAAGTCGAGAAAGGGCTACAATACGAACATAATTTAATCATCACTCACAATATAAATGGAAGTGGATGTGCGACAAACAAAGTGGTGTATAGTAAACATTAAGAACATTGTACAGAACAATTTTACATAATGAAATTTACATACAGATACATTTTTATATAAGATTTTTGAAGAAATGTGTTAGACAATATGGTTTATTAAAGTGACTTAAATTTAAACGATACATGCAAAGTGAACATTGAAAATGATAAAGACAGATTTTATAAGTTATATGATTAACATTTTGATTAGTTTGAACGTTTTAAACGCAAATTATTTGTATATTTTAATTAAGTTAGGTTAAGTTCTAAATTTAAGGTTTTTTTTACAAATTTATAGTTTTTTAGAGTAATATGAGCTTAAAATAATTTGTTAATGTGATTAATAGGAGGTTTTCCGCATTTCCATACAGTAATTTACTTTGTACAAGTCATTTGAACATAAATTTGGTGAAATGGGGTTAACTATATAAATTTTCTATGTTAAACAGAATTTTCCTCTAAATTTAAGTTTTTGGACATAGAATAAATGTCTTCTAATACAAATTTTCGTCCAGATCACAAATATGTAGTTTATTTAAGTGTAGAAAGTAAGATTTTTTAGATATAAGCAAATTCAATTTAGAATAAGTTAATTCATAGAATTTTTAAGATAGGTATACCAAGTTTGGTATCAAATTGTGCGGAAATTTGCACAGATTTCATTTCTGTTTTTAAAATTTAAATCAGTAGCTTTATAAGAAAGTTCTAGCATAATTGATGATTTAGTTTAGTTTTCAAATTTATTCTGACCAATCACAGATTTGGTTACATTGTTTAGATTTCTAAAAAAAAATTGAAAATGTTTGTAACTAACAGAAGGGTATATAAATAATTGCTCCTGAGCAGAATCTCTCTCTATTTTTTCTATTTCATCCAGTTGTTTTGCAAAGTTTAAAAAAGTGTAGTGTTTGTGTTAACAAGTAAGTTATTTAACCACATTTATTATCGGGAGATTTTAATACAAAGTTAACGGACAGACGAGGAGTTCAGAAACAATTGTTTTTAACCTACGTTGGTTAAAATAAAGTTAGGTTACCGATATTTGTCCATGTTCGTAAAGTTTATTACGAATTAAACTTAACAGTTGTTACGATTAATGTTTGACGAGTTTAAAAAAAAATCGATTGTTTAAATTTATTTATGGTTGCGTTTTCCAAAATAAAATTTTATTCATTTTTTCTTCAACTGGTATTTCATTCCTGCTGCGACATTTTAATAATTGATATTCCATCCGGATGCTAAAAAGAAAAGTGGTGTTAATTTAAAATTTCTACATCTTTAAAACATTTAAATAAATATTAATATCAATAAATTTAGTGGTTGAGTGAAAATTTTAAGCAAATAATAAGCACGTTTACCACAACAAAAGCAACCATCAATCCGAGGGCCAGATTGGAATTATTGGACGTATTGCAGCAGCGAAATTGGTGGATCAATAACTTCGATCATCGATTGAAAAGAACATACGTGTACAATTGGAACCAGCTGTATGAAAACATATCCGTTTGCAGATTTGACGATGCACATGTGAGTTTAACTTTTAATCTTAACCCTGTTAGTTGTATTCATATTTGTGTGATTTCCTGCATTTATTATTTTTATGTATAGGTGTACATGTTTATGCAATAGTTGTGTAAACATCTGTAAAATAAGTAGAAATTTAGTTTTATTTCCAAATTTTAATTTTTATTACCAAGTTAAAGCCACAATTTTAAGAAGTCATCATTTACCAAATCTGACAGTTTGGTATTTGAGTTCATTGAATACGCAACGCATGCGTTATGGTACCAATTTTAATAAAGCGCATTTAACATACCAGATCTTTGATATAACGTGGAATCCACACAATATAGAACCAATTAATAATACCAGCAGTATTTTTAAATGCAATATAAGTCAATTCAATTCTTATTATAAAAACATTAAATATGCATCAAAGAATAAATTACATTTAAATTTAATTCCCTTCAAATCAGAACCCTATCCCCAACACTTCAATATTTTTATTATAATATTTATCTTAACATCTCAATATATATATATATATATATATATATATATATTTGTAAACAACATATTGATGCATTTTCGTTCAGATTTGGAATTTAATTAAATGAGTATAACGTTTGATTTACTTTTATTGCTAAAGATTATTTATATCACAAGCTTACACACTTATTGAATATATAAATATATAAATGCAGAAAGAGGTCAACTCAATAGGAATCCAGATAAATAAGTAAATCAAAATGAGCATAATTTTGGGCAATGGTAACAGAAATCTTTTCTTTATATTAACTAGAGCTAGCCGTCGCAACCAATTAAGAAAGGAGTTAGTAAACTTAAAGCTTAAAATAAAAATGATTGAAAATGCTTAAACTGTATTATCAATATTTTTATAGAAGCCGGCGGCTTTGGAATTTTTTTTTTAATGTCTATTAATCTCTATCTGACATGAAGTTTTAAACGTCTGTTTGATATAGATTATTGTTTTGGTTTTTACAATATTGCCTATTTTCGTAATGAACTTATTATAAAAGAGGTTGCATAATTATTATCCTAAAAAGATATTATTAAGATGAGTTCATTTCCTTTAATTTTGTAGGTTGGAGTGTATTGTCTCACACCAGATATTTCTACTTATGTAAGACGGAATAGCGATGTTTAAGATGTTTAAATCTATGATTTAATAAACCATGACAACATTGCATTCTAACATACTGGTTTGTAAATTAATTAATTAATTTTCCCATATAAAAGGATTTATGTGCGCCTATACACAGGGTTGTATGCCAACGTTGCCAGATATATTACCGGGACATTTACAAAGCGTGTCCTTTTTGCCGATTTTAAGTGATTAAACGCACATAAAATTTAAAACCGACAAGTAGCGTTGCAGCTAAAGTGATTTATTGTCAATTAAAACATTCATTCATCAGCAAGAACACTGCATTACGTACCGAAATTATTTCTACACAATATGCGAGTGTCTCGCGACAGTAAAATTTTTGGCTGCCATTGTGATAAAAAAAGTTAAAATCTACTGTAACGTAGGATCCAAGCTACGATAGTCGACAATCCATTGAGAGGATCCTAGGTTACCGTAGATTTTAGTTTTCGTTTTTAATTTTCCATTTTTGAGATTACAGCCAAAAATTTTACTGTCGCGAGACTCTCGTCATAATATAGCCCGTACAGGTATGCATGTTGCTTAAACCTGTTTTAGACGTCATATTTCTGTACGAAATTTACATGTAATTAAAGAGCTTATAGTTTTTATATTGTTACATGTAGAAATACATACCAAAGTACTGTTTTACACGTAATTGCAATGAATACATGTGCAACTACACAAATGAACATAGCCGTCTAAAACAGGCTTCGGAAGTTTATCTCAATTAATAGATTACAGTTTAGCGACACAATCTTATAAGACTTTTCTAGTGTGGTTGCCCTTTTACATCTGTCTTTTTAAAATACTTTGTTACTTTTCATCCGAATTAAAAAATCCGGTTATACAGAATTCACTAAAATAATGGATAACGTTCATCTCTACCACTTCCTATGCAGCGTTGATGCTTCGGATTGTAAACAACACAGCTTCAAAGAAAGTGGGCACCATGTTGGTTTACAAAGATTATCAGAATACCTCCTGAACTTGCTCGATTTTCAAAGTAACACTTATTTGATAATTTTGTAAATAAGTCTAATTAAGAGCCCACCACTACAATTCGAGCAAGGTAGGTCATTTAAACACAAAATAGATAAATTGAATTCTTTGCTGAGAAGGAAAAAAGGAAAGGTCACGTATTTCATTCCCTCCCCGCGGGGGAGGGCGGGCTGTTTGAGCTTTCCAAGCTCCTTCAGCCACAATAATGGATTCCCAGCGTACATGCATACATAACGTATATATGCATGGTGGGATCAAGGATAGGTGTGGTCAGAATACGATCGGAAGGAACGGAATTAGGATTGTGAGGGGGAAAATACTACCCCATCATTCGCCTAAGTAGCCGCACATGGTGTGCATATACGCAGTGACAAAGCCGCTAACGGTGTATGAGGAAAACCCTCTGAAAAAACCTCATACAAGGTAGACGATAACGTGAATCGAACCCATTACCTCCCGAATGCTAAGCAGGTCATGCCACCACTAGTCTACCAGCTCGGTTATTGATAAGAATGATCTACGCAGAGTTCTTTGACATAAATTCTGTCCCAGATAATGTTTGTTGAATTATATTTATTTCTATACTACTTGGTTTTCGGCTGTAATTCTTTTTGTTATTCTTTTTTCTTGTTGATCTAAAAGATACTTACTTGTTAATTTTTGTACTGGGTGACTCCATGTGGGAATTAGATTTCACATTAAAACGTTCTCTGCTACTTGATATTATGTAGCAAGTTAGTAAAAGTCATTTTTAATTGTTCTGTCGAATAATCTTCATTTTTAATATTCTCTACAACTTGTAAAGCGTTTAATGTTATTTCTTCAATTAGCTGTTGCTTTGAGGTTACAGTTGCTGAAACATCTGGTAAGATTTCATTTATTTCAATATCTAGTGTATGAGACAAACTAAGTAAAGCTACATTAGGCACAATTCGTGTTATGCAGTTAAGAGCAATGTAATGAATATGTTTACAAATTAAGGCGATTATACTATGGTCCAAACAAGAGCTTATAGTATTCCCGAATAGGCTAAGATTTGCCTAACGTGCTAAAGCACTCAGGAATACTGGGATATTGTTAGGCTTCCGAGAAATGTTTATGAATGGCTAGTTTGGAAGAAAACAGGAACTGGGTAGTGCATTCCACAATTTGGTCGCCATGTGTAAAATGTAGAATGAGCCCGTTTAGTGTGACACGATGGAATTTTGAGTGCGTAATTATGGTGTGAATGGGCAAACCGAGTGTTCCTAGCGAAGATAGCCTATGAAGGTATTAAGGAGTGTATTTCGGTGGCACACTTGCCATGGTAATAGCGATAGAACAAGGAAAGAACCGAAAATTCTTCTATGCTCAAGAGGCTGTAGGTCAGAAGTCAGAGACAGGTGGGAATTTTATTCCTGATTAGGTCGAATTTGAGCCTTATACAGTAAACGGAGTTGTTGCGATGTGAAGTACTGTTTAGATCTGTATAGAAAGCCCAGTTTACGGGCAGCTGTTTTTCTGGCTGACAAAATGTGGTCAACCCATGAAAGGTTCGATGATACGGACATCCCTAACATAGAAATAGAGCTTAAAAACTTGAGTTCTAATCCATTCATATTTACAGCAGGAAATGATCGGTCTTTCTTGGCGGACACAAGGCAACACTGCGTTTTATCGATGTTTAACGTGAGTAGATCATTCCTTCCCCATTCAAGAACACGTTCTAAGTCACTGTTGATTGAGGCTGCTATTTTCACCTTAACGTTCTGTCTAGACTTATTGTTGTGGAAAAACTGAAAAGAACTACAATGTATAGTGCTGTCATCCGCAAAGCAATGGATCGGGTTAGTTGTTGAGGAAATGAGGTCATTTATTTACAGCAGGAAAAGTATGGGAGCTATCACTGATCCTTGGGGTACTCCCGCGTTAATAGTAGTTTCTTTCGAAAAGAAGCCATTGACAACAACGCGTATACGTCTTTTGTCAAGAAAGCTGGATGTCAATTGATGAGCGTATCGGATAAGCCGAACGAAGTGAGCTTGACAAGTAGGCACTTGTGCCAAACCTGGTCAAAAGCTTTTGAAATATCTAAAGCTACTACGACTGTTTCATCGGATGCCTCTAATGTGTTATTCCAAAGTTGGGTGACATATGAAAGAAGATCATCCATTTAATGACTCTGTCTGAACCCATACTGGTGGTCGCTTAAGAGTTTATTGGACTCGAGGAACGAAAGTAGTTGGTGGTTGATGGCTTTCTCCATGATTTTCTAGACAATAGAAGTAATAGCTATTGGTTAATACCTAGTTTGAGGGATCGGTTTTATCGTCCTTTTTAGGAATAGGCTGGACATTTGCCAACTTCCACGATGAGGGAAACTCTCCAGATGACATGGAGATCAAAAAGAGTTTGGACAATACAGGTACTAGCTCGGGGTAGCATTTTTAAGGACGATAGCTGGAATACCGTCGTCTTGTTTGGGTCAAGTTTATTGATAATTGATTCCAGGAGATTGTAACGAAAGTGAATTGGTTTAATAGCGTATGGGGTAGATTTAGGCGACGGCACAGTTTTACCAGAATCATTGAGACATGAATTTGATGCAAAGTAATCTACAAAGAGGTTGGCTTTTTCAGCAGGATCAGCTACTACATCTCCGTCGCGTGACGTCATGGGAAGAAAGGAAAATTTTTACAGATGGCTTTAGATAATGGCTAAAATGTTCGACCACCCAAAGGACATGAGACTAATTCTTTGCATTTACGTTTTTCAAACATCGTTTTGGCTTTGGTGATTATGCTACAAATCTTACAGATACTGCAAATAATAAAGCAGCAGATACCATCTTCATTACTAACAGTTACTGTATGTTCAACATTTTGTCATGTGTGCCTGATTTAAAAAAAAAAGAAACGTCCTTTTAATTATCTCTGTTGCAAAGCTTACTTTTACAGCTTCTCGATGAGTATTATACACTTTCAGTAAATGTTTAGGTTTATTTCTGTTTTCTGAACCATCAAGCAGATGGCTAATCGTTTTTTATTTGTTTGAACTAAGACACTTCTGTGGTATTTTGTAAGTTGTCTAATATATGAAACTTCTTCATTGTACATTATACGATTGCTTTTTTAAGAAGTTAAAATAGTCATGCGCGCGTGCGCCATACATGACACAATTGCGCACAAAATAATGGAAGGTTCACTGTGAATTCAATATCTAAAATTAGTTTCACACGAAGGCAAAATCAAATCAAACAATTTCCTTTCTTTACTTTAATAATTCTTTCAATTTTTTTATTTCTAATGCATTCTAATAAAACATGGCCTTATCTTTTTACCTTGTGAATAATTGTATTTCAAGGTTTTTTGCATGCATTCGTGATGCATGTTTGTACTTGCTATGCAACCAACTTTAAAGCAATTGGGTTTTTCCAAGTACGTCATCAGCTGACGTCACAAACTCCTCCCAAGCAGCTAATGCGGGTCAACCTTTGTTAGTGTTTACATAGAGTATTGAGGAAAATTCATGTTTATTTAATAAAAGAATTGTTGAAGTGTTAAACCTGTGTGAATTAAACAATTGGGTGGTGAAGTTTCGTTTTTGTATGCGGCTTGGACCACAATTGATTATATATATATATATATATATATATATATATATATATATATATATATATATATATATATATATATATTGTACGTCGTTTCTTACTAAGAAACAGCTAAAGCTTAATTAAATAATCAATTTTATTCAAAACAGTAAAATTATCGCATAAGGGCTATGTACCTACGCGTACTGGTCATTCGTAAATTATTTTTTTTTATTAAACTGTAAATTATACATACATTATACATGTGTACAAGTTGTAACACTAATGACCTCATCTTTATTAGAAACTTGTAATGGTAATTGAGGTTAACTTGCAACCAAATGTTTTAAAAAACATTGCTCAGACTGAACTTAAATTTTTCTGAGTACAAATTGTGAAAGTAAATCCACACCCTTTATTTGAGATTTTATCTCAAAAAGGAAGTTTGTGTCACGTTCTTAAAAGAACGAGTTTATTACCGTAATAAAAGTGAAAAGCATTAATGAATTCTTAATTCTATAAATTCAGAAAAAATCAACCCTGAAGTGGTTTAAATTACTTTAAATGACAGCATAATAAACTTTACGTGCTATATAACACAGCACACAATCTTGTCATATTATATATATATATATATATATATATATATATATATATATAATGAATCATTTCTGTTTGAAAACATAAATACTAAGGGTATTTCGTTGTGAAATTCATCAATACATCAACATATTTAGACCGTGTGTTGAATCTACACCAATAAAGGAAGTCCCAAACTTTGTTAATAGATCCGATTGAGTCTTGTCCATAATAGTTAAACAGAAATCCTGCTCTGTTGTAGTTGGAACAATTGCCACCTTGACTTTTATAACATAATACAGGATTATTGTTGCTTTGTTAACATTGTTGTACCCACATGTCAACGCTACTGGAATCATCAGCATGTTGACAACCTTCCGTTAAATTAATAGTATAGGCCACTTTAATATTATTGAAATTTTCTGGGGCACATGCAATTCCAAACGTTACACGAGTTGGGCAGTACAATCCTTTATGAGTGCTTAAAGTAAGTAAATGTCTCATTTTAGATTTTACCTGTACATGTAAATATGTTTCCGTAAAATCTATTTTAGAATATTTCATTCCCCTGAAATTTGCGAAAGTAAATCATCTGGGGTAGGTATAGGGTACTGATCCACTTCAATATGTGAATTTAATGAAACCTTATAATCACCACAGATGCGTATACTTCCACTAGGTTTAACTATAGGAACTATGGGTATAGCTCAATCTGAAAATTCTACTCTTTCTAAAATGCCCTGTGACACCAGTGAATCGATTTCTGCCTCAACTTTAGACCGTAATGCAAAAAGTATATGACGCGGTTTGTGAAAAACGGGTTTACTGCTTGCTTTTAATGTAATTGTTACTTATATGCCTGTTACCTTTCCTATAGACTTATCGAATAAAAATTTACTAAGTACTCCTTTAATTAAACTAAACTCCAAATGCAGAAATGATTGTTTACAACACATAAAAAACAATCCTATTACTATATTTCGTATTCTTAATAACTAACATGCAGAAATTTCTTTTCAACAGTGAATGAAATTTATTTCGTTCAATGTTGATATTCAAACAGAACTTTAATGGAAAATAAAACAAACGTTTCATTTTATTATATAGGTTGCAATCTTACTTATCAGTTTATGCCAATGGCGGAATCACGGTGTTGCTAGGCCGGTGATTCAGATTTTAGGCGCCGTATGTTATTTGTTCCCCGTTATTTTTTCTTTTGTTGTCGTTGAATTACCCAATTCCAAATTTTCCTTCCACCAGTTTACTGATTTTGTAAATATTTGCTGGACATATTTATAGTTTTTAATTATCACTTTAATTGTTCAAATTTCATTACGAATGACGTATAAAACAAACTGCAATACTAAATCGTCCAAACTAATTGTTAATATTTAGAGGGTAGTGTGACTATATACTACGGTCACACGTGCCTCGGCAACGAATCACACCCTTTGGTTGGTTTCAACCGACTCTAGCTACTTACTTAAAGTGAGAAGTGACTGTCACTCACTTAACTGTAAGTCATATTAATGGTTCATTTTACCCCTTCTACACCTCTCTTATACATTTACAGATTGCCGCGTTTATTTAAATATTTCCTAGCTTAATATGTACATAACGTATTGAAGTAAATTCAAACTTTTGGTTTTATTATTAATTAAACTGATAGATAACCAACAAACAATCATTTTTTAATTTATAAAATAACACATAAACTATAAAATATCATATAACTTAGCGCGAAATTTAAATATCTCAGACACCGTTACAATCGGCAGGAGGAAATGTTATACTTTCCTCCCTAGTAAAATAAATAGCTATTTTATTGTCAAAAATATATCATTCCACAAACCTATTGCTGGCTAATATGTACATATGAAAATATTTCACGAAGCATACTAAACATTAAAATACAACAGCTTGTGAGTTATGAAGTCATGTCTTTTTAATGAATTAACATTATCTCTATGCGAGTATAAAATCCTAGCAAGGGTTGTGTAAACATCAATTTATTATTAACTGTAATATTTTCACTTACTTTGGGAAGGAGTAGGCGTGATAGCGTTAGATATGATGAAATAAGACAACAATGTGAGATTCAATAAGTTGGAGAATGGGTGAAAAGAAGAATACAAGAATGGAATCAACATATACCAAGAATGACAGAAATAAGATTTGTCAGACTGGCACGAGACACCTCCCCGAGGATGAAACTCCGGCCGCCCTCTCAAAAGATGATCTGAAATAAAACAGGCTTGAAGCCTAACACAAGGGAAGAGGACTTTGAACTAGAAACTACTAATATAAATGTGGCAACTACAGTATCTTGTTGCCATTTTTGAAATCCTCAAGTGCTGAATTTCAATGTTATGTCCATAATGGGTTTTGTAGCATTTTACAATGCATTTCATACTGTTTAAATCACGATTAACAATGATTTGACTTTTACAATTGAAATTAGTTTTCCAAGATCCTTGTCTCTTAGGAAATCTTTTCCGTTCTTCTATTAGAGCACGTTACATACCTATAATAATTATCAGCATGGTGCTGTGCATTGTGTATTGAATAAATGTTACATACCTGATCTACCACAATCAAGATAGATATTTTCAGTACATCCATTCATATTCTTTTTGGATCCAGTGTTATTTACATATTGTACATTATTTTCTTTTTCCTTATTAGCTAACCACATCGTCCACATCTTAAATTCTGTGAATAAATGAATGAAAATTTTAAAATACATTATAAATCAGATACCTACGATCAGAACTAATGAGCTGATTATCAGATTCCTCGATCTCAATTTTATGTCTTTCTTAAAGATGTATCCTTAATATTACATTCTATAGAAATAACGTATTGCAATTAGCTTCTATAAACATTCATAATTATAAACACTTAGAATAATTAAGCAATTGAACTATCCATGTTATTGTTTTCTCTATGGTGTCGGTTAAGAAAACTTTGGCACGAGAATGTTTTAACACATATTAAGCAAACTACAGCCTTAATGTTCAGATGCTTGCCTTGCCTTGTACTTTCACCAGCGTAATCAGACACGTAGTCGTCAAAACTTAGTCTTTGAACAAATTTACAAGGGAACAGTGTGGTCTCACTATTTTTCAAATCTCATTAAATTAGTCAAACATTTCTACAAAGCAATTTACCATACAATATTGTAG
This sequence comes from Vesta saturnalis, assembly GCA_036346205.1. Classification (NCBI taxonomy): domain Eukaryota; kingdom Metazoa; phylum Arthropoda; class Insecta; order Coleoptera; family Lampyridae; genus Vesta; species Vesta saturnalis. The sequence continues at coordinate 395,658 of JARFJB010001486.1, read as the reverse complement.
AGCTAGAGCGCAAAAATGTAAAATCAAAGTTTAATGACATAACCTATAATGTGAGGTTCGCAAAATATCTGGCAACGTTGGTATAGATTCCTGTATTTAGGCGCACTTAAAAATTTGGAGCACTAAAGTCTGATTATTACACTAAAAGATTTATGGATAACCGTGTTGTATGCCTTTTCAATCTAATTAATATTATCTGTACAGGTTTTAATAAACATTGTGAATAGTTCAAGATGTCGACTGAAAATAAAAATGTAATAAAATTGGAACCTAAAGAAGAACCAATTGATCTATTCTCCATCCAACAAGTAATTATAAATAATGACATAAAACAAGAAATTAATTTGGGTTCTAATATAAAATGTGAAATTGCAAATATCGTTAATATTAAAGGAGACATTGATTCTTATTCGGTAAATAATATTAAAATAACTGAATTTGATACTAACGTAAAACACTCACCACTTATATTAGATGGGTGCAACACATTTGACTATGCGACAAAATTGAAGTGCAATTTAAAGCAGTGTACCAAACAAACTTTATGTGATAAATTCAAATGTCATCGATGTGACTATTCTACAAGTGTAAAGAAGTATGTTAGAAGACATGTAATGATACACACTTCAAGTACTAATTACAAATGTAAGAAATGTGATTATTCATCAAAATCAAAATGCAATTTACAACAACATCAGTTAATTCACACTTCCAGTACTAATTACAAATGTGATAAATGTGGTTATTCATCAAAATTAAAGCGCAATTTAAGACAACATCTATTAATACACACTACAAGTACTAATTACAAATGTGATCAATGCCATTATTCATCAAAATTAAAGCGCAATTTAAAAGAACATCAATTAATACACACTTCAAACACTAATTATAAATGTGATCAATGTGATTATTCATCAAAATTGTCAAACAATTTAAAACAACATCAATTAATACACAGTTCAAGTACGAATTAAAATATGATCACTGTGATTATTTATCAAAATTGAAGAGCCATATAAAACATCAATCAATACACTCTTCAAGTCACCAATGTGGACATTCTACGAAATGGCAACAATCTTCAATACGTTATCTTGCCGTACATACATTTCAAATATTAATTACATATGTAATGAATATGACTGTTCGACAAAATGTGAAGGTAATCTTAGACAGTTTTTACCATACACACTTAAAACATTACAAATGTGATTAAAGTGACCCATCTACAAAATGGAAATGTGAATTAATACATCATTTGACAAAAACTAAAAAACTGCATTGTAAGGAGTTTACATTTATTTTGTTACTTTGGTAATTTGTAATGTCATCAGTATGATTCATAATCAGTTTATAGATTTTAAATGTATTTAATAAACCAAGCTGGAAAATACCAGTTTTCAGTTAAACTTGCATCTGTTAAATTTTTACAAAAAGTGTATTATTTAATATCCTGTCTAAATGTATCATCTAATTCTGGTACTAAAAATCAGGTTTTTGCAAAACTATGCTAGTGGGGTTTAATTAAATGACACTGTTCCAAAATGTGACACACATATACTTAATTCTGATGAATATAGAAAGAAATAATGGAGTGAGCATTATAAAATGAAAATACTTAGGTAATTATTAAAAAAACGGTTAAGTAAATATATGGACGCTACTGCATAATTTTCATTACTTTTAAACAGTAAAACTTAAATATTATTTGTATAAAGTTGAAGATTCATTTGCTAGGTTATTTCGGTAAGCTCACACCAGATACAGTCTTTTTTACGCCATTTCCAGTTACTCCCACTAGAAGCCCCAATACTGACAAAAGCCACATTTTGCCTTTATCTTTAACAATACCTGGATGTGTAATATCGTCATAGTTAACAACAGCATAATCGTCAATATTAAAGTATTGATCGCAGTTAAGAGCCAAATATTTGAATGATTGACCTCACATCAGAATCTGCATCAAATACTATTTGATTTATTTTTTCTTGAACGAGATATTGTTAGGAAAAAATACATTTACTACACACATCAACAATATCAATAAGCATTACAAGTTTTACTGTTTAGAATCTTACATTAAACAAAAAATACATTTTGTAAATAAGGTTTATCTTAAATTTTTCTGCTCTATAAGGATATGATGCACACTTTATTAACGGACATTGTTAAAACTAAATATCTGGTGTGGAATGCCGCCCCTAATCAGCCCCCCCCTTACTCCGCCGCTGCATTTCTCCGAAAATCTAATCAGCTATAAGCCAAGTAACAACAAGCTTAAATAAAAAAAATTAAGTATGTAGGTATTTTCGTTTCGGAGTTATCATGGATACTAACATACACACACACACACACACACGGACACGGACACACACCCACACAAACACACGCGCTCACACACCCACACACGCGCGCGCGCGCACACACACGGACACAGACACCCGCGCATACCCACACACACGCACGCACGCACACAGACACACACTAACACACACGCACACACACACACACACACACACACACACACACGGGCACACATACGGACGCACATGCGGACACGGGAACACTATGTAACGAAACTTTTGAAAGTCAGAATATTAGTAGAAAAATGTCTTAAAGAAAACACACACACACACACACACACACACACACACATGGTCACAGACACCCGCGCAAACCCACACAAACACCCGCACACATACACACACACTCACACGGACACACACACTCGCGCACACCCACACAAATACACGCGCACACATACACACACGGACACAGACACGCCCACACAAACATGCACACAGACACACGCGGACACAGACACACCCGCGCACACACACACTCGGACACAGGCACACCCGCGCACACTCACACAAACGCACACCCACACGCACACACACACACACACACGGATACAGACATACCCACACAAACACGCACACACACACGTCCCCACACACACACACACACGGACACAGGCACACCCACACAAATACACGCACACACACACGGATACAGACACACCCGCGCACACCCACAAAAACACACGGACACAGGCACACCCACGTACACCCACACAAAACACACGCACACACACACACACACACACCACACACACACACACACACACACACACAAACACACACACACGGACACAGACACATCCGCACACACCCACACAAACACACGCACATACACACACACACACACGCACGCATACACACACGGACACAGACACACCCGCACACACCCACACGAACACACACACACTACACACACACGGACAGACACAGACACACCCGCGCACACCCACACAAGCACACGCACACACGGGGGGGACACAGACACACCCACACAAACACGCGCACACACACATACACGCACACACACGAACACAGACACACCCGCGCACACCCACACAAACACACACACCCACACAAACACACGCACTCACACCCACCCACACTCCCACTCACACACCCACACCCGCGCATACACACACGCACGCACACACACACACACACACACACACACACACACACACACACACATGCACCCACACGACATCATGGCCGATTTTCGCTAAACTTGTCCAAAAGTTGAAAATGAGCTAATAAGTCGATTTAGCGATAGTGAAAAAAAGTCAACTGCATAACCTTCTATACCTACATATGTATATGTAGGTTAGAGGGTAAAAAGGAGGACACCTACCCAGTGTATTTTACCCTTAATATACCTAAACTTAGCTCAAACGAAAAACTTGTATTTTCTATTTTTGACGTACTTTTGTTTTATTATTTTCTGAAAAATCCAACAAAAAACCTTAACTATTTTGTTAAAACTTGACATTCTAGAATGATACCAGGTATAGTCATTTTCGGTACATAATGAAGAGATCACAGTTTGTTTTTGCCCCTCGTTAATCACATCTTCTTCAGTAATGTAACCTCTATCAGGACATTCTTCAAGAGGTTACTGCAATCATCCAGGTCCCTCCCACCATTTTGACTTGGAAAATACTTTGGAAGGCAACCTCTGGAAGGTAAATCTGCCGGGTTAAGATCTCCGGTAATACGATGCCAGTTTTCCTGTTTTGTCAAACTTTTAATTTCTTTTATGCTATTAAAGACGGAAGGTTTCCATTGCTCTTCTCTTTTGATCCAAGCTAGAACTGGCGTTGAATCAGACCACCACTAGCTCGAAATATCGCTAAATTCAATGATATCCAAAACAGTTTTTCATAACCTTGCTCCAATTGTAGCTAGCAGTTTCCGACGAGGTATTGATCGATTCTTTAGCGGGGCAACTCGAGATTTAGCTTGAATTAGTTGCACCATCACCCTGTGATAGATCCTGACCTCAAAAATATAGCAAAATATACATAAACTTAGGTTGTGACTATCCTGCTCCAAAATCCATCTAAGAATTCTTAAATCTATTACTCTTGATATTTTATTAGCCCACTGCACAAATTTTGATCAGATCATATAGTGTATGAGCACATTTCAAAATTTCGAGTTTGGTGACAAAGTGAAAATTTATTTCTTTAATTCCAAAGTTCGGTTCCAGTCTAGTCCCAGAACTGGTGTCAATTTCGTTTCAGTTGACATTGATTTGCCTTTGAGAACTCTATGTACCCAACAACGCAACTTCATTTTTGCATGTCAATAGCTGAGTAGATTCAATGATGGGGTTTTGTAACATCTGTTTGTCATCTAGACTTACGTAACGGTTGTCAACATAAAATCCACTAAGTACTTTTTCAATAGTGTATTTTGACGCCGGTGATTCGCTGTGCTAGTTTTCCAACGCTGTCTTTAGGTGGTGTTGTGCAACTACACCCAACAGGAACGGACTGAAAGTTACTCCAAACACTACTCGTTTGTGTCTAAAGATTTTCACTTTTCCTTCTTCATCATACCATAGAAATCTTACAAAATCTCTATCACTGGAACGTAGCCTTATCTGCAGGAAGGCTTTGCGTATACCGGTTACCACACCAATGTTTGATAAGCGGAACTTGGTTAATATTGACGGGATTAGCTCTATCAAATTAATGCCTTTGTCAATACATTGGTTTAGGGACGGATGTTTTCTTGCACGTGCAGAGGCATCGAATACAGGGCGAATTCTAGTAGTGGCACTGTCCTCTTTAACTATGTGTCGGTGCGGAAGATCATGAACTTTGACTTTATTTTCATCGTGCACTTCTTCTATAACATCTAGAAGCCATTCTTGAAATACTTTCTCGTATTCTTCATAAAGTACTATAGCCAATAATTTTCTCTTCAAATTCTCTAATTTACATTGACATAGTTCAAAATTACTGGGTAAATCAGCATGACCTTCCAACCGCAGCATATGAACTTCGTATGTACAATCTTCTAACACACGTACAGTTTCTAAAAAATGATTCATAACATCTTCTTCCCTTTCTTTCTTGGACTTCCCTACAGAAGGCTCTGTGATTCCAAGGAGATCTACATTCCATAGTTCGGTGATAGCTATATCTTTGTTTATCATGGAAGAACTTATGGCAGTAAATACCATGGTGGATCTTTCTTCTGCAGGTAATACTGTCTTCCCAATTAGTGTCCAGCATAGTAAAGTTTGCAATGCAACTAGGCCACAATTTAGTTCAGTTCTTTAAGCCATAGCTTTGGGAGGTATGATCACTATTAAGACGTACCATCACAGTTTGCAGAAATATTTGGGAGTGTGTCCCATTTGCTGGATTCATTTCAACTGCAGCTGGTTTTACATTCTCTTCGACAGATTTTTTGCCTGTATTTTCAATATGTGGGCAGAGCAAGGTAACATGTCTTCCTTTGCAAGTAGAACAAACTAAATATGATTGGCACTTTCTTGTAATATGTCCTACTCACATACAAATAAGGCAACATCCTTTACTTTTCAATTTTTGTTTCTTCTCAGACAAGGACCAAGTTTTAGCTTCCTCGCAATCTTAAGAATAACGTTCTTTATTGCAGAAATGGAATATTTTCTGAGTCCTATTAAGCAACCCAGAAGCTGAAGTTACTGCATGGTCATTTGGGACCAAAACGATTCTTTGTGATCTGTTAGTTTCAAAACCAGCTATGACTAAAGGTATATTTTCTTCTCTATTGACTTCTTTCTCTAGGAAGTCAATAAATTTCTTTAACCTATCCTTTAAAGTGCAACTTTCGTCATAATCTGAACTTCTTTGCCACACTCTTATTAGTCCTGCAGGTAAACAAGACTCTACTAGTGGATATAGTATTGCAGAATAGGTTTCTGAGGATACATTTAACGTTTCTAGAGAGATCTTAGCTGACAAGAACTGTTGTCGTATAAGTACGTCAACTTTCTATTGCTTTCGGATAGTTTTTGCAAGGAGCAGGAAAGCTCTATACCAAACATCGAGCATGGGATTTTGGAATTGTGGCCTGAATAAGATATTGGTACTTATCTTCCAATTCCATCGAATTATTTTCGTGGATCCTTCTGAACTGAATCGACCAAGGTGCCCAGCTTTTTATTTCACCTCCAAATTTCTGAAATTCCAGCTTGGGTAACCTTAGATTACTTCTATTGTTGCAACATCCAGAACGTTTAGAAGTTGTGGTGCTATCGTCATCTGTGGATTTTCTTTAAGACATTTTTCTACTAATATTCTGACTTTCAAAAGTTTCGTTACATAGTGTTCCCGTGTGTCCGTGTCCGTGTCCGCATGTGCGTCCGTGTGTGTGCCCGTGTATGTGTGTGCCCGTGTATGTGTGTGCCCGTGTATGTGTGTGTGTGTGTGTGTGTGTGTGTGTGTGTTTTTAATCTACTCTCTGACCAATAATCATAGATATCGATTTAATCGTGGTATGCTTATGTAGCTATCATAAGTTGTAATCAAGAATTAATATAAAAATATCTGCTAAACCCTTTTTGTTTAATAAATTTTGACCGAAGTCAATGGATAATTTACTGAAATTTAATGAACAATTGCATAAGATATTAATTAATTAATTGACACTGTGTTTAGTTCATCAACTGTCAATAAAGTAAAATTGTTGGTTTAAATAAAATTTTCTTTTATAATCCGTGGATCTATCTTGATCTAAAAAACATTTATACGGGGTAAGTCTCCAGCACATTTTATTTTCGTGATATTCGTATTGATGTATGCTTTAATAAAAGCAAAGTTAATTCACAGAGTTCAGAAATTCACTTTACAATTATTTAACAATGTTGAAATGATACTGTAGCAAATAAACGTTTCTGTATGCGTTTTAAGTTTAGCACACAAAATTTTACATCTTTAAAATGAATATGCCATTTTATGTTCACCATTTTGGTCAGATATCTTTGTGTGACTTTTAATCACTTTTAAATTTTATATATGGTCACTAATAGATTTAATGGGCTGTATTTAAATTATTTGATAACGTAAAATGGCAAACGGTGAGACTTGTCACCGTCCCTCGTTTAAGTCAAATGCAGACTATCAATAACGAGATCTGATTTACGACCTTCTCCCGTCAATGTTAAATGAAGATTAACTTCTCACCCTCAAATTTCTTTTGCACATGTCGTATTTCCAACGTAGAAATACATTCGATTCTCCAATAAGAATTTAAATAAGGGACGTTTAAGATGATATTGGTAAAATTTATTTGCTCATACTAGCATTTAATGTGTCAAACAACGTAAAACTCAAAATAATTTCCTAAATCTAGTATTAATCTCCAATCTAATAATTTTTACAAAACTTAGATATCTTAATATAAATCAACTAAGTCTTTTACCAGATCAAAATTGAACATATTCTTGTAAAATAACATAGTAGGTAACAGTTATGTGTAAAGTGAATATACAATTCTGGTTGATCAATACATGGTCTTTTAGACGCTGTTTAATTCTTAAAAATCTTTATCAAATTTTATTTTAACTTTATTGACAAGTGCTACTTTTATATGTACCCTGCTAATTAGGGTAAATCAAGGTTTGACCAGAGACCGTACGTTATCCCCTACAACTTCTGGATTGAATGTTAAACTCATTAATATAAATACTAATTTATACTTTGGATGATAATTCGTAACTTATTTTAGACTTGAATGTATAATTCATGTTATATTGAAAAAAATTGAACTAACACTTAAATTGTACGTTAGAATTTTTTACCGCTAAATTATGCGTCGTATTAAAAAATTGCATATAACATAGTTAATTGATATGTTTAAGGTCTTTATCTGGGTATTTTTATTTCTTTGGAATATGCGGCTGTTTTAGAAATATTTGAAAAAAACCAAAAACTGACCCTAATAAACCCCCCTCTCCCCCACAGTATTTCTCCCAAAATCGAATCAGCTCTAAGCCAAATGAAAGCAAGCTTAAATGCAAATTTTAAGTACGTAGGTATTTTCGTTCTGGAGTTATCATGGATACTAACATACATCCACATACACACACGCACACGCACGCGATTGCGCACGTGCACGCACGCACACACACACGCACACACACACACACACACGCACAGACGCACCCACGCACGCACGCACGCAAGCACGCACGCACGCACACACACACACACACACACACACACACACACACACACACACACACACACACACACACACACACACACATCATGGCCGTTCTTGACGAAACTTGGCCAAAAGTTGTAAAATTCGTTAATAAGTTGATTTAGCGATAGTGAAAAAAAGTCAATTGCATAACCTTCTATACTAACATATGTATATGTAGGTTGGAAGGTACAAATGCAAGATGGACGAAATTAAATAATAATTTGATTTTCACGTTTATACTATACATTGGCGCAACTTTACATTTTTCAGAATGCTCTAAAATTTGGGTGGGCATTAAATTAACACGTGGGTCCCGTTCTGCGCCGTCACTGGTAGAGGATCGCTTGCTGCACACGTGGTTCGTTTTTTAGAATATTTTGACAAACTTTTTATAAGCGTTTTCAATCCAAAAGTGTAATGTATAAACGTTTTAATAAACCTTGTGAATATACAAGATGTCAGCCGCAGTTAATAAAAATATAATTAAATTGGAACCTAAAGAAGAAGCATCAATCGATTTAATCCTTATCCAACAACAAGTCATAATAAATAATGATATAAAACAAGAAATTAGTTTGGGATCTGGTAATATCAAATGTGAATTGGCAAATACTATTAGTATTAAAGAAGACAATGATTCATCTTCGATAAATAGTAGTAATACAACTGAAGTCGATTTTAATGTAAAACATTCTTCACTTATATTATTATACGAATGTAATGTATGTGAATATTCAACTAAATTGAAATGTGATTTCAAACATCATCTTTCCATACATACTTCACATGGTAAATTTAATTGTCATCAATGTGACTATTCCACAAATTTAAAGAATTATCTAAGAAGACATCTAATGACACATATTTCAAGTACTAATTACATTGGTGACCAATGTGATTATTCACCCAAATTGCAGCGTAATATAAAACAACCTCGATCAATACAAACGTCCAGTGCCAATTACAAATGTAGTAAATGCGACCATTCCACAAAAGTAAAAAGTGATTTAACAGAACATCTGTTAATACATACTTCAATTACAAATTATAAATGTGATCAATGTGATTATTCATCAAAATTAAAGCACAATTTGAAACGACATCAATTAATTCACACTTCAAATACTAATTATCATTGTGACCAATGCGATTATTCATCAAAATTGAAGTGCAATTTAAAACAGCATCAATTAATTCATAGTTCAATTACAAGACACAAATGTAATCAATGTGATTATTCAACAAAATTGAAGGGCAATTTCAATAAACACCAATTAATACACACTTCAACTACAAATTACAAATGTGATGAATGCAGTTATTCATCAAAAGTGAAGGAATCTTTCAAACAACATCAATTAATACACACTTCAACAACTAATTACAAATGTGATCAATGTGATTTTTCATCAAGATTGAAGGGAAATTTAAAAAAACATCAATTAATACACACTTTAACTATTAATTGCAAGTGTGATCAATGTGATTATTCATCAAAATGTAAGAGCAATTTAAAAAGACATCAATTAATACACATTTCAACTACTAATTACAATTGTGATCAATGTGTGTATTCAACAAAAGTGAGGAGAAATCTAAAACAACATCAAATAATACACACTTCAACTACAAATTACAAATGTGATGAATGCAGTTATTCATCAAAAGTGAAGGAATATTTCAAACAACATCAATTAATACACACTTCAACAACTAATTACAAATGTGATCAATGTGATTTTTCATCAAAATTGAAGGGAAATTTAAAAAAACATCAATTAATACACACTTTAACTATTAATTGCAAGTGTGATCAATGTGATTATTCATCAAAATTTAAGAGCAATTTAAAAAGACATCAATTAATACACATTTCAACTACTAATTACAATTGTGATCAATGTGTGTATTCAACAAAAGTGAAGAGATATCTAAAACAACATCAAATAAAACACACTTCAACTACAAATTAAAAATGTGATGAATGCAGTTATTCATCAAAAGTGAAGGAATATTTCAAATAACATCAATTAATACACACTTCAACAACTAATTACAAATGTGATCAATGTGATTTTTCATCAAAATTGAAGGGAAATGTAAAAAAACATCAATTAATACCCACTTTAACTATTAATTGCAAGTGTGATCAATGTGATTATTCATCAAAATTTAAGAGCAATTTAAAAAGACATCAATTAATACACACTTCAACCACTAATTATAAATGTGATCAATGTGATTATTCATCAAAATTGCCAAACAATTTAAAACAACATCAATTAATACACAGTTCAAGTACGAATTAAAATATGATCACTGTGATTATTTATCAAAATTGAAGAGCCATATAAAACATCAATCAATACACTCTTCAAGTCACCAATGTGGACATTCTACGAAATGGCAACAATCTTCAATACGTTATCTTGCCCGTACATACATTTCAAATATTAATTACATATGTAATGAATATGACTGTTCGACAAAATGTGAAGGTAATCTTAGACAGTTTTTACCATACACACTTAAAACATTACAAATGTGATTAAAGTGACCCATCTACAAAATGGAAATGTGAATTAATACATCATTTGACAAAAACTAAAAAAACTGCATTGTAAGGAGTTTACATTTATTTTGTTACTTTGGTAATTTGTAATGTCATCAGTATGATTCATAATCAGTTTATAGATTTTAAATGTATTTAATAAACCAAGCTGGAAAATACCAGTTTTCAGTTAAACTTGCATCTGTTAAATTTTTACAAAAAATGTATTATTTAATATCCTGTCTAAATGTATCATCTGATTCTGGTACTAAAAATCAGGTTTTTCCCAAACTATGACAGTGGGGTTTAATTAAATGATACTGTTCCTATATGTGACACACATGTACTTAATTCTGACTACAGTTTTATTGAATATAGAAACAAATAATGGAGTGAGCATTATAAAATGAAAATACTTAGGTAATTATAAAAAAAAACGGTTAAATAAATATATGGACACTACTGCATAATTTTCATTACTTTTAAACGGTAAAACTTAAATATTATTTTAAATTCTGGTATGGTATAAGTTCCCATGTTGTGTAAAGTTGAAGATTCATTTGCTTGGTTATTTCGGTAAGCTCATACCAGATCTTTTTTGGGCCATTTCCAGTTACAACCACTGGAAGCCCTAATACTGACAAAAGCCACATTTTTGCCTTTATCTCTAACAATACCTGGATGTGTAATATCGTCATAGTTAACAACAGCATAATCGTCAATATTAAAGTATTATTCGCAGTTAAGAGCCAAATATTTGAATGATTGACCTCATTCATTAGAATCTGCATCAAATACTATTTGATTTATTTTTTTTTGAACGAGATATTGTTAGAAAAAAATACATTTACTACACACATCAACAGTATGGCGTATTTTTGCTCCTTAATAAAAGAATGCACACAAATAATAAGGGACAACATTTTTATATAAGCATTACAATTTTTAATGTTTAGAATCTTACATTAAACAAAAAATACATTTTGGTACAGAAAGTTTTTCTTAAATTTTTCTGCTTTACAAGGATATGATGGACACTTTATTAACGGCCAATGTTAAAACTAAATATCTGGTGTGGAATGCCACCCCTAATAAGCCCCCTCTCCGCCGCTGCATTTCTCCCAAAATCTAATCAGCTATAAGCCAAGTAACAAAAGGCTTAAATAAAAAAGTTTAAGTATGTAGGTATTTTCGTACTGGAGTTATCGTGGATACTAACATACATACATCCACACACACGCACGCACCCCCCCCCCCCGACATGGGCGGACAGACACACCCGCACATACCCACACACACACGCACACAACCGCCCACACACGCACACCTACACACAAATACACCCACACGACATCATGGCCGATCTTCGCTAAACTTGTCCAAAAGTTGTAAAATGAGCTAATATTTGATTTTTTTTGAACGAGATATTGTTAGAAAAAATACATTTACTACACACATCAACACTATGGCGTATTTTTGCTCCTTAATAAAAGAATGCACACAAATAATAAGAGACAACATTTTTATATAAGCATTACAATTTTTAATGTTTAGAATCTTACATTAAACAAAAAATACATTTTGGCACATAAAGTTTTTCTTAAATTTTTCTGCTTTACAAGGATATGATGGACACTTTATTAACGAACAATGTTAAAAGTAAATATCTGGTGTGGAATGCCACCCATAATAAGCCCCCTCTCCGCCGCTGCATTTCTCCCAAAATCTAATCAGCTATAAGCCAAGTAGCAACAAGCTTAAATAAAAAAATTTAAGTATGTAGTTATTTTCGTTCTGGAGTTATCGTGGATACTAACATACATACATCCACACACACAACCCCGCACACGGGCGGACACAGACACACACACCCGCGCACACCCACACAAACACGCACGCACACACACATACACACAACCGCCCACACACACACCCGCGCACGCACGCCTACCCGCGCACACACCTACACACACACACACCCACACGGCATCATGGCCGATCTTCGCTAAACTTGTCCAAAAGTTGATTTAGCGATAGTGAAAAAAAAGTCAATTGCATAACTTTATATACCTACGTATGTATATGTAGGTTTGAGGGTAAAAAGGAGGACACCTACGCGGTGTATTTCACCCTTAATATACCTAAACTTTGGTCAAACAAAAAACTTGTATTTTCTTTTTTTGACGTACTTTTTTTTATTATTTGCTGACAAATCTAAAAATCCAACAAAAACCTTAACTATTTTCTTAAAACTTGACATTCTAGAATAATACCGGGTATAGTCATTTTCGGTACATAATGAAGAAATCAGAGTTTGTTTTTCCCTCGTTAATCACATCTTATTCAGTAATGTAACTTCTATCAGGACATCCTTCAAGAAGTTACTGCAACCACCCAGGTCCCTCCCACCATTTTGACTTGGAAAAATACTTTGGAAGGCAACCTCTGGAAGGTAAATCTGCCGGGTTAAGATCTCCGGTAATATGATGCCAGTTTTCCTGTTTTGTCAAACTTCTAATTTCTTTTATGCTATTAAAGACGGAAGGTTTCCATTGCTCTCCTCTTTTGATCCAAGCTAGAACTGTCGTTGAATCAGACCACCACCAGCTCGAAATATCTCTAAATTCAATGATATCCAAAACAGTTTTTCATAACCTTGCTCCAATTGTAGCTAACAGTTTCAGACGAGGTATTGATCGATTCTTTAGCGGGGCTACTCGAGATTTAGCTTGAATTAGTTGCACCATCACCCCGTGATTGATTCTGACCTCAAAAATATAGCAAAATATGTGTAAACCTAGGTGTATGAGCACATTTCAAAATTTCGCGTTTGGTGACAAAGTGAAAATTTATTTCTTTAAACCAATCAAAGTTTAATTCCAAAGTTCCGTTCCAGTCCAGTTCCAGAACTGGTGTCAATTTCGTTTCAGTTGACATTGATTGGCCTTCGAGAACTATGTACCCTTCATTTTTGCTTATGTCAATAGCTGAGTAGATTCAATGATGAGGTTTTGTAACATCTGTTTGTCATCTAGACTTACGTAACAGTTGTCAACATAAAATCCACTAAGTGGTTTTTCAATAGTGTATTTGGACACCGGTGATTCCCTGTGCTAGTTTTCCAACGCTGTCTTTAGGTGGTGTTGTGCAACTACACCCAACAGGAACGGACTTCAAGTTACTCCAAACACTACTCGTTTGTGTCGAAAGATTTTCACCTTTCCTTCTTCATCATACCACATAAATCTTACAAAATCTCTATCACTGGGACGTAGCCTTAGCTGCAGGAAGGCTTTGCGTATACCGGTTACCACACCAACGTTTGATAAGCGGAACTTGGCTAATATCTATCAAATTAATGCCTTTGTCAATACATTGGTTTAGGGACGGATGTTTCCTTGTACGTGCAGAGGCATCGAATACAGAGGAATTCTAGTAATGGCACTGTCCTCTTTAAATATGTGTCGGTGGGGAAGATCATGAACTTTGACTTTATTTTCATCGTGCACTTCTTCTATAACGTCTTCTAGAAGCCATTCTTGAAATACTTTCTCGTATTCTTCATAAAGCACTATAGCCAATAATTTTCTCTTCAAATTCTCTAATTTACGTTGACATAGTTCAAAATTACTGGGTAAATCAGCATGCCCTTCCAACCACGGCATATGAACTTCGTATCTACCATCTTCTAACATACGTACAGTTAACTAGAAAATGAATCATAACATCTTCTTCCTTTCCTTCTTGGACTTCCCTGCAGCAGGCTTTGTGATTCCAAGGAGATCTACATTCCATAGTTCGGTGATAGCTATATCTTTGTTTATCATGGAAGAACTTATGGCAGTAAAGACCATGGTGGATCTTTCTTCTGCAGGTAATACTGTCTTCCCAATTAGTGTCCAGCATAGTAAAGTTTGCAATGCAACTAGGCCACAATTTAGTTCAGTTCTTTAAGCCATAGCTTTGGGAGGTATGATCACTATTAAGACGTACCATCACAGTTTGCAGAAATATTTGGGAGTGTGTCCCATTTGCTGGATTCATTTCAACTGCAGCCGGTTTTACATTCTCTTCGACAGATTTTTTGCCTGTATTTTCAATATGTGGGCAGAGCAAGGTAACATGTCTTCCTTTGCAAGTAGAACAAACTAAATATGATTGGCACTTTCTTGTAATATGTCCTACTCACATACAAATAAGGCAATATCCTTTACTTTTCAATTTTTGTTTCTTCTCAGACAAGGACCAAGTTTTAGCTTCCTCGCAATCTTAAGAATAACGTTCTTTATTGCAGAAATGGAATATTTTCTGAGTCCTATTAAGCAACCCAGAAGCTGAAGTTACTGCATGGTCATTTGGGACCAAAACGATTCTTTGTGATCTGTTAGTTTCAAAACCAGCTATGACTAAAGCTATATTTTCTTCTCTATTGACTTCTTTCTCTAGGAACTTCATAAGCTTCTTTAACGTATCCTTTAAAGTGCCACTTTCGTCATAATCTGAACTTCTTTGCCACACTCTTATTAGTCCTGCAGGTAAACAGGACTCTACTAGTGGAATTAGCATTGCTGAATAGGTTTCTGAGGATACATTTAACGTTTCTAGAAAGATCTTGGCTGACAAGAAATGTTGTCGTATAAGTAGGTTAACTTAGTTTTACTATTCAGGTTGTAAATGATTAATTTAAGCAATTCACGAGTATAAATTTCTATCAAAAATTCTTCTCTTCCAAATCTTTGTTTGAGACTTTCTATTGCTTTCGGATAGTTTTTGGAAGGAGCAGGAAAGCTCTTTACCAAACATCGAGCACGGGATTTTGGAATTGTGGCCTGAATAAGATATCGGTACTTATCTTCCAATTCATCGAATTATTTTCGTGGATCCTTCTAAACTGATTTTTTACCTCCAAATTACTGAAATTCCAGCTTGGGTAACCTTAGATTACTTCTATTGCTACAACATCCAGAACGTTTAGAAGTTGTGGTGCTATCGTCATCTGTGGAATTTTCTTTAAGACATTTTTCTACTAATATTCTGACTTTCAAAGGTTTCGTTACATAGTGTTCCCGTGTGTCCGTGTGTGCGTCCGTGTGTGTGCCCGTGTGTGCGTCCGTGTGTATGCCCGTGTGTGTGTGTGTGTGAACGTGTGTGTGTGCCCGTGTGTATGCCCGTGTGTGTGCCCGTGTGTGTGCCCGTGTGTGTGCGTCCGTGTGTGTACCCGTGTGTGCGTCCGTGTGTATGCCCGTGTGTGTGTGCCCGTGTGTGTGCCCGTGTGTGTGCCCGTGTGTGTGTGTGTGTGTGTGTGTTTGTGTGTGTGTGTGTGTGTGTGTGGGTGCGTGCGTGCGCGTGCGCGTGCGCGTGCGCGTGTGCGTGTGTGTGTGTTTTAATCTACTCTCTGATAATAATCATAGATATCCATTTAATCGTGGTATGCTTATGTAGCTACCATAAGTTGTAATCAAGAATTAATATAAAAATATCTGCTAAACCCTTTTTGTTTAATAAATTTTGACCGAAGTCAATGGATAATTTACTGAAATTTAATGAACAATTGCATAAGATATTAATTAATTGACACTGTGTTTAGTTCATCAACTGTCAATGAAATAAAATTGTTGGTTTAAATAAAATTTTCTTTTATAATCCGTGGATCTATCTTGATCTAAAAAACATTTATACGGGGTAAGTCTCCAGCCCATGAGAATGTTTCTGCATTTACTACATTTTTACTGCATTTAATCCAAATTGAATTTAGTTGACCATCAATTAAATCACAAATTAAGAAATAGTATCTTAAAGGACATCCGGTCAATGTAAATGTAACAAATGTCACATATTTATTTATAAATTTTAAGAATACAATCAGAGCTAAAACTGTCTATGTCCCTGTAACCATATATCTTAGTCTATCGGCAATACATCAAAAATATTTTATCACAAAGAACAGAAAATGGATAGGTATGCACAGGTAGGTAACTATCAATTATTTAATATTATAGGTCTCAATATGGTTTAACTTAAATAAAATCGTACTGGTCCACAGTACAAACATTTTATTTTCGTGATATTCGTATTGATGTATGCTTTAATAAAAGCAAAGTTAATTCACAGAGTTCAGAAATTCACTTTACAATTATTTAACAATGTTGAAATGATACTGTAGCAAATAAACGTTTCTGTATGCGTTTTAAGTTTAGCACACAAAATTTTACATCTTTAAAATGAATATGCCATTTTATGTTCACCATTTTGGTCAGATATCTTTGTGTGACTTTTAATCACTTTTAAATTTTATATATGGTCACTAATAGATTTAATGAACCGTATTTAAATTATTTGATAACGTAAAATGGCAAACGGTGAGACTTGTCACCGTCCCGCGTTTAAGTCAAATGCAGACTATCAATAACGAGATCTGATTTACGACCTTCTCCCGTCAATGTTAAATGAAGATTAATTTCTCACCCTCAAATTTCTTTTGCACATGTCGTATTTCCAACGTAGAAATACATTCGATTCTCCAATAAGAATTTAAATAAGAGACGTTTAAGATGATATTGGTAAAATTTATTTGCTCATACTTGCATTTAATGTGTCAAACAACGTAAAACTCAAAATAATTTCCTAAATCTAGTGTTAATCTCCAATCTAATAATTATTACAAAACTTAGATATCTTAATATAAATCAACTAAGTCTTTTACCAGATCAAAATTGATTACATCAATTTTTAATTGATTTGTATCAATTGTTGTATTGACACTTTAAAAAGTAGTCTTCATTGAACATATTCTTGTAAAAATAACATAGTAGGTAACAGTTATGTGTAAAGTGAATATGCAATTCTGGTTGATCAATACATGGTCTTTTAGACGCTGGTTAATTCTTAAAAATTTTTATCAAATTTTATTTTAACTTTATTGACAAGTGCTACTTTTATATGTACCCTGCTAATTAGGGTAAATCAAGGTTTGACCAGAGACCGTACGTTATCCCCTACAACTTCTGGATTGAATGTTAAATTCATTAATATAAATACTAATTTATACTCTGGATGCTAATTCGTAACTTATTTTAGACTTGAATGCATAATTCATGTTATATTGAAAAAAATTGAACTAACACTTAAATTGTACGTTAGAATTTTTTTACCGCTAAATTATGCGTCGTATTAAAAAATTGCATATAACATAATTAATGGATATGTTTAAGGTCTTTATCTGGGTATTTTTATTTCTTTGGAATATGCGGCTGTTTTAGAAATATTTGAAAAAAACAAAAAACCTGACCCTAATAAACCCCCCTCTCCGCCACAGTATTTCTCCCAAAATCGAATCAGCTCTAAGCCAAATGAAAGCAAGCTTAAATACAAATTTTAAGTACGTAGATATTTTCGTTCTGGAGTTATCATGGATACTAACATACATCCACATACACACGCACACGCACGCGATTGCGCACGTGCACGCACGCACACACACACACGCACGCACGCACGCGCACGCACGCACACACACACACACACACACACACACACACACACACACACACACACACACACACACACACACACACATACACATCATGGCCGTTCTTGACGAAACTTGGCCAAAAGTTGTAATAAGTTGATTTAGCGATAGTGAAAAAAAAAAGTCAATTGCATAACCTTCTATACTAACATATGTATATGTAGGTTGGAAGGTACAAATGCAAGATGGACGAAATTAAATAATAATTTGTTTTTCACGTTTATACTATACATTGGCGCAACTTTACATTTTTCAGAATGCTCTAAAATTTGGGTGGGCATTGAATTAACACTTGGGTCCCGTTCTGCGCCGTCACTGGTAGAGGATCGCTTGCTGCACACGTGGTTCGCTTTTTAGAATATTTTGACAAACTTTTTATAAGCGTTTTCAATCCAAAAGTGTAGTGTATAAACGTTTTAATAAACTTTGTGAATATACAAGATGTCAGCCGCAGTTAATAAAAATATAATTAAATTGGAACCTAAAGAAGAAGCATCAATCGATTTAATCCTTATCCAACAACAAGTCATAATAAATAATGATATAAAACAAGAAATTAGTTTGGGATCTGGTAATATCAAATGTGAATTGGCAAATACTATTAGTATTAAAGAAGACAATGATTCTTCTTCGATAAATAGTAGTAATACAACTGAAGTCGATTTTAATGTAAAACATTCTTCACTTATATTATTATACGAATGTAATGTATGTGAATATTCAACTAAATTGAAATGTGATTTCAAACATCATCTTTCCATACATACTTCACATGGTAAATTTAATTGTCATCAATGTGACTATTCCACAAATTTAAAGAATTATCTAAGAAGACATCTAATGACACATATTTCAAGTACTAATTACATTGGTGACCAATGTGATTATTCACCCAAATTGCAGCGTAATATAAAACAACCTCGATCAATACAAACGTCCAGTGCCAATTACAAATGTGGTAAATGTGACTATTCCACAAAAGTAAAAAGTGATTTAACAGAACATCTGTTAATACATACTTCAATTACAAATTATAAATGTGATCAATGTGATTATTCATCAAAATTAAAGCACAATTTGAAACGACATCAATTAATTCACACTTCAAATACTAATTATCATTGTGACCAATGCGATTATTCATCAAAATTGAAGCGCAATTTAAAACAGCATCAATTAATTCATAGTTCAATTACAAGACACAAATGTAATCAATGTGATTATTCCGCAAAATTGAAGCACAATTTAAAAAAACATCAATTAATACACACTTCAACTACTAGTTACAAATGTAATCAATGTGATTATTCATCAAAATTGAAGAATAATTTAAAAAGACATCAAGTAATACACACTTCAATCTCTAGTTACAAATGTGATCAATGTGATTATTCATCAAAATTGAAGAACAATTTAAAACAACATCAATTAATACATACGTCAAGTATCATTTACAAATGTGATCAGTGTAACTATTCATCAAAATTAAAACACAATTTAAAACTACATAAATTAATACACTCTTCAACTACTAGTTATGAATGTGATCAATGTGATCATTCATCAAAATTGAAACACAATTTAAAAAAACATCAATTAATACACACTTCAACTACTAGTTACAAATGCGATCAATGTGATTATTCATCAAAATTGAAGAGTTATTTAAAACAACATCAATTAATACACATTTCAAGTATTAATTACAAATGTGAACAATGTGATTATTCATCAATATCAAAACACAATTTAAAAGTACATAAATTAATACACTTCAAGTACTAATTACAAATGTCGAGCAAAGAACAATGAATAATTAAATATAATTACATACGTGTATGATTAGTTTAATTGTACTAATTCAAAATTTATGTTTGAGATACTCACCATATGAATAGAATTACTAATCAGAATTAGTTTCACATGTTGTTTAAACTTGTCATTCCGTAAGGACCTAAGGAATGTGGAATGTGATTAAACAATTTTTGTGATAGAATGTTAGTACTAGTTTGAGTTTTAGTTAAACGACAATGAGGAATGATTATGTTATCCTTATTACTAGTGTTATACTGGTGAGTTATGGACAGCAATGCATGGATATATGTAACTTGTTTAACTAAACACAAGCACTCAAGAATAAAATGTACATGACAGAGTAAGAATACTTGAACTGATAAAGCTTGGTGACGGTCTGCTCTGAAATAGAGATTACATATAATCCTCTCAGTTTTTAAATATTTGATTCCAGCAAGCTGAATTACCCCAAGATGTTTGGAATATGATTGGTGGCTATGACAGAAAGCATAATAGGCAGTTTTTAAAACTGATTCATTAACATGATTGGACAATTTATGTAGTACAAACCGTTTTTTTTAATTTTACTCGCAATGATTTCAACATGTGTTAAAAGTTAACTTTGGATTGATAAAGTACTGCTAGAAATTTGACGTGAGGCTTTAAAGATAAGATCATTTTATCAGTTTTGGTAACGTTCACTTGTAATTGTTTGGCATGACACTATATAGCCTTGTCATATAGACTTTCAGTAAATAATACTGTTTCTTAATAAAATACTTATCTTTTTTGAGTTTTTGTAATGTATTTTAAATTATGCATTCTAAACGTTTCGATAACACTTACAGTTATCTTCGTCAGTAGTAATATTTATTAAAATTGTTAAAGATGTTGAAAACAATTTTGTCATTATTAATATAACAGTTTGAGAAACGTATAAAGCCAACTATAGAATTAAATTTTAGTAAAGAATAACTAGGTCATTAAAAATTAAATATTGTTAAACTGTCTTAAAGATGACAAATCAGAACTCTCTCTAATGGTCGTAGGTTAACAATGAAAAATGTCAGTCAAAAAACACATTAACAACATTTAATTAATTTAATTGTGTTCTGATAAATACAGGGGAAACTTGCAATGAATATATATATATATATATATATATATATATATATATATATATATATGATATATATATATATATATATAAGAAAATTAGTTCGCAAGCAAACAATTCTACTTAACAAACTGACAAAAAAACTCTTTGAAACAAAGCCTTACAAGGGTAAGTTATAAATAGATCCTAACATCGTGACTGATATATAAGTTTGAGTGCGTTAGAAAGATACAGGTTACACATTCATCTATACAACAATAAAAATAAAATTCGAGATGTTTAATGGTTATCTGGTCACGGGAGTGCGTACCCACTTGGCAATTGCCTTTTACAATTAATAACCAGTGGTATTATGTACAATTTTGTCATTATTAATATAACAGTTTGAGAAACGTATAAAGCCAACTATAGAATTAAATTTTAGTAAAGAATAACTAGGTCATTAAAAATTAAATATTGTTAAACTGTCTTAAAGATGACAAATCAGAACTCTCTCTAATGGTCGTAGGTTAACAATGAAAAATGTCAGTCAAAAAACACATTAACAACATTTAATTAATTTAATTGTGTTCTGATAAATACAGGCGGAAACTTGCAATGAATATATATATATATATATATATATATATATATATATATATATATATATATATATATATATATATATATATATATATATATATATATATATAAAGAGAAATTAGTTCGCAAGCAAACAATTCTACTTAACAAACTGACAAAAAAACTCTTTGAAACAAAGCCTTACAAGGGTAAGTTATAAATAGATCCTAACATCGTGACTGATATATAAGTTTGAGTGCGTTAGAAAGATACAGGTTACACATTCATCTATACAACAATAAAAATAAAATTCGAGATGTTTAATGGTTATCTGGTCACGGGAGTGCGTACCCACTTGGCAATTGCCTTTTACAATTAATAACCAGTGGTATTATGTACCCGTTCATCAGCCCACCTCTACACAAATATAAATATAAACAAACAACAATGCTAATTCACACAAATACCAGAGTGAGGGAGTCCTGGACTGTCTTTTATTTTAGCAGATTTCAGCTTAAATGAGCCCGCGTGCGAATAAGATACCTTTGCAAGGCAATGTTTGATTTTTAATAGGTTATCTAAGCTTGTAAAATGATATACTGCGAGCTCTCATTTATATAAAAATACCTACTTACAACTTGAATATCTATTCCTTTAATTGATCACAGACACAAATCGTTAACCCACGCGGTTCAACTTAAAAAGGGTGACCGTTATTTATAGATAAATATTTGCAAAAAACATACAACTAACACTCGAAAGAAAATACAAATTAGTGTTGGTTAATTCAAAAGAAAATGTACACGCACGAAATATTTTTAAAGACAAACTGTTTACAATGGGAGTTTCTGATTAAAACAAATCAAAGCGTCCGGCTCAATCAAAATTTCAACAGCAACTGCCTTCCCTTCTAGTTTCCACTCACCATGGCTACTCTCGAAAATCAACCCCCGTCTTTGAAAAGTGATAAAAAAACAAGAAACATTAATTTACGTTGGAACAGTATTCGCCCGTAACAAACCCTACATTTAGGTTTCGAGTTTCCAAGTACCAAACAAAGATATCTTTTGATCGCGGTCTATACCGACGCAATTACTTACTAAACTAGTGATATTTTTACATTAAGAATGGGCGCATAAGAATTTCCAATGATTCGTTACGCCCTTCAGGATAGCAGTTTTTAAGCGTACACCTGTTACTCAAACCAAATATCAGTTACATACATTCCTTACATAAAAATATATAAATAAAACACGAAAAAAATTGGCAAATTACGACGTATCAAGATATTAAAAATCCACTAATTATCTTTTCTGTCGCGGTAACAATGGCGATTTGACACAACTTAATTATAATAATAAAATGTTTGCGGTCCGCAACCTACAGAACGCTCCTTTGAACGCTCGACGATGTTCGCTCGGAAACCTCCGGAGGGTTTTCAACATCCTAACATCCTTCGCTTAGGATCGTGGTCCTTCGCTACCTTCCGCTATGAACTAGAGCCTTTAGTACTAAAACAAAACTTAATTAGTAACCAGCTTAACTAGGCAAACTAAACGTCTATTAGACAACATGTTCACTAAACAATTAGAGAGTATGACTAAAAAATACATGCATAAAATAATATGAATAATAAAAATAAGAACAAAAAAAAATGGGCATATACAACCAGGCTTGTACTTATTTTTGGTCCACGCAAGGAGCTTAGGGCACGACCGTAGATATTCCTAGGATTCGGGCCTATGATAAAATTTCAGGTTAGTAATGTTATAATACCCCTTTATAGAATCCATCTTTTCGTCCAACAAACGGTACACGTTCGGGTAGGGTTTGGCTATAATACGAAAGGGGCCGGAATATAGAGGGGGAAACTTTGATATTTGTTTCCTGGAGGCGTCCGAAATATTACTTTCCTTAAGTAAAACGTAGTCCTCGACACACAATCTGTCACCTTGGTGTTTGAAACCGCGTACTCGCGCTCTTGCACTTCTGTCCATATTCTGAAAAACTTTATTAAAAATCACCTGCGATTGAGTGGCGGAGATGGGCAACATTTTTCCCAAGTAAGTGGCAAAATGGTCCCTCGGACGCGGAACATTTGCAATATCACAAATGGGGAACGATATTAAATAGACATTCTATATCCTTAGCGTCATTAGCCCAATTAGCACGCGCATTTCGACAGTAGACTCTAAACAACCTGGTTAGTTCTCTCATAACGCATGGAAAAGTGACTCGAATTCCATGGCCTAGGGAACCGGTGTATTGAAGGTAATTCTCGGGATCAGATTTAACTCCCCTAGTAGTTATAATATCCCAACAATTTTACCTGGGGCAATAAAAAAATCGGTTTTTATAATATTTATGATCACATTGGTCTACTTAAATCGAACAAAAAGTTTCCTAAGATGTTGCATATGATCACAAAACGATTCCGATACAACCAAAAGATCATCAACGTAAATGAATACAAACTGGTGTAATTCGGGCCTAAAATCACATCCCTAGTTCTCGAAGAAAAATAAAGAAGAAAAAAAACTAGCTTTCCCCCCGGTCTTTTACCGAAGAGCGAGGAGGGGTCGCATTAGAATCCAAAATGGCGGAGGTACGCTAGAAGGAGGTAACGACGCCGGTAACTCCCTAGCAACATTGACAGCCCGAACTTGCGACACGTCATCTCTCGGTTACTTTGCTTCAATACCCGATAACCGCTCTAAAAAGGAAAGTGTTCCATTCGAGCTCCGGTCTGAACAGACAACCCATAATGACTGGGTAGCTATGGGATATTGACGCATTATTTCATACTAAATAACTCCCTCAGAAAAGTGAGGATCAAAAACGCGATAGTCATTAATTTGCTTCAGAAAATATTCGACCTTCCTTCTGGGTGATATAACGCATGTTAGAGAGTTTTTTCGTACAATGACCTGTTTCTCGGGTGACCAAAAATACACCAAAAATCTTCTTTTAAATGAACCTTAATCTCACCAATCGGCCTCATTTATCAACGCCCAATTTTGAGCACCGGTTTCTAGACATGGTTTTGTCGGTCTCAAGTAATCATCACCCGACAAATGGTACGATCACCAAAACTGCTCAAATTTACGTAAGAAAACAACGGGGGCAACCAAATGTTATCGCGAAAAATTGGCCACACTAATTTTAAAGGGGGACATAGCTTCATTAGATAACGCCAACAAAATATTGCGACATTCCGTACCTGAAAAGCTAACATACACGGTTTGAGAACATTGTTCATAGTCAGGGAGTGTAATGCCATCTCCGTTCACTTTACGCGGGGATGAGGTAATGAAGCGTACAGAATTACTATTTGTAGCACTACGTGACTGACCTCCATAAAAATCCGAATATGATGCTTTGTCCGCAGATAGGCCCGAATCCTGTGTCTGTGTGCGTGTCTGTATCCATGTCTGCGTATGCGTCTGCGTCTAGGTCTGTGTTAGCGTCTGTGTGTGTGTCTGTGTCTGTGACCGTGCCTGTGTCTGTGTCCGTGTTTGTCTGCGCCTGAGTCTGCGTCTAGGTCTGTTTCTGCGTCTGCGTCTCCATCTGCGTGTGCGTCCGCGTCTGCCTCTGTGACTGCGTCTGCGCCTGCGTCTTCGTGTACGTGTGCCTGTGCGTGTGCGTGTATGCTAGTATCCACGATAACTCAGAACGAAAATACCTACGTACTTAAAATTTTGTATTTAAGCTTGTTTCCATTTACCTTAGAGCTGATTGGATTTTGGGAGAAATCCAGCGGCAGATAGGGAGGATTTATTAGGGACAGTTTTCGGTTTTTATCAAATATTTCTAATACAGCTGCGTATTTCAAAGATATAAAAATACCTGGATATAGACATTAATCATTGATTAATGTTTTGATATAACGCTTAAGGCAGAATTTAAGTGTTATTTAAATATGTTTCATTATCTGAATAACGATTAATTTTATATGAAAAAGTGTAGACGTATTTTTTATTTGTTACGTAGATTCTCTTTATAAAGCTTTTTAATGTAAAGCGAAATAAATGAAAAAATGAAATAAATATGATTGAAAATGCTGAAACAGCATTATCGATATATGAAAATGTAAACTTTCACCATTAACACTCATAATAAAATACTTATCTTTTTTGGGATTTTTTAATGGTGTACTTTAAATTATACAATCTAAACGTTTCGATAACACTTACAGTTACCTTCGACAGTAGTAATGTTTGTTAAAAATTGTTAAAGATGTAGTAAACAATGTTGTCAAATTTGAAAAATTAAAACATAAACATAAGCCTGCTGTTAGTATAATAGTTTGGGAAATACAAAGCCAACTATTTAATTTTTAGTAAAGAATAACTAGGTCATAAAATTAAATATTATTAAACTGCCTCAAAGATGACAAACCAGAACACTCTCTAGGGCGAAAGCCAACAATGAAATTTGCCAGCCAAAAACACATTTAACAAAATTTAATCGAGTTATGATGTAAGTGTAAAGTTGTGAAAAGCTTCAATTTTAAAATGATAGAAGCATTCACAAATCCAAACATTACATCAAATAAAATAACCAGTTAAATCTAACAACTTTATCAATAATTGGAAGTGTTATTAACAATGAAAAGCACAATGCAGAACGTTCTTTGTAATTTTAATTTTAATTTAATTTCAACTACTTATGTTAAATTATAGTGCTGTGGTAATTTAACATATAATTGGTAAAGCATTTGCTTCAAGGTCTAGGAAAAACACAGCAAAAAATCTAGACATACCAAAAGCTGAAGACAAATTAAAATCAAGGCGTATCATTATGCTCTTTTTTAATTATAAGATGCCAAAACCTATTTAAACGGAGATTTTCTTCTTGTCTATTAAAATTATTCGGGTGTTTATAGATTTCAATAGCTTCACGTTGCATTATCGATATTTTTGAATACGGCGGCTTTGGAAATTTTTACGTTAACATGTATTTATGTCTATGGATCTCTATCTGACATGACGTTTTAAAGGTCATTCTGGCATAGATTATTGTTTTTGTTTTTACAACGTGGCCTGCTTTCGTTAAGAACGTATAAAAAAGAGGTTGCATAGTTATCCTAAAAATTGGAATTAAAATTATTTCATTTCTTTGAATTTAATTTAGCACCTAGATGTCTATTAATCTTTGTCTGTCACGAAGTTTTAAACGTCTGTTTGACTTAGAATTTTGTATTTGTGGTTACAATGTTGCTTGTTTTCGTAATGCACTTCTTATAAAAGAGCCTGCATAATTATCCTTAAAAAATGTTATTAAAATTTTTTCATCTCTATTAATTTCAATTTTGTGGATTGGAAGGCCGTGTATTGTTGCGCACCAGATATTTTAGGTATAATGATAGGTAAAAAATGTCATACAAAGCACAAGTTAGAAAAATATAAGCTATAAAACTACAACGTTACAGTAGTGCACATTGCACATAGTGGAAACTAGATCTTCGATGAATTAACTATTATTAATGCTTACTTTGAATAAGTTATAATGCCCTTCTTTGGGTGTAACCCAGCGCGGTTTTATTTTGCCTCGGCTAAGCTCAGTCGTGTTTATATATTTCTTACTAAACGGGGTGTGGATTCGTACTATTTAGTGGGCTGAACACTGTCACTTTAAATAATTATACTAAAGCGGTTTAAGACGTATATTATTTTATAATGTTACAATAACATTAATAACAAACTCAAACTAAATATAATGGATATCAGGCTCCTTTTGCTCTCGCCTGGTTATTGGGTGCGAAGTCGTTTCTGTATATATATATATATATATATATATATATATATATATATATATATATATATATATATATATATATATATATCTTAATCTATTCCTACCTAGTTTTTACACTCACGTTTGAAATGGAATGTATTCTTAATATTTAAATTACGGTCCTGTCTTACAGAAGCGTATACGATAGCCTTAGCAGATATGGGTCGGAAGCCCCAGCGCAATGAATTCGAGTTGTTTCTAGGTCACGGGGGAAAATTAATACTTGTCCCCGCTTATGCGCACTGGATGTTTAAACTCTTCAGTCTCTCTCGAGCGCTGAAGCTTGTATGTCGTACTCCAATGAAGAAATACACGCGGAAGATTTGCGTAAAATAAAGGCGAGACCTCTGGACTATAATTATATGTTTAGAACCGGTTTGAGAACGCGTTTTGTTCTCAAAAAGCGTTTAGACTATTTAAACAACTGGATTCAGTCCTAATGGCACAACTAAATTCAATTATATACAAATTATAAAGTAAACGGAATACTTGCTATGGAAAATGCTACACTAAAATGAATTTACTTTTATTAAGGTAAATATCGTAATATATACGCGATCGTATTTTTATTATTTAATACAGGTTAATATTCGATAATTTACGGATTATCTAATGTTTTAATTTCCGGCGTATATTCTTAATACAAATTTATGCAACAGGTTTCTTGTGTACTTTCTGCGATTAAAGACACTGTGTGTTTTTATTGTGTTAGTCTGTAGGTAGTGTATGTATATGTAGTAAGCGGGCCTTAGCTTCAACAGTAGACTGTAGCATGTCTGTCAACCTGTTTGACTAAGAAAGGTCGTAGGTCTTTACAGCCCTGTATCAAACCTTCACTCAGGTGTTTGCGAGTGACGTCGATTTACTGCGTTACACTCTTTGTGTATGTGGTGGTGTAATGTTAACGTTATAACTCCTGGAGACTAAGCCCGTCGTTATTTACGTTCTGTAGTGATTTGTTGTAAATTGTTAGATTATATGACTCTACAACTTACGTGTCTTTTAATGGCAGTTCGGTAACAAACTTTAGGTCGCCCGGCGCGAGGTGGTGCGCGTGGTCACACGATCACGATGGACTCCGTGGCGGCGATTAACAGGTCGGTGATTACAAGAAGCAGTCGGTACTGGCGGTTACTGTATATCAGCAACGTCGTGGCGGTCTCGGTCACGATCGAGCAGGTATTTCACGTACGGTACGGATGAACGAAGCGAAGTGCATTCAATATCTTCTCTTCTTCTGGTCTTCTTCTGGTCTGCCAGTTATTCTCGTCTTCTTCTGGTCTGTCCATTCTGCAGCGCGTCGCGGTTTTATAAAGGTGCATCTGTGGGCGGCTTCGTGGCTACCATGCGGGGGATGCCGTTATTGGATTGGTTTAAATTGCTCTAACGTGCAAAAACTTACTGGTTTTTAGAAATACACGTCAGCGGTGATTAATAAATTATTTGTGGTGTAATATCGCGCAATCTTTTATAATTTGAAATATAGGGTGGTCCGCCAATGATTTGTTCTAAAAAACATACGTAAAGGACGCTGGATCTTTACAAAATTTTGTTAAATATGCCTTTTGATTATGGAATTTTTTACTTTGTTAGTCCTGGTGCGTTAGAGGGTGTTGTGGTATGCCATTTTCAAGGCGGTTTAGTAGTATTTAATCTATTAAAGATCTCATTAATCTTACATAAAATTAGATTTCGTAGTTGGATCTCAAATTTGTTTACCTAAGGATTATAGCAGATTTCATATTTCATAAATTAATTTTTTTTTTTTTGAATTGTTATCAGTTAGCTGTAATTGTAACCTTTAAATTTGTATACAACGTAATAAAAATACTCAAATCTGAATAACTATCAAGTTTATAGCAAAGTGTGGAGACTCCTTTCTTAAAGATGAATCAGTTTTACATAACTTTTTTGTGAATAGGTTCGGAAAACAAAACCAAGCTAACCTGAAAAATTAATTTAGTTAATTAAATAATATTTCAAGTGCGTAAATTATATTTACGATATTTTTGACACGTGGGCGGCCTCAGAATCTGTTTCCAGCTTACGTCTAAATGGCTATTATCGTCTACTTCTTTAATTTCCATTTTGTAGGTAGGAAGATCGTGTCTTGTTCTATACTAGAGAGTTAATTGTAGAATAAAGAAAAGTTGTGTAAAATTAAACTTTATTTAAAAATATGTCCACATTTTCTTATAAAATTAATCATTATTCAAGCATTGAAAAAATTTGAATACTTAAATTCTACCTTATCAAATTTTTTGCTGCTAAATTACACGTCGCGTCAAAAAAAAAACTAATGAATATAATTGATATTTTATATGTTTGAAATATACAGTTGCTTCAGAAATATTTGATGAAAACAGCTTCTAATACATTCCCCCTTGCTGCCGCTGAATTACTCCCAAAATCCAATCAACTCCAGGAGAAATGAAAACAAGCTTAAATACAAAATTTTAAGTACGTACGTGTATTCATCCTGGAGTTATCGTGGGTATATACAGTCACACGCACACGCGCACGCACACGCATAAATGAGCTAATAGGTCGATTTAGGTATAGTGAGAAAAAAACCGATTGCAGAACCTTCTATACCTACATATGTATGTGTTGGAAGGTAAAACAATGTAGCATGTGCAAAAAGTACTTTCCCATTTCTGTTCGGCCTCTATTTGGCCTGGGCTGCTTTGGACTCGCTCCCATAATGGCCTGCGCCCGTTCCTTGTGCTTAAACGGCTAGTGCCTTTTTTAATGTCTTAGAATGAGTCTATATTGGTACTTTTCTAGGGAAAGTATCGTTTGGAGCACGGTTACTAAATTAGAAACCGTGCTTTGGGATAAACGTCATGGTGGCAGTTAGCTAAAAATGGTAAGCCTGAAGGAATAGCAAATGTTCTTATTTTTTTAGTTTGTTGCCTATGTATATTTAAAAAGATGTCTCAAAGAGATTTAAAAAGAATACTGAATCTTTAATATAAATGCTGACCGTCCATTTGTAAACATTAAAAAAGTTTTGTTTATGCTTCCGCTTAAGACTAATTTAAAACAACTTCAACATCAAAATTAAGTCATGACTCATGTTCATCTTAGATATTCTTCTGTAGATTGACCTTTGTATATCCAGTGTACAAACACGTACAATATTCAATTTCTTGTATTTTCGATTTTAAATTGTTACAATCTTTCACGCCTTTCTTATGCTTTATTTTATGTTTTAATGGATCCCGATAGTTGACCGGCAATCCAGAGTTCGTTACTGTTACTATAAATGTTACTTTTTATTCTGTTTGCCGTTATATTAATGTTTTTCTGGATCGATCCCACGCTCTTTTGTTCAAGCTTATCCTCCTTTGCATAGATTAAAATAAAACATACCGTAGCTAACGATTTTTGTAGCTATAATAGATTTAATTTAATCAACTTATAGAAAACATCGTATAAAAACACATATTAATAATCTACAGTCTTCTTTTTGTTTCAGATCTATATTAAATTGTATATATATATATATATATATATATATATATATATATATATATATATATATATATATATATATATACACCGTGTCCAAGATAAGGATGCCCACTATGGGGATCTCGGAAACGGTAAGAGATGGAAGGTCGGTTAAACGTAACAAAAGTTACGCATTTGAGATTATGTATTTATGGTCTTTGTAGAACTCGAATATCTCTTTTAGTTTTTGAGATATTTGAAAAAAATTGAATTTTCTGATTTTCGTTTTTATTTTTTCTGGCCTTATTTGAAGAGCTATCAAAAAAAGAAGAGCACATTTTCATTGCCACTTTTCTAGGTCTACTCAATGCTGTTATTCAATTTTTGATACAACGTTTCGTTTGTTAGCAACCATCATCAACTTTATTTTTTTAAATACACGAAAAAATTATTATGGCCATATTTAAATTCTCTCCTTGATTCTGAATTCAACGATATATCACACTTTATATTTTTGATACGTTTCGGATGAGAAAATTCATATTCAATGTAAAACATCGAAAACGTACAGTTAAAACTAATACTAGAGACATTAGAAAACCATAAAATTATTATAAAATTATGTTTTGTAATTTTAAATAATAGACAAATAAAAAACAAATTTATTTTAAAGGTTAATAGACTCACAAAGGATGTTCAAAAAGATTCCCGTTATTCTCTAAACATAAATAGCATCTTCTAACTGTAGCATCTAAAACATTCTTCAGCATTTGAGGAGTTATACTAGCAAACGCTTCGAAAACTAATATTTGTAAAATTTCTTCGTTTTCAATATCGTTTCCATAAATGTAATTTTTAATGTATCCCTAAAGAAAAAAATCCAAATGTGTTATATCTGGAGAACGGGCTGGCCACAGTACATTTGCATACGTGCCAATACATCCTTCTGGAAATGTAACTGACAAGTATTCTCTGACAACTCTGGAATTATGTGCTGATGCACCGTCCTGCATAAACCAACAACCTTCAACTTCTTGGAAAGGCAAATCATTCAAAGCTATCTCTAATTCATTTTTGAGTAAAATTTGGTAACGTTCAGAATTTAAGGACTCGTGGTAAATGAAAGGACCTATAATTCGAGTACCGAATATAGCAGCCCACATATTAAATCCGAAACGGTGTTGGTGTTTGGCCGTTTTGTACAGTCGTGAATTTACTCTTGTCCAATAATGAGCATTTCTACGATTAAAAATTATTATTAATCATACTTTCATCGGACCATATTATTTTATTCGGAAAACATTCATTGTCTTGAGATTGACGTGTATACCATTCGCAAAATATTCTACGTCTTTCTGGGTCACCTGGTCGAAGTCATTGGCAAATTCTAAATTTATATGGATGTACTTTCTCCTTTTTTAGAACATAATGAGCTGTGGAATGGGCTATGCCAGCTGCCTCTTCAATTTTCCTAGTAGAAACCCCTGGATTTTCCGTTACAGCTAATAAAACAATATTGGCTTTTATTTCATTGCATGGTTTTTTGCCAGATTTTACAGGTTTTTTGAACGCACCATATTCTTTTAGATTAACTGCTAATGTGCGAAAAGTTCTTTTGTGAGGTTGACGCCTTTCTGGATATTTGTTTAAATACATTATTTCGGCTTCATAACAATTGCGTTGACCCAAAATGTAACACGTCAGTATATCGAATTTTTCATTATTTGAAAAATGTACTTCTACCATATTGTTTTAGGTAAACAGAAATGTAATTAACTCAAAGACCACCAAACAAACGTAATACGGACAACAATCAATTATGATAGGTAGGTAAACAAAATGCAAAGCCAACTTATTTTTATCAAATGCATCAGCACGACGAAAGATGTATTTTAATTGTTTAATTAATAGTATTTTCACTAAACACATACTTGTGAATTATTTTATTCGCAACGCATTAGAAAATGAAAACATTATTTTATAATAATTTTATTTTATTTTGCCACCGTAATGTTCTTTATACGCACCCAAATGCGGGCGTAATGTGGTCTTTATAGCACGAAATGTCATTGTTGCTAAGCAACATGATTGACAACAAACACATGACATGATATGTCACGTAAGTTTAAAATTATTGAAACTACAACCTTACTATACAACCTTTATTAATAAAAATAATAGTAACGAAACTTATTCTTTATAAAAATTGAAAATACAGTTGGATGGATTTGAAATTGTAACTCCAGATGAGCCAACACCAAAGCTGACAGTTCCTTCGCCGTTTTGTGGTATACTTATAGCTGCTGTACCAGTAATGTTCTGAGCAATTTTAATTTTATTTTGCAGAGAATTCTCTACATATGATTCGGCTACTTTATCCGATCGCCATCCACCAAGCTTCTTCAGTGCCCTTGTATCACCGCCGCTTTCTGCAAAGATCGTCGCCGCACTCCTGCGAAAGCAGTGCCCTGTGTACTTATGGGCATCCGGTAGATTGAGGAACTCTGCTGTTATCCTCGGCATTTTGCCTAAGGTGCTTTTCCCAACAGTCTGAGCACTACATTTTCCATTATGATACGACAAAAACAAGCTATCAATTTTAGTATGTTCCGGTCGTAATGCTGCATATTTTCGGTACAAAGAAACGTAATCAACCAATCCATTGCTTGGTACGATTGTAAATTGCCTCGAAGTATAAGCTTTGGTTTTTTTGATCTTCACTAATAGCACTGATTCCTCAGTGGTTACGTCCTGTACAGCCAAATCGTGCAGTTCTTCGTGACGACATGCTCCAAAAATACCAAAGGCTGTGACAACCTATAAAACACAATAATTTTTATAGTGAGAATTGGAAAAAAAAACTAAAATCGTTATACCTTAACTAACAAGTAAGTATGATCAGGCGCCTTCAACATGAATTCTTCAATTTGATGCCATTGCAATACATAGGATTTTTTAGCTTGATCACCTACAAAATTATTCTTCATGAATTCTGTGAGCATGGAAAAACGAGATATATCAATTTCTTCCTTCAACTTGACATCTTTTTCAATTTAGAATATAAACACCACAGTGACGACGGCTTATAGATCTTTGACTGCAAAAATTGATATTTATTGAATAGAGATAATTGACTAATGTATATATACAATCCCTTACCATTTGAGACAAGTATGCCATCACAACTTTTTTATCACATTTTGTGGACACATTTTTGTGCTCCGCCACGTGCAAAACTTTTCGTACTCTTTTATGTATAAATATTTCGATTTACTTGAATTATTTTTGCCTGGGCGCCTCAAATTCATCTAAAATTTCTTGTGAATAAGTTTTTGCGTTTTCACCTTCCATTTTAGAATGCAAATTATTTACAAACAAACAGTACCTTAGCAACAATTTAGCAATATCACAGTATCTTAGTAACAACAAATTAGCCTACTGTCGCCTTTATTTCACTGCATTTGCATTTAAAGACTTGCCGAAAATACTGAATCTTTTTAAAATTTTGTTCCAGTTTCATGGTGCAAAATAAAATAAAACAAAGTATGTACCCCGGGCATAATTGTGTAGATTATGGCTCTCAGGAATATAAAAGCCCTCCGCTTCGCGTCGGGCTTTTAACATTCCCTCGAGCCATAATCTTCTTATTATGCTCTTAATACATAAATATCTATTACAGTTTTCTAATGTTTCTAGTATTAGTTTTAACTGTACGTTTTCGATGTTTTACATTGTATATGAATTTTATTATCCGAAACGTATCAAAAATATAAAGTGTGATATATCGTTGAATTCAGAATCAAGGAGAGAATTAAATGTGGCAAAAATAGTTTTTTCGTGTATTTAAAAAAATAAAGTTGATGATGGTTGCTAACAAACGAAACGTTGTATCAAAAATTGAATAGCAGAATTAAGTAGACCTAGAAAAGTGGCAATGAAAATGTGCTCTTCTTTTCTTGATAGCTCTTCAAATAAGGCCAGAAAAAAATAAAAACGAAAATCAGAAAACTCAATTTTTTCAAATATCTCAAAAACTAAAAGAGATATTCGAGTTCTACAAAGATCATAAATACATACTCTCAAATGAGTAACTTTTGTTACGTTTAACCGACCTTCCATCTCTTACCGTTTCCGAGATCCCCATAGTGGGCATCCTTATCTTGGACACGGTGTATATATATATATATATATATATATATATATATATATATATATATATATATATAACAATTTAATATAGATCTGAAACAAAAGAAGACTGTAGATTATTAATACGATGTTTTCTATAAGTTGATTAAATTAAATCTATTAAATAATTATAGCTACAAAAATTGTTAGGTACGGTATGTTTTATTTTAATCTCTGCAAAGGAGGATAAGCTTGAACAAAAGAGCGTGGGATCGATCCAGAAAAACATTAATATAACGGCAAACAAAATAAAAAGTAGCATCTATACTAACAGTAACGAACTCTGGATTGCCGGTCAACTATCGGGATCCATTAAATCATAAAATAAAGCATAAGAAAGGCGTGAAAGACTGTAACAATTTAAAATCGAAAATACAAGAAATTGAATATTGTACGTGTTTGTACACTGAATATACAAAGGTCAAACTATAGAAGAATATCTAAGATGGACATGAGTCATGACTTAATTTTGATGTTGAAGTTGTTTTAAATTAGTCTTAAGCGGAAGCATAAACAAAACTTTTTTAATGTTTACAAATGGGCGGTCAGCATTTATATTAAAGATTCAGTATTCTTTTTAAATCTCTTTGAGACATCTTTTTGAATATACATAGGCAACAAACTAAAAAAATAAGAACATTTGCTATTCCTTCAGGCTTACCATTTTTAGCTAACTGCCACCATGACGTTATCCCAAAGCACGGTTTCTAATTTAGTAACCGTGCTCCAAACGATACTTTCCCTAGAAAAGTGCCAATATAGATTCAATCTAAGACATTAAAAAAGGCGCTAGCCGTTTAAGCACAAAGAACAGGTATTATATATATATATATATATATATATATATATATATATATATATATATATATATATATATATATATATATATATATTATATATATATATATATATGATATATATATATATATATATATATATATATATATATTTAATTAGTTGATGTTATAATAGTAATTTATAAAAATACAAGAAGTCCGGTGATAATTTTAGGGTATTTCTCTTTGAAAAATCGTTTAAAAATATAACTTATTGCTTCATAATAATTATACATCTAAAAAGCAAAATTGTGTGACTTACAAAACCCGGTAACTTTTTTATTTCTAGAAAGGACATTTCCAATTATCCATAATTGGTTACCAAAACTTATGATATTAAAAGAATTAGTAAAATTAGTAATCTACTCAAGCATGGTTATTTATTGAAATAAAACCGCAAACGAGCTTGGTAAGTACAGTACAGTACATTACAGGGAATCCCCCGGTTTTATACTTGTTAGTTTATAAGCATTTAATTCCAGGTCTTCAGGTTATCGTATGTTAACTTTAAATCTAAAAATAAATAAATAACTGTGATTTTTTAAATTTTATATAATTCCTCCCATTCCTCGATTGAATCTACTATTTAAGTTATTAGCAAAGCCTAACAACTATCAAAAATCGTCAAACCAATCTTCGAGTTAATCATTCATTGAAGAGGTATTTCAATTAAACCTTACCAAAATGAAATTCTCAGTGATCTTTGTTTTTGTAATCGCTGTGATGTCTGCTTTTCTTGGACAAACAGAAGCACGGTGGAAAGGATGGAAGAAACTTGTAAGTTATTTTTTAAATTTTCAATTCAAATATTAACTAATGCTTTATTTACAGGAAAAAGTAGGAAAAAATGTATTCCGTGCAGCCGAAAAAGCATTACCGGTTGTTCAAGGATATGCTGCTTTAGGAAAAAAATAATTAGTGATCTGAAAAAATATTTGTACTTTCTTATTTATTAAATTATTCATATATTTATTTAAATCTTTTACTGGATTCACCGTACCTCAGTTTGAAGCATTTTTCAATTTTTGGGATGAAAGTGTCATGTCACAATTAATGTACAAGCGAAACAGTCACACCAACAAGAAATTTTTAGTTTACCTCTCAAATAAGGACAAGTTATGTTTAATGTTGATACGTTTAAGGCATGGGTATACATTAAAGGAACTCTATATTTTACAACATTAGTGTGACTCATGTGTCGGTAATGTTTTATACATGGGTGGAATTTGTATATTTACAGTGTTGTTGTCTTCGTAATGACTTAGTAAAAGGTGCTCGTGCTACTGAGATGAGACATCTGCCAGCTTGTTTTCGTTTATTAAATGACAAAGTTACCATAATACTTGATACTACCGAACTCAGAGTTCAAATGTCGAAAAACTTCCAACAACAAGGGAACACACACTCAAATTATAAGCACTACAATACGGTAACATTTTTGGTAGGAATGTCATCAAGGGGTGCAGTTGTGTATAACAGCGAAGGTTATGAGGGGTCCATTTCTGACATCGAATTGTTTAAAGCTTCAGATATTTCTGTATTTTTGGAAGAAGGTGATGTGATAATGGCAGATCGTGGTTTTACCATTCAAGACGTGTGTGATGAAAATAAATACACATTAATTATACCTCCTTTTCTGGCTGGAAGAACACGTTTAACGGCAGAGGAAGAGACCAAAAAAATTACAAAGTGTCGTATTACTGTAGAGCGCTCAATTAGAAGGATAAAATGTTACCAAATTTTGGCGAAACCAACACAAATCTCAATGTTGTAAAGATCTAGCTTAACTTTACTAAAGTTTATGTAATTAATTATTTTTTTAATTGCCCTACAGTAGTCAAGATAAGTAAAGTTGTTTAAAATTAAAACCCATTGCAAATGATTGCGCGATATTGCACCATACATAATTAATTTCAATCCCCTCCGACGTAGATATTAAAAAGCATCAAATGCTCTTACGTCCGAGAATCCTCAGCCAATCACAGCCAGAGGACCCCTGCATAGAAGCCGGATCCACCCACCGTGAATCAGCTATAAAAACCGCGGCGCTACCGGAAGAAATCCTACTTCCTACTGCTTTTTCCGCGACTACTCTACTTCAATCGCGCTATTTTTGTTATTTGCGACTCCGCTATCCTGACACGCTCGCGTCTCCAACAGCCAGAATCGAGATCCAACCCGCGCGCCTGCCGTGGTTAGTTTCGTTGTATACGTCGCCGACCTGCCGATTACCGCATCCGTTTATCCTGAACCATCGTGCATCTTTAGTCGCGTTACTTCACCGCCGTCACCAGTAAATCAGCATTATACAATCAAACTGCTGGTTGAGATACGCTAAGTTTAACAGCACGTAAGTTTTGTTGCACCACTTTTCTTAAACAGTACACCAGACACCTAGAGAAACGACGGACTGTATAGCCGGAAGTTATCTAACCGTTCCAGTACACACTTTAGAAGTATACGCCGGGATATATAGCCTGAAGTTACCTTCTGCATTCATACACATACACTAGAAGTATACGCCGAGCTGTATAACCTGAAGTTACCTTCGGCACACATACACACAAACCAGGACGTTGCTACTTCAGGCTAACGCCCTGAAGGCATCTTCCATTTACTCCAGCGGCAAGAAGGGTACTCGCTCAAATTATACCGCTCCACCTGGAGATCCCTTTGTACAGCAGTAGACGGGCTGGACTCAGAATCTTATAAAGGGCTCTCCATTAATCAGATAGTACACATACAATACACCGACCAGATCCTGAGGAAAATTAGCAATACAAACAAGCGATGCCTTGGCCTAGAGGTACTCTCAATACCAGAAGCCTCATTCGTAGAGATCGCCCGCGTGATCCTCCAGATATAAAGATTAACCCGTGGTGCGTCTACGTGATAAATTACATTAAACGTACTCCTGCGTCTCTCAATCGCATATAAATCACTTACTTGAAACACCTGCATTCCGTCGGAAACAATTCTCAGAATTGTTCAATTTAGTACACGCAGTCCTAAAAGGTCGTGTAAACTCGCCTCCGATTAATTCGTTTACAACAATTAATAAAGAAGCAACCTTTAATAATAATTAACGTAAAAGATCGTGATAAACTCCGTCTTCCCTGTATTTGTTAGTTAGAATAAGTTTCGCTCATACGAAAAGCATACAAAACAGACGTTTTTCTAATAATAAAGAATTAATACATTTATTTTCGGGCATAATTAAATGTTAGATATTCATTTCATTACTGTAAATACGTTCTCCATTAATTAAGAAATCCTGAGATCAGCCTGTTTAGTTAGGGTAGATAATTAAACCCATACGTACAATTTGCATTTAAAACATGTAAATATTAACCTGTCCTGTATAAAGCATTCCAAGTACTGAGCTCATATCCAGTCAGTCTGAAAGCCAAATCACGTATAATAATAGTCATGCGCACCAACGCAGTGGTAACACGATCTGAAACTGCATTCGGGAATAATTGATTCGAATTCCGTACGTCTACTATGTATAATGTTTTATTAGTTTTATACAATGTACAGGTACATGTGCAACCTTGTGCGGCTGTTAACGATCTGTAGTAGTTTTCCAGAACCCTAATTCTGTTTTCCGATATCGTGTACACAATTCTTAATCCCACCATGCATAATATGTAATGTCTGTATAAATTCCATGATGTCTGAAGGAATCCAGTCAGTCTGAAAGCCAGAATAGAATAAAATAGTCTTTCCTGCTTTGCTTTCCAAGGTTACTTTAAATTATTGATTTTCTTTGACCTGCTTAAAGACACCAACGCGATCGTTGCCCGGCTATTTACACAGCAGCCACCTGAACAAATACCAGGCTACAGTGTACAGGGCAGGCCTGAACGGCCGTAATAAACCCAAAATTAAATCGTCATTAGTAGGATTTTTGGGTCATAACACACCAGCAATTGAACCACAATAATTTATATTTCCAAGAAACGGCTCAGGATCCAGTAATAACCACTACCGTCCACGGGGACCAGCCAAACGCGCTGCTAACCAGGACATCGGGTAACACCAAATAAAATTTGTTTTGTTGTTGATAATTTATTTCATTTAGGTTAAATTTTTTTAGTTTTGTAAAAAAATAGGTAATATACGTTTAAAATAGTTTTGTTGTATTATTCAAAGTGTACAGTGTTGAGCACTAACATAAGAACCACCCCCGTCTTGTTAAGACAAGACCCGATTTGAGCTAGACCGAGGCAAACGAGATTTCGTTTCATATCGTACCATTTGCCTCCATCAATGGCTAACGAAATATCGTGATCTCGTTCTGAGTCTCTACAATTAATGACACTATAAATAAACAAAATTTAATTTCACATACGAATATTAAATTTTTTATTAGCCGTTGCACTAATTCGGCCTTACTTCCAGTTTTCTTTAATGCTCGACATTCTAACCATCTTTGCAATTCGAAGTTAGAGTGATCCTCAATATTTGCACCTGACCGTAAAAGAGAACCTGGAACGTCTTCTGGCTGCAATGATATAGATGGTTGGTCCACTAAGAAAATAACACACCTAGTAAGTAATG
This sequence comes from Vesta saturnalis, assembly GCA_036346205.1. Taxonomy (NCBI): domain Eukaryota; kingdom Metazoa; phylum Arthropoda; class Insecta; order Coleoptera; family Lampyridae; genus Vesta; species Vesta saturnalis. The sequence continues at coordinate 354,701 of JARFJB010001486.1, read as the reverse complement.
ACAAGCAAATCAGTTATCTAAATACTTACGTATACACCAAGAGTTGTAAACAATTGAGTCTTGAAAAAGACTGTTTCCTGTAAGGATTAAATGCATGGTGATTAACAAAAAGGAAGAAAGAAAAGGTAAATGAACGTAGTTGATAGAAGTAGGTAATGCAATGTAAAAAAAAGCACGGAAATAATGATTATGTAAACAAAAGGATCAATACAAAACGACGGAATAACTAATAAGGTACAAAAAACAAGGGTAACAGAGCGCGAATAAGAAAATGTTAGGTTACGAACAATAAAAACGGATTGCCAATATATGGTGATATTTTACGTTTGTGTGGACATCCTGCTAAATTGAGACACGACTAGGGTAGAACTTTTGTCTCTCTCATTTAAATGTGAAACTTTAATGGAAACCGTCTATTGTGCCAGAATACTTTATGAGCGATGGAGATAAAAAATATTATGAAGCATGGATTAAAGTTATGAAAAATACCCCAAGGAGAATGTTATGCTCATGGCATGTTATTAGATGTTGGGACCTTAGGGGAAAAAAGAAAATTCTAAGTAATGCCATTAAAGTTATGAAAAGCAAGTTGAAACAAATAATGCCGCACCACAGAAGATCAGTTTATGAATTTAAGAGATAGTACTTTGAAGAATTAAGGGAGGGAAATGAAGCAGCTTTGTAGAATATTTAAAAAGGTAATAATTATCTGTCATTTGTAATTATTTTTCATTCTTTATTGCTCGCTTTAATACTTATGTATTGAAAATGTAGGCATAATGCTATAGATTATATGCCAGCAGGAGTAAATACAAATATGGCACTGGAACGATTTAATGGAGCCTTGAAAAACTTATTAGGAAGGAAAGCAGGATGTACGATTGAGAAATTACTGGATTCAATCGATGAAGCGCTGGACGACAAAATGCGGAAGAAAATTATAGATATGGAACGACCAAGTTCAAGAAGTTACTAGGATCGAAAGACCACAAAAGCTAATAACCGTGCAAAAGAAAGAAAATTGGAAGATATTAAATCGATGGGAGCTGGAATTTTTCGTGTGGATTCTAAATCAGGCTTGAAACCTTCTTATACCCTTTCTAATAACTCAGTATGTATAGATAAATGTGATTTTGAAGATGTGGTGTGTTGTACTTGTGGTGTTTATAGACACCAATATAATGCGAATGTGTAGAGTATGCTGTTAAAAGTAATGTGTGTGCATGTACATTTTGTCCAAATGTATGAAAGAAGTGTGCTTGTGCAATCTGTTTTAGGTGAAGAATGTGGAAATTTAATTATTGATGAACCACCTGAAGAACTGAATAAGCAAAGACTGCTGTAACTACTTTTTTACTAAAAAAAAAGCAGTCTACTGTAAATATGCAAGAGCGAATGGATGAGAGGCTCGAAATTTAATGAGTTCTAAATTATCAAAGAAGAAATGGGCGATGGTTCACAGTTTAATAATGGAGCGCTTTTGCTTTTGTAAAAATGTATAATTCCTTCAAAAAGCGTTATGGTTTAGAACAAAGAAATGGAAAACCAAACATGTTTTCACAAAAACGCACTTGGAAAGAAAATAATAGTAGAGCTACAAACAAATAAAGGAATCAAACTTGTTTAAGCGTTATGTAATTGAATATACCACAACTGTGGTGGCGAATATTTTAATTTATAATTACAAGGCGGGTTTAATTGAAGGATCTAGTAAATATGGAGGACTGTTGTATATTTGGTAGTAGAAATAGGGCTTGTTTAGATATAGGTTTTAAGAAACAATTCATGATTTTTATGTTTTAGAATTAAAAATGTTTTGGGTTTAAGATATAATAATATAGATAGGTAATGCTATGTAATTAATAATTGTATTTTCTTTCAGCAAATGTTTATATTATGATCTACATGAAAAGGTAAATTAATCTTAATGGTAAGATTATTATTAATTAATAAAGTTCGATAACTCCTTTGGTTTCATAGATATCAAAAATTCTTAAACAAAAAGGGTAGAGGAAGTAACAGTGCATTATTTAAAATTATTTTGAACTATACAGAATGTTCCAAAATTCAGATATGAATCTAACTTATGTTTTTTTAAATGGGAACCCCTGTATATTATTTCAAATTCAGAAAGCCCACATTTTTTTGATTTTTTTAATGTCGGGGTTGAATACATTATACAGGTTATTTGGAAATATATGGATTGTTTTGTGTTGAAATTGTACTTATTTCAATGCCCTGTAGAACAATACACTCTGTAGAAATGAATTATCTGTTGGCCAGTTGTCTTTCAGAATATTGTCTAGTATCGTTACCCACCATTATTCATTTAGCTACTTGGGGTTTGTATACAGGGTGACTCAAAACTCAGATGTGTCATTTTCTTCCTTAACTCAAATGGAACACCCTGTATTTTTTATCACTATCAAAGTCCTCTGATACTCCTCTTTATTTTTTGTCAGAGGTTCCCTGTATCTATTAGTCATGCAAATGTGTCGAAACAATACAAATAAATCAATCTAGTGCACTATCTAACCTGTTTACTTGATACTGATAACATTAACTGTAAATATAGAAGAACAACAATAACGAAAGAATAAATAATAAAAAGAAAATAAGAACATTAAATTAATCATATTAGGTGTTCGAAGTCGATTCTCGAATGCCCGACTCACATTTCGCAATATTGTAAGATCAACACTCTTGAATGCTTCTGTAATTCTGACCTTCATGTTTTCTTTTGTCGTTGGTGGGTCATTATACACCATACTCTTTACATAACCTCACAAGAAAAAATCCACTTTAGTTAGGTCTGGTGATCGAGCTGGACAATGTTTAGGTCCTCCTCTGCCTATCCGTCTTTGTTGGAAATAATTATTCAGATAGTCCTTGATAGGACCTGTGTTACGAACCGGTGCGCCATCATGTAGCAACCACACGCGTTGCCGAATGTCGAGGGGCACTTCTTCAAGAAGAAATGGTAAATGATTTTGAAGAAACTGTAAATAAACAGTACCATTCACCGTTTCTTCAAAAAAGTGTGGCCTTATTATACGATTTCCCAAAACTCCACCCCAAACATTCAAGGACCATCTTGTTTGGTTGTGTGTTCGTATCAAATGTGGGTTAGATGTCTGGTAATAGTGAAAATTGTGTCGGTTAAGTCCTCCATTTTTCGAAAATGTTGCCTCATCCCCAAACAAAACAAAATCAAAGAAAAATGGTTCTTCGTCGATTTTCGATTTTGTCCATTGACAAAATTCTACTCTGATTTGGAAATCGTTCCTGATGTAGTTGGACATGGAAAGGATGCATTTTATCTAATGACAGGATTCGTTGAATCGTACCATGCTAATGCCTTTTTGAGATGAAATATTTCGTATACTGGTATGCGGGTCTTCTGTAACGCTCAGCAACACTTTGAGTTAGTTGTCTTCCGTTATTGCATGTTTTCCTACTTCTCTCTTGTGATAGTTAACCGATCCGGTACCGTCAAAACGATCCAACAATTTTCTCAAACTAACTTTACTCGGTTGTCTCCGGTTTGGAAATCTTTCACGATATACTCTTGACGCCAATAAACAGTTTTTGGTGCATTCACCAAGTATCCAAATCATGACAGTCATTTCACGACGGGAAAATTGTTCACCATTCATCTCGTAGCTACTTTTCACTTCAACTATATTGAAGTAGAGAAATAAATTGAACGAATAACTGAGCAAAACACTACAGTGAAACCTGTCGAACTGACAGATATGTCAAATACAAAAACTACTTGATAATAATACAAAAACTTCGTGACAATTACTTTCAAACAGCGAATTGCAATGAATATCTGAAAATACCTCGATAACTACTCACATTAGGTAAAGAGAACCTCTGACAAAAATTAAAGAGGGGTACCAGAGGACTTTGGTAGTGATAAAAAATACAGGGTGTTCCATTTGAGTTAAGGAAGAAAATTACACATCCGAGTTTTGAGCCACCCTGTATACAAACCCCAAGTAGCTAAATGAATAATGGTGGGTAACGATACTAGACAATATTCTTAAAGACAACTGAGCAACAGATAATTCATTTCTACAGAGTGTATTGTTCTACAGGGCATTGAAATGAGTACAATTTCAACACAAAACAATCCATCTTTCCAAATAACCTGTATAATGTATTCAACCACGACATTAAAAAATCGAAAAAATTTGGGCTTTCTGAATTTGAAATAATATACAGGGGTTCCCATTTAAAAAACATAAGTTAGATTCATATCTGAATTTTGTAACATCCTGTATAGTTCAAAAAAAAAATTTTAAATAATGCACTGTTACTTCCTCTACCCTTTTTGTTTGAGAACTTTTTTGATATCTATGAAACCAAAGGATTTATCGAACTTTGCATCTTGGTTGGTACAATTAGTTGAGATGTAGAAAAATATAAGATAAGAACAAAAGACACAACAATCGATTTCACTAAAACGTTAATGAAAACCATACATTACCATTTATAGAAATTGAAAGTACAAAGTATTCCTAACAACATCAATATAGCCAACTATCCACAGCACAAACTTGCCGGAAATACTAAATATTTCGTTTGGAAGTTTTAGAAACTAAAATAGAATAAAACGGCGTGGGTACGTACACCGGGCATAACAATCGATTATGGCTGTCGAGAATTTAAGCTTTAAACATTCCCCCGTGCCATAATCTCCTAGTGTATGCCCTTAATACATAAATGAGGAGTGCTTATAAACAAGATTATGGTTGTAAAATATAATAAATAACAAACAAAAACATTTAAGAACTGACATTGACACAAGTACCCCAAAAATAAGTTGTCTATTATAATTAAATGACCTAAATAATAAAATGTGGAAATACTTTAATAAAATTGCAACTAATATTGCTGTTTTATTATCGTGAATAACGAAAATAATGGCCTGATAAACACAGTTTATAAAATACAAGACAGCTGTGAACATGGTTCATTAGCCAACAGAAAATTTAAGTGGAATTTAAATTCAAACGAACGCGGAGATTCTTCGCGCAGGCGCTTTGCGTAGCAAATGTGTATTTTAGTGTATAGACTGCGATAACTACAGTCCGCGCGGCCAAAGAATGCCTGAACGTTGGATGCGCATTCGTCCAACTTCAAGTCTCTTAAGCGCGGTATGTCAGTGGCGTCGCCACCAAAAGCGCGTTCCGTTTATTATCATGTATTACACTAATTAATTATTTATTTCTGTTATTAATTTACATACGTACTAGTTAATTTAACTGTATTACTTACTTGTATGTGAATTTTAAAGCTCATAATACTCAAATTTATTATACAAACATGTATAAACAACAAATACTTTCACAATACATAGTAAAATAAATAAGTAGTTTTACGGCGCATGTAATGCTAATGGCATTTGATTAAATTCTCATTAAAGAAATCCTAATAGTTGACATTCCTTATTATCATTAACAACAGATTAGTAAAATCGAACTTATACTTTTTTGATTTTCATAAACGATTAAATTGTTGCGTTCATTTGTAATTCAAATATAAAATTTATTACTTGTCAACATAGTTATTTTTTTATTTTATAAATGTTTAAACTATTACTGTTCATAGGGTCCGCCAATAGTGCGTGGACGAAGCTTTATAAGTTTATACAATATCGTTTTCAAAATTATTTATTGCAGGATGGAGTGGGATCTTTCGGGTTACAATTAGAAAATATTTTCGCAAAAATTACTACTCGTATACAGGGTATTACAACACAAAGTTATATTTTTTTAAATGGAACATACCGTATATTATTATAAATTTGGATTCCCTGGTTAATTTTAAGGGCACTTTATTCGCTATATGAGGTATCTTAAACGAGCAATTTAGGCGCTGCATTCAATTTTTTGAAAATTTAGAGGTTGAAAAGAAAAATTGTAACAACCGTATTGTGAAATGCGTAACACTAAAATTTTAATGGTTGATTAGTCATAGACTGTGCTACATAAAATAGTAATATTATCTTTTTTAATTTTCGAGATATCGTAATGCAAAGTTTAAGATTTTCAATCATAGATAAATTGATTTTTTTAAATGGAAAGGTATACATTGTTTTACATTGTTAGATAGGAAATTTAATTACATTTTTTTTGATATAACATTGTTGGTATTTATGTTTTGCCGTTTTTTGATAATCCAGCTTTTTTACTGAATTTGCAAAGTTTAAGAGTTTTAATCATAAATAACTTGATTTATTTAAACGGAAAGGTATACATTGTGTTACATTGATAGATTTGGAGAATGTACACGCACGAAATATTTTAAAGACCAACTGTTTACAATGAAGGTATTTAATTAACTAAAAATCGATCTGGCTCGATTGACACTCTAACTGTAACTACCTTTCCTTCGATTTCAAAACTAACTACATTTACTCCCCGGATCATTCCCCATTTTTCAAAAGTAATAAAAAACAAAAAAATTATGTTGGAACAGTTTCATATTAATTTTAAAATATGCATTCTTCCGTAACAAACTCTACATTTAGGTCCCGAGTTTCCAAGTACCAAACAAAGACGTCTTTAATTGCAGTGTGTACCGTCGTAATTAATTACATTTTTACATCAAAAATGTGCACATAATAATTTCCAATGATTCGTTACGCCATTGCTAAACACAACAATAACCGTTAGTATATAATTGTATCCATTATTATGTTTGCTTAAAGTCGGCATATCGTAAAGATCCTCTTGCCACAACTCGTAAAGGTTACTCACAGTATAACTGAATGATTTATGTACCCTATAAACTTCGTGTGCTTGCAGCCAATTTTTCACTTCGGCTTATTTACCTTTTACAGCGTTAGCTAAAGGTGTTATAGAAAACCCTGCCGGGTGCGAGGGATCATAGTATACATCATTTATGCTGTGCTCGCCACGTATTTCAATCTAAACATTATCTTCTTCGAAAGGTTTTTCGGTGTTTCCCGCGATTCACTATCAGTATCGTAATTCTCAGCTAAAGGTGTAAGGGTCCGTCCAGCCTTAAGTGTATTTCCGATAAATTCTCGTGGTATATTTATGTCTGTAATGTGCTCCGCAAACTGTTGCCAGCCGTGCAGACTTACAGGTTCTCGATGTCTTAACGTATCGTGAACCAGATCAATAATGTTAGAAAGTAGTGGAATAATCGCACCTTTTATTGTGACCCTACCTCTTTTATCCCAAAATACATCACCGCCCGTATTCAGTATACGCAAGAAATGCTCACCTTTCTTCTTATATATAGAAGGAAACATTAATAATGTTTCGTAGTCTGCCAGGCATTTGTGCCTCGGTAAATAACCAACATCGTAACTGATGGTTATTCTAGCAGGTTGATTGGAAAAGTGTAGATATGTTTGAAGCACTTGAATGTACTGCTGCTACGTCATGGTCATTAATTTTGGGTTTTAAAATGTTATCCATATCGTTGCCCAACTGCGGTAAAACGTTGTTTTGTGTAACGTCTGGCGCATGAAAGCGCTGTATGAATACGGTAGAATAATCATCTGCTTCAGGTTGTGGTCTATAGTTATTAATAAAAATTACCCAGAATACCCCCAAGCAATAGTCCTTACAGAAGTGGTAGAAATGCACCGCCCTTCTTTACAAGAAACGTCCTCTCCTCGGCGATCGTCGTAGTATGTGCTTATGTTGGCAGAGTCGCTGACAGAGAAATACGACCTTTTGAAACGCTGTGTGCACACTCGCAGATACGTTACACCTGCTTATTATCTAAACATTTCAATAAAGCTTCATTTTTTCGCTATATATACTTTGCAAATGCCGTGCAACCCGAATATATTTGTTCTATATCAGAATATGTCCGGTGTATTCTGCTTTAGATTGAATAATAAGTACCCGCGTGAATTCGATATGGCGTCTTGGTACGCAGCCTCTAAAAATGTCAAGTTGTCAGGTAAAATTTGTCGATTTTCGTAGGTTTACATATGTATGTATAATTGTTTAAATCACATCAAGCTATGAAAACAAAGGAATATTAGAAACAAAATTCAGCAATAGTATCTGTTTTGTCATTTCGCATGTATGTTCAAACGTAACTGAGTTAATTACTTTATTGCAGTGTGAATGTTTGACGCTTAACTTTACGAACATCATATACGTAATACGTTTATTTAAGAATTATAATGAGTAATTTTTTGCAAAATGAATTAGTTGACACGATATTTGTGCTTGGAGAATCAAACAAAAATTGTTTATTGGCCCGTCGAATCTACGGGCAGCGTTATCCTGATCGAAGACAACCAAGAGAAGAATCGTTTCGCAATCTTTTAGAAAGATTTGAAAGTACTGGAAGTGTTGGATATCCTAAAAACGAAAGAGCTAAAGTTGTTACAAATGAAGTAAATGAATTTCGTGTACTTGTAGCTACAGTTGAAAACCCCCACGTTAGTATTCCGAAATTAAGTGACAATTTAGAAATCAGCCAAACTTCCGTGAGACGAATGTTAAAGAAAAATAATTTTCACCCCAACCATGTACAATTACATCAAGAGCTGAAAGAACAAAATTTTCAAAATCGAATTAATTTTTGCCAGTGGTTTCAACAACAGTTAAATGCGAACGAAAATTTTATATCGGGGATATTATTTACCGACGAATGTACATTTCATCGAAATGGGTTTGTGAACAGACATAATTTTCATTTTTATTCAAATGAAAATCCACACCAATTTCGGTTAGTCTCTCAAAATAAATGGTCAGTGAATGTTTGGGCAGGTATATTCGGCGGAACTATTGTTGGTCCTTTTTTTTTCAATGGCACACTCACTGGGGTAGAATATCATAATTTTCTAGAAAACGAATTATATCATTTATTGGAGAATGTACCTTTGGCTCAAAGAAGAGGTATGTATTTCCAACAAGACGGGGCACCTCCTCATCGTGCCAGAATTGTAACCCAGTGGTTAAATTCGACGTTTCACGAAAATTGGATAGGAAGATAAGTGCCGATACCTTGGCCAGCTAGATCTCCCGATATAACTCCATTGAATTTTTTTCTTTGGGGCTTTGTGAAGAATAAAGTATATGAGGAAGAACCAACAACTGCTGAGAATATGAAATTGCGAATTAGAAATGTTTTTGCTACAATTACTCCTAATATGTTAAATCGGGTTGAAGCTTCTTTTATTAAAAGAATTCAGTATTGTCTAAATCAGCGTGGTCGACAATTTGAACATTTAATTTAATATTATTTTCTTCCAAAATCGATAAATTCAGTAAAAAAGCTGGATTATCAAAAACGGCAAAAAATAAATACCAACAATGTTATATCAAAAAAATTGTAATTAAATTTCCTATCTATCAATGTAACACAATGTATACCTTTCCATTTAAATAAATCAAGTTATCTATGATTAAAAATCTGAAACTTTGCAAATTCAGTAAAAAAGCTGGATTATCAAAAAACGGCAAAACATAAATACCAACAATGTTATATCATAAAAAAATGTAATTAAATGTCCTATCTAACAATGTAAAACAATGTATACCTTTCCATTTAAAAAAATCAAGTTATCTATGATTGAAAATCTTATACTTTGCATTACGATATCTCGAAAATTAAATAAGATAATATTACTATTTTTACGATTTTATGTAACACAGTCTATGACTAATCAACCATTAAAATTTTTGTGTTACACATTTCTCCATACGGTTGTTGCAATTTTTCTTTTCAACCTCTAAATTTTCAAAAAATGGAAAGTAGCGCCTAAATTACGCGTTTAAGATACCTCATATAGTGAATAAAGTGCCCTTAAAATTAACCAGGGAATCCAAATTTATAATAATATACGGTATGTTCCATTTAAAAAAATATAACTTTGTGTTGTAATGCCCTGTATACGAGTAGTAATTTTTGCGAAAATATTTTCTAATTGTAACCCGAAAGATCCCACACAATCCTGCCATAAATAATTTGGAAAACGATATTGTATACACTCATAAAGCTTCGTCCACGCACTATTGGCGGACCCGTATAATTCAAATAAATAAAATATTTTAAAATTTCTTGTGGTTTGGTGAAGAATAATTGAAAACGCGACACCGACGCCACTGGTCGCTGTTGCGTTAACGAGTGCGGCCGAATGCACGAACATCCATGCGCGACACGAGGCATTCTTTGGCCGCGCGGACTGTATATATCGAGAAAGTGAGTGTTCTGTGATATCTAGGGACTTTAGCGATATCTGAGTTGCTTAGACATTTGTGATGATTAGTAACGTGTCTGTGTAGTATTACTATTGTCTCCTAATCTAGATAAAGAAATGACTAGTTAGTGAATAGCTTGCTAGGCACGTGGCCTCTCGCGTTGTGGAAGTTTTAACATACATGTTTATATGAGTTTCCAAACAAATTAATATTATATGTGAACGTTGTAATAAAACTTGTGAATAGTTCAGGATGTCAGCTGAAGTTGATAAAAATATAATAAAATTGGAACCTGAAGAAGAACAGCCAATTGATTTATTCCTTATTCAACAACAAGTCATTATAAATAATGATGCAAAACAAGAAGTCGGTTTGGGTTCTAGTAATATAAAGTCTGAATTTCCAAATGCTGATAATATTAAAGAAACCAATGATTCTTGTTCAATAAATAGCAATACAACTGAAATCGATTTTAATTTAAAACACTCTTTACCTACATTATGTAGGTGCAATGGATGTGATTATTCCACAAAATTAAAAAGAAACTTAAAACGTCATCTTACAATGCACCCTTCACATGGTAAATTCAAATGCCATCAATGTGAATACTCTACAAATGTAAAGAAGTACCTAAAAAGACATATTTTAATACACACTTCATTTACTAATTACAAATGTCAACAAAATGACTCTTCAACAAAAGCGAAGAGCGATTTAAAACATCCATTAATAAACACATCAAGTAGAAATTACAAATGTGATCAACGTGATAATTCATCAAAATTGAAGAAATTTTTAAAAAACCGTCAATTGATAAACACATCAAATACTAATTACAAATGTGAACAATGTGGTTATTCATCAAAATTGAAGGGCAATTTACAAAAACATCTATTAATACACACTTCAAATACTAATTACAAATGTGATCAATGTAATTATTCAACAAAATTAAAGGAATATTTAAGAAGGCATCAATTAGTACACACTTCAACTACTAATTACAAATGTGATCAATGCGATTTTTCATCAAGATTGAAGAGCAGCTTAAGAAATCATCAATTAATACACACTTCAACTACTAGTTACAAATGTAATCAATGTGGTTATCTCTCAAAATTAAAGTGTAATTTCAATCAACATGTGTTAATACATACTTCAAGTACTTATTACAAATGTGGTGAATGTGATTATTCATCAAAATTAAAGAGCAATTTAAAAAAACATCAATTAATACATACTTCAATTACTAGTTACAAATGTGATCAATGTGATTATTCATCAAAATTGAAGAATAATTTAAAAAAACATGTATTAATACACACTGTAAAAATTAATTACCAATGTGATCAATGTGATCATTCCTCAAAATTGAAGCACAATTTAAAACGACATCAACTAATACACACCTCGAGTGCTAATTATAAATGTGGTCAATGTGACTATACATCAAAAGTTAAAAGAAATGTTAAAAGACATGAATTAATACACACTTCAAGTACAAATTACAAATGTGATCAATGTGATTATTCATCAAAATTGAAGAGCAATTTAAAAAAACATGTATTAATGCACAGTTTAAATATTAATTACCAATGTGATCAGTGTGATTATTCATCAAAATTCAAGGGCAATTTTAATCAACATTTATTAATACACACTTCAAATACTAGTTATAAATGTGGCGAATGCGATTATTCATCAAAATTGAAGGGCTATTTAAAAAACATCAGTTAATACACACTTCAAGTACTAATTACAAATGTGATCAGTGTGATTATACTTCAAAAGTGAAGCGCAATTTAAAACAACATCAATTAATACATGTTTCAAGTACCAATTACAAATGTGATCAATGTGATTATTCATCAAAATTGAAGCGAAATTTAAAAAAACATCAATTAAAACACTTCAGCTACTAATTACAAATGTTACCAATGTGAGTAAAAAAACTGCTGAGAAGTACAAATTTATTTTGTAGTTGCGGTAGTTATTTGTGTTATATAGTATAGTGCAACAAGCATTTATGGATAGAATTGTTATGCAACTAGCTCTAAGGCAAGCAAGAAATATTATAATACGAATAAAACAAACTAAATCTTTTATTTTTTTTAATTTAAAATCCTGGAATGAAGATTTGGTATGTAAAAAAATGAGAACATTGATTTTTTGGTCATCAATCTGATTATTTTTTGTAGGTTAGGGTTTCGATTTTTAAAAATAATAATTTTCAATCCTGGTTTTGGTCCTGATTTTTTTTGGATTTCAGAGGTAATAAAGGTCAAAATGTTTGTTAGTTATTTATTTTACTTTTACATCATTTTAGTTTAACATTCTTATTAAGCACATACAATTGTCTTTTTTACTTATCTGCTGGAATTACTGTCTTCAACTGGTCGTTTTTTCTTGCTTTGGTCACCTTCCTGAACAATTTTAATATTTAATCTGCAAAAATAAATCCTTTTTCAATATTCAACCAAGCACACATACAAGGTGTCCAGAAACTACGGACAAACTTTGCGCAGTGATTCTAGACCCAAAAATAAGAAAAAAAGTTCATATAAACCCAGGTCCGGAAACGCCTCGTTTAGGACCTACAGGGTGTGAAAAAATTTTATTTTCCTCGGTTTTATGTTAATTTGAAATTTGGGACGCTGTATCAACAAGAGTAACAACAAATGTACAATTGTGTATCTAAGCAATAACTTGGCATTTTGTTTTAGTCAAAGCCTGCTAAAATGGCAAGAGATTCAATAGCTGGTTAAATAAATTAAACTGTTCATCAACCAATATCTCGAAAACGGTTGATCTGAGAGGCATCGACCAAGTATACCTTTTTTGCTTACAACTGAAAAGGGAACAAACTAATTCAAACGGAACGTCAATATACCGGGTGGTAAAAAAGTTAAGGCCAATTAACTTTTAGCATACCACTGTAGATGCCTGCGATACCTTCAGAAATAATGTAGGAATATGTTCAGAGATTCGCCTCTCATTATCAAAACGAGTGAGATTATGTATCGACACAAATGGTCATCATGTGGAACACCTTTTGTAACATTTATTTTTTTAGTTTTATTATTTATTTCTTTATTTTCGTTCTTAAATTCAAAGTTAAAATAAAAATGCAAACATACGTTACTTTGATTTTTAATTCCAATTAGCTAACGATTATAGGGAATTAACTTTAATTAACTGTTAGCATACCACTGTAGATGGCGCCTTCTGCAGGCAGCATCAAAATCAATAAAATATTTAAGTTTCTCGACCACAAAAACCCCCGTGCTCCACATTTCAGGACCATATTCAAATTTGTTCGCAAAATATCGCCATAAAACCGAGGAAAATAAAATTCTTTCACACCCTGTAGGTCCTAAACGAAGCGTTTCCGGACCTGGGTTTATATGAACTTTTTTTATTATTTTTGGGTCTAGAATCACTATGCAAAGTTTGTCCGTAGAATTTCTGAACACCCCGTATATTTAATATTAGAACTTTTAAGCTAATAAATAATTGGTAATTATGAAATCATGGTTAAACTTAAATTAAGTACAAGTAAACCTAAATAAACTCCAAAGACATACACTTTTTCCTTTTGTTGAAAAAATATGGTTCACCCTAATCAACAACTAGTTCTTGAACATGTATGGATTGACAGTAGATCACAATGAGGATAGTATAAGTTTTAGCCCGGAAAATAATCTTTCGACGCTCACTTGGTAACTGGCACGTCAAAGACAATTTCAATAAACTTGTAGAGTTCTGGGCGTGTTGACCTCATATTATGCTAACACTCCAATGTATTTGTCTTTTTATTGATTCTTTTTTGTTCTGCATTGTAACTTCGCAGTAAAACATCTGTCCTACTAGAAGTTTGAACTCCACTAGCAATAGAATTTTGCCTTTATTTGTCTTTTAAAAGTGCTTCAAGATGACATCCATCAGAAGCATAATGTTATGGATGGAGATAAATTAGAAACTGGGGTCAAGAAATGTTGCAGAATGAACAATCTCATTGTATAATATAAGCTCTATATCATTCATATTTTTTACTATTACTCTTGAAAAATAGGCGCTGGCGTAAAAATCAGTTAATGTTAACTGTTCTTGTTGGAGAATTTTCGTTTTAGTTGGAGTTAGAGCAAGGCGTTGTTAACATCTTCCCATTGTACTACATTTATATTCTACTGTTTAAATATGGAATCGTTACGAGAAATTTCTATAATGAATTTTTATTAATTTCTGTAAATGAATCAACATATCTACAATTAAACTCCATCATGTAACACAATCTATTATAGGTTCCTTTAATTTCTCTTTTTTAATCACTCTTTGATCCCCCTGTGCAGAGTATGGGAGCACATCTCTTGTCTAAAATGTGTGTTAAACATAAATAATTTTAAGTCTTGCCGTAACTTATACGTTATACCCACCAATTCCCATACAGTTGAACTTGAAGATGCTTTGCAAAGTGTGTGGAATTCTTGAGCAATATCTACTAGTTCAGATTCAGATACATTCGATTTATCTACAAACTAAAATTCTGCATTTTCTAATTGTTCTAAATCATGAATGCCATCACTATCATGATGTAAACGGTGCATGATGACCACTGTATTCGCCCTACTCTTGACCATCAGTAGAACACGGACACCTTACGCCGCCATCTTGGATTTTGTGGGACACCTCATCTTTCACTTCTTTACACGACCACGTGGGAGGCGTATTTTTGCCGGCTTTTTTTTGTACTCGCCTACTTGAGGGGCGTATTTAGTCCTTGAGCTTGACTTTGGTTTTGGTGTTGGTCTTGGTGTTGGGGGCAGGGCTAGGGGTGACGGTTATTTTGGTAATTATAGACTAAGTATTTTGTTTACTTGATCCTGTGCTCTAATTTGAGGGCTAGCATTCAGATTGGTTAAGTAGGCCTTGGGAATTTTTTCAATTACTTAATTTGCTAGTTTTATAAGATGGCCTTCACCCCCTGCCATAAAAATTGTATTCTAATAAAGAAGAATTAATAGATAAAATGATGACGCGTTTTTCTCAATAAAAAGATTTTATTTAATTTAATTTAACCTGTTAACATGTATCAAGGTTATTGATTTTTTTATCATGGATATAAAAAACTCCGACCTTAAACGATTATGTTCTATGCAGCTTAAGCGTTAGCTTTAATTTTCAATATCCGAGGTTAACATGTATTAATTAATTAATTTCTATCTAACATGAAACGTAATTCTGATATAGATAACTGTTTTTACAATGTGATTTTTCATAATAGGATTTATTATAAAAGCGGCTGCATAATTGTTAATACATTTTCTTTGAATTTCCATTTTGTAGATTGTGACCTTCTATCTATATACGAATTTTATAACAACATGCAATTAAGACGACTTTCACCTTGTATTGCATACAAATTACAGACGACCTCCAATAGTTGATAACACTATTGAATTGTTGCGCATATATATTAATAGTTAGAAATATATAAATTGTTCACGTTTCATTTTAATAGGGCTATCAACTATTGAAAGGTCGACTGTTAAAGTATGTTTCTAATCACCTTTTGATTTAACTGCAGCGTTGTTAAAAGGAGTCCTTGTACTATTCATGTACAGGTGATACTTAGAAAATATTTTTTTTTAAAGCATGCTGAATTAAAAGAAAGAAAAACAATGGGGTTATTTTTGGTATTACAGGCCTCTTGATTAAAACAATTAAGTACTAAAATATCTTTTTTATTTATCAGAGTAGAATGGTTGAAAAAACAAAACATTATACAGTAACTTGATTGTCTTATCATTTAGAATGAAGCGTATCGTAAAAACTGATTTACAAGAAATCGAGCATTGGTAAATTATTATTTAATCTAAAATATAAACACATTAACGTATAAAGTCCACATACATCCGAATGGTGAACCTGCAGTATTGTTTTACTGTACCGGAACCATCCAGAATTTTTCTCTAAATGATATGCTTGCGGTGTTCGTCTATAAGAATCAAAAATATTCCCCATTATCATTCTCGTTAATGTAGATCTGGTTTGTTTGCAGGATCCGTGTTTACAATAATTGTACACGGTCTAGGTGCGTGTCTAGGCAAATGATTAGATGCACATACAAGTCGGATCACATTCTTACGGCGAGGGATCGATTTCAATCATCACAACACTTGTACCGCATACATCTTTGGAATTGGTATGTCCAGTTTTGCAGTAGTAAGGCGTTTTCCAATGCATACATAGGCTCAGTTATAGTTTAAACAGCCATATGCGTTTGCTCCCTTTTTCAATTTTTTAAGCGGCGGGCAGCCAGTCCCTATTGGTTTGTTAAGAAACCTTAAACACTGTTGTTTTTCACTGCCCTTAACGTGAATTTTGTTAAACGGCTGCAGCACTCTTATCAGCTCCTCACGGAAATCGTTGTAGTGTACATACCCCGACCACCATCTCAGACCGCGATATTGTTTTCACAAAAATCGTATCTGGCTTGACATGGGTTTCGATATAAAATAATTACGAGGTGGTTTTATTAGCATCAGTAATAAAGCTCCATGATCTGTAACCACTGCAATCTCTTTGGGTATGAATTCGTCGCCCTTGTACGTCCAAGTATGCGTCCATCCTCTTTCTCTTGCTACTGGATACTGAAGCTTGAGCAATTTCTATATGACAGATAAACTGATATCAAAAACATCTGCAGCTGAGATATTTAATAATAAAACATTGAAACTTTACGATGTTAATGATAAGGTAATTCCTCATGAGCGGAATGCATTTACTAGTCATTATTTTCAGGTTGATCAATTTCCAAAACAGTGACCTTTGCGTTAAAGACTAATTGATTAGCTGTACAGTAACTTACGAGGAATGGTATGCGGTTTATATCTATTATTTACAGATTGGAAAAATTTGTAAATTGCAGACGATTACGTTAAAGTCTAATTGATTATCTGTATAGTAATTCAGTGTCGTATCTTTTTACGTTTATGACTTCTTTTTGTATAATGTATATTTTCTGTGTATATACACAGCCCTTGCGATTATATTTTACAGTATTAAATTAGCGCAACTAGTCTCGCCTAAAAAAATATGTAGAACAGCATTTGATGCCGAAAACGAACTAACCGTCATCGACGTAATGTAAAACTCCCGTGGTGTGGTACGGCCCGGCTCGAGCATCAACAGAGACGATTTTTAGAAGGGGACGCCGCTCTTGAGCGACACGAAATGGGGGTGTATCGCCTTTTAAGCCGTAAAAGAAGAGTGCAGCCCGAGGAGTGTACCAGCTCGAGAAGAATAAAGGGTTGCCATCATCGTGCAGGTAAGAATACCGACGTCTCCACCAGCATAATCGATGTTAGCGGTGAAGAAGAGGAGGCATGCCAGCTACCGCCACCAACACGACCGGCAGCTGCACCGAACAGATTAGTGAAACCCTCTACACCGCGGACAATAGTTAGAGACGGGTACTTTCATACATGGGCCCCCCCCCCCACCAGGCAACATCCGCTCAGCCACCTATAAATTATTACGAGGATGTGTCACCTCCATCATCAGTCAGCAGAGAAGAAGAGGCGCGCCAGCTACCGCCACCACCACTACCGGCAGCTGCACCGAACAGATCAGTGAGATCCTGTACATCGCAGACATTAGTTAGAGACAGGGGTACTTACATACAAGGGCCACCCCACCAGGCAACATCCGCTCAGCCGCCTATAAATTACTATTAGGATGTGTCACCCGCATCATTAGTTAGCAGAGAAAAGGAGACGTGCCAGCTGTCGTCGCTACCACCACCACCTACGGTAGTGGTACAGGCCGGTCCGATGTAGCCGCAGCATCGGGAGAGGAGGGGGAGACATCTATACTAGAGACGCTCCTCAGGACACCACCAGGACATCTGTCTCATTTCTATCAGACATTTGATTGCGAGGAGAACTTGGATCTAATTTTAAGCAGGATAAGTACATAAAATAAAATAATTCTTCTTCTTTATATGTTTTTTATATATGCCTTATACCCAAACGGTAAGGTGTTAAAGTTTTCTATCCTTCGAAGTTTAGAATAACTTGTTCTATACTGTTTAGATTCAGGTCTAGTTACTACATTGTAATACCTATCTCTATTTTCCTATCATTATATACATAAAGAGAGTCTTTACTATTGCTAAGCACCATATGTTTCATCGATTCAAAGTTTATAACACGAGCGTTTTTATAGTTTAAGGCAATACCCTTCACTTTACACACTGATTTAAGTGTCTGATCACTGGTTGAAAACACATTATAGCTGTAGTTTTTCGGCTCCGCACGAATAAATTCGGTTAAATAACTTCCTTCACTGTACGTCTCCAGTTCGTCGGTCATTTGACCAAGGAAATCTCCACAAATTGGATTCCAGTCGCCGGGTTTCGCTACAAATACGAAAATGTCTGTATCATAATACAGAACGCGTCGGTTTAGCTTCTCCAGATAACTATACAGCTCTAAACGTGCATGGGCTGTCGTGTACGCGGCTATGGACACATTAATGGTTTTTAGAACTTTGCTTTCACCCTCAGGTCTATCACAATTCACCATTACCACATTACCATTAACGGGGATAATGGATTGCACCTGAACTAGAGGATCCGTAAACAATTTGAAAAAGTCGTTTGGCTCGGATACAATACTGCTCTGGGTTAAATCTTCCCGTTGGCCAAACTTGCCCCAAAAAGAGTATAAGATTAGTTTGGCCAAGTACCTTAAACCGGGGTTTTTCTTGATGTTCTTTTCGTCCAGCTGAATCCCCTCTTTATCGTAATATTCTGATATGTATCTCGTCTTCTTGGATTCTGACATGCAATGGCTAGGCCATCAGGAACATTCCTGCTTGAGTTTCAGGAAATTATCGATGTAACCGCTAAACAGTCCACCACGTGGTTCTGTCAATATCAAAAACATCCAAAACTTTATAGTTTTTAGAAATAGCTTTACGCAATTCGTACGCTACAAGCGTTCCAACGAAACTGCGCTCGGGTGCACTATGTCTGCATTCGCCTTCATTTAGCTCAACGCCACAAGTCCTATATAACAAAAACATCAACTTGCCATGCATTTTTAAGGGTAAAACAGTGTGATAGAGATTAGATGGCGGTAGTACTCGACATTTAACTAAACCCTCCACCGTGTCCAATGAAATATTCTTACAATCCAAACTTACGTGAATTTTCGGATGATCTACAGGATATTTACAGTATTTATTTACATAAGGGTATAATGAGCACCCGTACATGTTTTTCTCGTTAATGCTGTCACTCTCGTGGTAGAGTTTGTTGGCATTAGTGCGACCGCCGCCGTAAAACGCGCCTCGTGGGTTTAAAGGTTCGTCATCTTGGTCACCTAAATGTTGTATAGATACTCTCAACTCATCATTTTCATGTATTAGTTTTTTTAAATCGCATTCATACATCTCCACTAGATTATAACCGCGCTCGCATAGAAACTGAGATCGTGCCATTTACATTCAGTTTTTTTTTTATGATTGTGGACCTGAACAGGCTAAATTAGACCTATCGTGCTAAAGCACTCAGGAACACTTAGGAGGATGGATAGCGGGATAATGAATTGGATCAATATTGGCTTGATTGGGGAAACATTCCTCGCAACCGTGACAATAGCATCCCTGAAACTCGTAAACTGTATTTGATTCTACACAGTAACCGTCGATCTTAACACCTTCAGGTGTTCTAAACTCAGAAGCTTTTCTGGCATGCTGTATGGTCACTTGTTGATAATGTTCCACACAACGTAACCACGGTATTGGCACTCTCGACTGTTTGTCGGCACGCCTGTAACCGCCTTTTGGAATAAGCCCGATTGTGTTCTTTTTGAGGAAAAGCCTACGAAACATTTTATTGCAGGCACTAGCAATTGTGATTGACTCCTCAAACGGGTCGACTTTATTTTGGGCGGTGAAAGTCGACGAGAAACTAATGCAGCCTTTAACGAGAATCTTAACATCCATCAGACAATACTTCATAATGTCTTCATTTATCTTAAAAACATAATTACTCTGGGCCGCGTGCCAATCTAAAAGTTTTTGCCGATCTTTCCCCGACATCTGATCTGTAGAATAATATTCAAGCGGTGGTAATGCTGATTCGCGGATGTGTGAAGAGAAAAGGGAAATATCCCTTGGACTCAGGAAAATTGAATGTTTTCGGAAATGCCGAGTGTGATGATGGGACGAAATTAAGGTAGTCAATAAACCTGATATCGTCGCATTGGATAGAAATTAGTTTTAGACCGTTGGAGATGACTTCTGGCCTCCATCGATTATTATTAGCTAGCATGCATCTAAGCACAGAACACCCATCGTACCCCTTCATGTTATGTGCAATGCATGTAACTTTAAATTTTCGCGCTTTTTCGGCAACATACGACATAAACGATTCAACGGGATCTTCCCTGAAAATATGCACTCTTTCGCTAATCGTCGAATACCTCTCATCCAAATTGTCAGTGTATGGGATACAAACGGAACAAACATTCGCGGCCATACATAGATTGGCTTCATGCACAAATCGATCATTCATCCCCTCACACACCCTCTTCTGCATGCATTCCAAATCATAAAAGATAAACATAGATGCTTTACCATAACTAGTGTCACTTCGAACTATGTTAACGGGAATATAGCCAAGATTCCCAATAGGTTTTTGATTCCTGCGCGTGGGACAATAGCTGCATCCGCATCTATGTTTAACCTTTACTTCAATGGTTTTGAGACACTTTAAACATCTATGCAATTTTTTACATAGCTCGGTGTCCCTATGGTTTCTAAGACATTCCGCCCCATAAAAATCTCTTTTGCAGCAGTTTTCGGATTTTGAATGGAACATGACGGCTTTTAATGGCAACAAGGATACTGGTACAAGCATTTCGCATGTCGTTTTTTGTCATTACAACGTTTTCTACACTGTTCGCAGTAATAACTGCAAGTAAACGCCGAAGCCAAGCTGATGATAACATTATAGTGCTCATCCTCGAGCATTATATTTAAAACTACCCGACCTCGTCTCCTAGCACCCTCAAAATAAACCGAATCACCTACTCGCGAATTATAAACTACAATGGTATATGAAGCTAAATGATTTTGAAATGCTTGAATATGCTTGTAACTACCGCCTTGACTAAAGTCTACCCCACTGTTTTGGCAAAGTTGCATTGCTCGCTCTTGACGTACCTAAGGGATAACCCATTTCCATGCTAAGGCGCGCTGTATCGTTATTTCTAAATGATATTGCTAAGACTAGGGCGCGAGCTAAACAATTGTTTTCATTGATCGTTGTCGGCACGACAATAATACCCTGCCTTTTTGCTCTACAAAAATCTTTAAATTTTAAACCCGTCAAGTTTTTACGTCTATAGCCAACAGGTATCGACACTCTATCCACGTTTAAAACAAACAAGTCACTCTAAAAAAAGCTAGCATTGCTCTACATTACCTTTTCCAGTAACGACATGATCACTCTCACCGACAGCTGGTCCACTCTTCTAAACGGCACGAGAAATTCGGGTTCCTTAATGTGATACCGACACGATCAGATGGAGCGGCATTCTTCACAATGTATGAATACAGTTCTTCGAATACACCCTGCAAAAATATGTGTTAAAATAAATAACATTTTTCAGGAAACGGTATATATTTTTACCTGCAGCCATGTTAAGGGATTATCCTGGCATGTCTCGTCATTAAAGGTAAATCTCAGTGACTTACATGTGGTGTTAAATTTTTTTATGAATTTAGCGTTTGACTCCCCTTTTATATTTATATGATCCATTTGGGTAGATGATGGCCCGGCCTCTTGTTGCTGGATTGATAGGCCTGTGCCCGATTGGCCTTGCTGCTGTAATGTACTCATTCACGAAACGAAACAATAGAAAATTAAAAGACATACCGTTATCATATCCTCCACTGCGGAAGCATCCAACATCTCTTCATCATAAGCAAGCACTTCCTCCATATCTAATTGAGCAGGGCTTTAAAAATAATAATTAAAACTTAAAAATAAAAACAGGTATATAACTTACACTCCACCAACTCTCCGTGCAGCCTCCGCAAAATGATTATAAATCTCTATCGAATCGATAGTGTCATTTCCACACAGTATCTTATAAGTAATAATATTGTAGGCGCTTTTCAGCTCCCCTTCGGTTATCACACCGGCACGGAACAAACCCAAATTTTGATTAACATTTAAAGATTCCATAACGATGATAACGTAATGCTCTTCAGAACAGAATTAAATTAACTAAACTCAAATGTAGGTATTTATAGTATTTTCCCCAAGGTCAATTTAAGTCATTGAAAGTTCATAATTCCAACTTCAAGGCCAACCTCAAAGTCATGCTTATGGTTAACTTTAAGGCCGGTGAAGGTGACTTTTTTCTCGATGTAAACTGAGTTTGTTGTAAATAAATTTCGTATATAGGTAAAGGTCACAACCTACAAATGGA
Source organism: Vesta saturnalis (assembly GCA_036346205.1). NCBI lineage: Eukaryota > Metazoa > Arthropoda > Insecta > Coleoptera > Lampyridae > Vesta > Vesta saturnalis. The sequence goes on along the minus strand of JARFJB010001486.1, from coordinate 331,987 downwards.
ATTAATAGAAACGTAATAATCAGAATGCTAGCCCTCAAATAAGATCACACGTCCAAGAAAACAAAATAGTCTATAATTACCAAAAATTACCGTCACGCCTAGCCCTGCCCCCAACCCTAAGACTAAAGTCAAGCTCAAGAAGTAAATACGCCCCTTAAGTAGGCGTGTACAGAAAAAAGCCTACAAAAATACGCCTCCCACGTGAGCGTGTAAAACAGTGAAAGATGAGGTGTCCCACAAAATCCAAGATGGCGGCGTAAGGTTTCTACCACTATTACTATCGTTTTGTAACTTTTCTTAGTATATTACTACCGTTATCAGTTGTAATTGTGCATATATTAGTATGTTTAGTATAATACTACTGACGTGAAGTTAGCAATAGATTTCATCCATAAATTTTCTCATCCTGTACATATACTCTTGAAGCCGGAAATCTATAAAATAACAGAAACTAAATCCCTAAATATTATTTGAAACGTAACTAAGAAAAAGTTATGCCAATAGAGATGTGTTACTAAGGTACACACATTACAGCGCACGAACATGTTTATTACAAAATTTGACTTTAATGGACAAAATTTACTTAAAAACCTATTGCAGTTTTAGATTCTACATCAAAAGGGCTATCGATATCAATTTTAAAAAATAGCAAACCCTTTTTAATCATATTAGAAGATATGTTACATACATGTTATAGCATGCGGGCAAATTGTTGGAGAATTTGACTTTATTAAACAAAATTAATTTAAAAACAAATTGCATGTTTAGATTCTAAATAAAAAAAGGTATCGATATCAATTTTAAAAAGTAGTAAAACCTTTCTAATTACTTGGTACATGGTCTGTACGTGTGACAGCGCACGGACTTGTTTATTGCAAAATTTGAATTTAATGGACAAAGTTTTTTAAAAACAAATTGCACTGTTGGATTCTACATAAAATAAGCTATCGATATCAATTTAAAAAAATTGTAAACCCTTTTTAATTACTTCAGAAAAGCGATGTACATCGTCCATACGCATTACAGCGCACAGATTTTTTACTGCAAAATTTGACTTTAATGGACACTATTCAATTAAAAACAAATTGCACTGTTGGATTCTACATAAAAAAAGCTATCGATATCAGTTTTAAAAAATAATAAAACCTTTTTAATTACTTCAGAAAAACTATGTACAAAGTCTATACGCGCGGCAGCGCACGGACTTGTCTATTTAATGGACAAAATTAATTTAAAAACAAATTGCACTGTTGGATTCAACATAAAAAAGCTATCGATATCAATTTTAAAAAATCGTAAACCCTTTTTATTACTTCAGAAAAAACAAGGTACATTGGCTATACACGTGACAGCGCACCGACTTGTTTAATGCAATATTTGGCTTCATTGGACAAAATTAATTTAATAACAAATTGCAGTGTTGGGTTCTATATACAAATAGCTATCGATATCAATTTTAAGAAATAGTAAACGCTTCTTAATTACTTCATAAAAACGAGGTACAAGGTCTATACGCGTGACAGCGCACGGACTTGTTTATTGGAAAATTTTTTACTTTAATGGACAAAATGAATTTAAAAACAAATTGCACTGTTGGATTCTACATAAAAATAGCTATTGATATCAGTTTTAAAAAATAGTAAACACTTTTTAATTACTTCAGAAAAACCAGGATCAAAGTCCATGCGCGTGATAGCGCACGGATTTGTTTATTACAAAATTAGACTTTAATGGACAAATTAATTTAAAAACAAATTGCACCGTTGGATACTACATAAAAAAAGTTATCGATATCAGTTTTAAAAAATAGTAAACCCTTTTTTATTACTTCAGAAACACGAGTTCCATGCGCGTGAAAGCGCACGGACTTGTTTATTGAAATATTTGACTTTAATGGACACAATTCAATTAAAAACAAATTGCATTGTTGGATTCTACATAAAAAAAGCTATCGATATCAATTTTAGAAAATAGTAAACCCTGTTTAATTACTTCATAAAAACGAGGTACAAGGTCCATGCGCGTGACAGCGCACGGACTTGTTTATTACAAAATTTGACTTTAATGGACAAAATTAATTTAAAAACAAATTGCATTGTTAAATTCTATATAAACAAACTTATCGATGCCAATTTTAAAAGGTAGTAAACCCTTTTTAATCACTTAAGAAAAACGATGTACAAAGTGACAGCGCACGGACTTGTTTATTGCAAAATTTGACCTTAATGGACAAAATTAATTTAAAATCAAATTGCACTGTTGGATTCTACATAAGAAAAGCTATCGATATCAATTTTAAAAAATAGTAAACCCTTTTTTATTACTTCAGAAAAACGATGTACATGGTCCATACGTGTGACAGCGTACTGACTTATTTATTGCAAAATTTGACTTTAATGGACACAATTCATTTAAAAACAAATTGCACTGTTGGATTGTAAATAAAAAAAGCTATCGATATCAATTTTAAAGAATAGTAAACTTATAATATTTTAATATTGGTCAAGTTGCTTTGGTATGTGTGAATCTTTACGATATTGCAATCTCACATTCCATTAATATAAGTAAATTGATTGTAATCTCATTATATTTAGAATGTACATCAGTTCTACATACATAAAGACAAAATTTACATCGACTGGGGCTTGAATCTCGATAGCGCAGTAGCTTAGTGCGGTGCTTTAGCAAAGTACAGGTCGTAGGTTCAAATCCTACTCGGGGTAAAATTTTTTATTTATGTATTTAATAAAATTAATAATAATTTTTAATTACATGTTTGAACTTATTGGTTCATAATAAAAACTTAATAATAATCTTAAGTAATAATTAGTAAAATTAAAGCACAACAAATAAGTAATAAATAGTAAAATATAATACAAATAAACATTATTAATATTTAAAAATTATTATTAATAATAATTTTTAATTACATATTTACCTTTGAACTTATTCGTTCATAACAAAAACTTATAATAATTTAATATTAGTCAAGTTGCTTTGGTATGTGTGAATCCTTGCGATATTGCAGGCTCACATTCCATTAATATAAGTAATTTGACTGTAATCTCATTATATTTAGAATGTACATCAGTTCTACATACATAAAGACAAAATTTACATCGACTGGGGCTTGAATCTCGATAGCGCAGTAGCTTAGTGCGGTGCTTTAGCAAAGTACAGGTCGTAGGTTCAAATCCTACTCGGGGTAAAATTTTTTATTTATGTATTTAATAAAATTAATAATAATTTTTAATTACATGTTTGAACTTATTAGTTCATAATAAAAACTTAATAATAATCTTAAGTAATAATTAGTAAAATTAAAGCACAACAAATAAGTAATAAATAGTAAAATATAATACAAATAAACATTATTAATATTTAAAAATTATTATTAATAATAATTTTTAATTACATATTTACCTTTGAACTTATTCGTTCATAACAAAAACTTATAATAATTTAATATTAGTCAAGTTGCTTTGGTATGTGTGAATCCTTGCGATATTGCAGGCTCACATTCCATTAATATAAGTAATTTGACTGTAATCTCATTATATTTAGAATTTACATCAGTTCTACATACATAAAGACAAAATTTGCATCGATTGGGGCTTGAACCTTGGTGGCGCAGTTGGTAGCGCGGTACTCTAGCAAAGTACAGGTCGTAGGTTCGAATCCTACTCGAGGTAAACTTTTTATTTATGTATTTAATAAAATTAATAATAATTTTTAATTACATATTTACCTTTGAACTTATTCGTTCATAACAAAAACTTATAATAATTATTAATATTTGGTCATAGCGCCATCGTTTACTATTATTTTATTTAACCGTTTGGGCATCGAATGAATTAATTTTCTGTACAGATTCTAAATATTGGCTAAATCTTCTCAAGTCCCTGCCACTGACCAAAGTTGGTCAAAATTTTGAGGGCGAAAATTTCGTTTATAACTTTGCTTCACCATGTATCCCCACACATTTTCAATGGGCTTAGCATCAAGACTGTTGGCGGGGAAAGGTAATATTTCAACGTTATTATCTTGAAGGCATCTATGTATTATATTTTCTGTATGCACTGGACAGTTATCATGTTGGTAAATGAAGTAATTATCTGGGAAAAGCTGATTTACAAAAGATAGCATTATATGTTCTAATATATTTCGATAATCTTCTGCAGTGAATCGCCAACCTATGTGCCAGCACATGCCAAGACCGTTAATACTGATCCATCCCCATGCATTAACAGATAATCTTCCTGACGCTTGGGATGATGAGGTATATCTTTCTTCAAACCTACTCCCCTGTGGTACCCATCGCTACAGGATTTAAAATATTTTTCGTCGCTGAATACTACCTTTTCCCAAAAATTAATACTATAATAAGATAACACGGCATTGCTTACAAACCTCACTAAGGAATGTTTTGTTAGCGGAAGCACAGTTTTTGAGTTCTGATTCTCTAATCCTTCTACATGCAGTGGGTTGCGACTCAGGAAAATGCGTTTCGTGCATAGCCTGTCTTGCACATTGGAAAGGATGTACCCGTAAATAACCCAAAAGCGCCACATCTTGAACTACACCTGAAATTCTTGGTCGACTAGAACCAACTTGATACGGTTCCTTTCTGCTCCCAGCGCTTCTTAACATTTAGGACCGTACCTTTGTTAATATTTAACTCTTATGCTACTGCTCTAATCGAATATCCGTCTTCAAGCTTTGTAACCATGCACATTTTTTGAACTTCGGTCAGTTTTCGAGCCATTCTCAGAATTTTAACTTTAGAATTGTCATATTAATGTAGCTATGGATACCAAAGCCTGTTCAATCTACTTAAAAATGAATGTACGCGATTTTATTGAATAGAACTTTACATTAAAACTTAATTAAAAATGTTATAATGTATATACTGTTACCACTTTGTCATTATTAAACTTCAAACACTTTCTATCATTTAATTATGTAATAATAATAATAATAATATTTATTGCTCAACAGGAAACCGAATTTTAGGGCTTATAGAAATGTACAAGATATACGGAAAGTCATGACAAAGGATATAATATAATAACAAATATAAACGTAACATACATATAATTAGGGCTAGGATTTGTATGCACTTAAAAATGCCAAAATATGCATGCACTTATGCACTATAAAATGCTGAAATATGCACTTAAATATGCTCTTAAAATTGGAGATATATGCATTAAAAACAATATTTTATAGAAAATATGTGTTTTGCAGTTCGGAAAAAGAAATCAAAAAATAAAAATAATCACATTAATTTATTTTATTTATAAAAGATAATACAACTTTACAAAATAAATTTAGCCTATATATTAAATGAATTACTATTTACAATTATATAAATTTTTAAATTATCTAAAGTAAAACTTTGTCGATTGTCTGTAAAAATATTTTTATACTTGGAAAAACTCCTTTCAACATCGCAAGATGTAACTGGAACGTATTCATAATTGTTCAATTCGACTATACTATATTCTTTCAGTTCATCTGCGATAGTAGCTTGAGCAGTTATTGCGTCATCTATTTTTCTAATTAAGGCAAAACCTACATTTTTCTCTAAAACATTTCATTTTTTAATGTACTGCAAGGCCCTTTAGATCTTTAACTTTAGCAAGAGAGGTACTAATATTATCTACCAGATTAATACTTTCTGAAATTGAACAACCTTATCTTTCTAATAAAGTAATTGCTTTTGACAAACAAACAAAATTTGGAAAAACAAACAGCAGTTCTTCTTTAATTCCTTTCGCATTAACTGCGTCTTGTGCATTTTGTATACAAAGTGCATCATCTTTGTTAAATATGTTTACAATTTCTTTAACTGTATCAAAGTAATTTGAATAGTATTCTGCTGCAGACAGCCAGGTACCCCACCTTGTTATTACATGCTCTGGGGGCAGTGGTATTTGGTGTGCTATTTCTTTAAATGCCTATATACGATGTGGAGCTTTACGAAAGACTTTCTTAACGTTTGAAATTAAATTATTCACTTTTGGATGTACTTCCCGCACTTTTTCCACGACTTTGTCTAATCCATGTGCCAGGCAGGTGAGATGAATCATCTTCGAGTATAAGACTTCAATGCCCGCTCCAGCCTTGAGCATGTAAGGTGCTGCATCAGTAACAAAACGGAGCACTTCCTCGTACTGAATACCCTGGGGCCACCAAAGAGCCATGGAATCATTAAACAATTTTGCAACTGCCGAATTATTTGTATTTTCAAAAACATCCATGGTTAAAAGATATCAACTGGTATTCGCCTCTCCAGTTAAAATGCATATTATAACGTTAGCAACGTATCTGAAAATAAATTCTTACTATAAAAATAAATCTTTAGTAGCAACAACAAACTTAAATCATTATTTAATGAACAATACATTTTAAAAACGAGTATAGGTGAAATTCGACAAAGAAATATTCTTGATTTCGTAAAACCTTCGTATTAGTACATCAGCCATTTAATCTAACAAAACAATAATCAATGGCGAAACTACAAAATTTTTTTGGGGGAGGGGGGGCCAGGCCCCACGGGCTCTTTTTGGGGAGGGGTGAGTATAAAAATTTTGTTGCGCATGAAAACTACGTCAATCTTGTTTTCACTCTCAATTTTAAACAGTTTTGGTTTTCATCATCATGGTTTGTCATATACCTACTTTAAGTAAAAGACTTTCTTGCTTTCACATTTTATTTAGGAAAGATAACATATAAGTATGAATAAAAAAAACTTCAAACTAATTTTAGTTTTCTATCTGTTTTTATAAAAACAGAGAGAACTTGTTCAGCCGACAATTTCTGCTTAACTAAAGCATTTTCGATACAGAGAAGCCATAAATTTGAAAATCTATCTTGTACCATTGTGGTTCTCAGCCATGTTTTTATCCGCCTCATAGCGGAGAAACTTCTTTCGCAACCAGCTGAACTGATTGGAAGGCCTACAGCAATTTGTAGTAATTTGTAAAGATTTGGAGTCAGATCCCCCTTCACTTGAACTTTTAGATTTTCCAACGTGATTTCAAGATTTTTATTTTTGAATAAATTTCGTATCACTAAAACTTCAGCTTGAAGTGTTGAGATTTCGATATTGAAGGCCCTCTGATAATTGGCGACGAACTCAAATGCTTGATCCAAATCTAGCTTCATAAAGGAATCAATCGATCTTGCAAGGGGAAGATTTTCAAATCGTTGTCCATGACTTGGTAGTAAATGTTGACTTTTCAGTATTCGGGAGCTGTAGTTCCTCCAGGTATGTCGATCAGAGATGATTTACCCAGGGTTGAGTCAGATAGATATTCATTAAGCCTTTGTGGTTGATCCTTTTTTTTTAAATCCTTAAAGGCTCCAAACAAATGTCTTGTTCTCCTGAGAATTTTTCTATTTCACTCCACAGGTCCTCAAATTTGTTCCTCTTCTCTTCAAAACTACTTATAGTGCTATCTATGATATCACTAGCCTGACCTAGTGTGGCATCTTTTCTCTGAAAATATTTACTCAGTACATTTGTGACCATTAACACTGAATGGATGACGAACAAACAAACGATAAATTGTGGCTTTATCATTGATGCCTGTATTCCAAGTGCGTCTACAGAATTTTTGTCTCGCCCTTGTTCAATTTCCTCATCCAGGGCATTTCGAATTGCTAGGAAATTTTTCAAAAGGGATTTGCAATTTTCATATCGACAACTCCACCTGGTACTGCTAAGACTTCCCATTTCGCCCCCCGACTTTATACCTAGAGAATCACGGGCGTTTATGAGATGAGAGTGATGACCGGGTTGAGAAAAGTGGACGTATATTGCCTCCAGAATGTTGAAAAATGCAGCTGCAGTAGACACCTTAGCAGAACTGTCGACAATTACCAAGTTCATCCTGTGTGCCAAGCAATGAAAGTAAATGGCTTGTGGATAATCCTCCCTTATTTTGGCTTGCAGTCCTTGGTGTTTCCCAGACATAACACTGGCTCCATCATACGATTGGCCAATTAATATGGCGTTATTCAACAAACTGCATTTACTTAGATACTTTTTAATAAGTATTTTTAAACTCTCGGCATCTCTAGAAGAAAAACAATCTACGAAACCAAGAAAACGTTCCTCAACTGCCAAGCCTACGGTATATCTGATTGCCACGGACAATTGTTCTTGTTTGTAGCACCTAGCTTCATCAACCATTATCGAAAAAAAAACCACCTTGCCGCACTTCTTCTACAATCTGTTCAATAACAAGTTGAGATGCGATGCTTATTATTTCATTTTGTATTTTGGAACTGCAATAACTGATATGTCTGTCTAGATGCATCGAAAAATTCGTGTCATGTTTTGCCATAAGTTCACCCAACTCCAGAAAATTTCCTCGGTTAGTAGATGTTGCGTCTTCTCGGTGTCCTCGGAGTGGCAGCCCTAGACGTGGCAAGTATAAAATCATGTCGATTAATTTTATCATATAATCTCTGTTCTGTATTATCATTTCTCCATGTTGTATGGTTAGCTTCTTATGAACATCTCCGGCCTTCAAGGAATGCTTGTAGCCTACAAACCTTTGCATAGTCACTGTGAGCCAAAGAGGTATCATGTTTTTTCAGCGACTCAGTTAGTTTCCTCCAATTACTGAACCCATTAATCGAAAACTTTTCATTTTGATCTCGAATATTTGCAGAATGCCGAAAATGTCTGCAGACAAAGCAGAACGCTTTATCTAACTTCACACTATATTCAAGCCACTGATAAGTATCAAAGAATTGAGACGAAAACGATCTCCGTCTATCTCCAAATGAACTTTTTGGAAAAACAACCCTTGGGCCCCTTTGGTGCGAAGGACCACTATCAAGAGTTCCCAGATCTTGATCTTCTGGATCATTTCGTCCTCTTTGATTTGTTTCTGCAGATGTAAAAACATCGGATGTTTTGCTATCCTGCCCTTCTTCAGCGGCTTTATTTACATCTTTTCGTATGCCTCCACCAACATTTTCTATATTTGAAGTTGAAGATTGTGTTAAATCACAAGCTATCTCAATATTTGCTGTTGAGTCACATACTGGAGTAGACGTTTGCCTTGTCTCAGTCTCATCTTTGTCGGGTTGATTTGTGGCAGATTTGAAAAACGATCGTATGTCTTTGAATTTCTTCATGTTCAAACCGCCCACAATCTGCAATCTGCAACGCAAATAAAAACAAATTTATAAACACCGAAGCTAACTGCTCGGACACTGATGGGGAAACAAGTAAAAGGCGTGAAAGAAAGTACAAATCAAAATCCCTTTGCAATTTTAACTTTAAACTATTATTATTATTATTAGCTGAAACTTGTGATGCAATCTTTCCTTTTTTTTTCACCCATCAAAATTTTAACATCTTATAATACTCTGAAACAAATAAGTAAAATTACCTTAGTCCTTAGTTGTTTGTGGCAGTTGGCCTTGGCAGTGGCTATTTGTTTGCTTTGATGTTTTATTTCACACAGCACTGTGCTGTCAGCACAGAAGACTCAGAACATGGAACACCGAACACAGGTTATATTGGCACTTGGCTCATAATAATAATAATAATATTACATAAAACATTAAACATAACTATAACAAGTACTCCCCCCTTGAATTCATCGTGCGTTGCACCGTTGCTTATATAGGTACCGATGACGCAAGCAACCCTTCTCGAATCTTCTAGAAGTTCGATGACTAATAATTTACGTAAGCTGCTGTCTGCGTCTGCCGAGGCATCGTAATTATGATTTATACATCTAGATTGTTCGGAATAATGAGTCACCATTTCCGGTATGTTACACTATTTTTAAGTTTCAACTCTCGCTTCCTTTATAAAAAGTTATCTTTTAGAATGTTAATGTAAACTGTATGTAAACTAATCTAATCTACTAATCTTTGCGGCGTCTTTATGCTTGCTGGGTTTACTACATCGTGAAAGAGGAACTATACATGCTATTGTTTATGCATCAACACTCAACGCATATCAGTATCATGAACCAAAACAATTCCAAGAGCAACACAGTCACAGTCAGCAGTCTACCGCCGCCGCGACGCTTAGCTAAACAAATATTATTTCACCGATACAACTTATGCTCGGATGACGAATATTCTAATGTCCTTACATAATAAATAATAATTAATAATTGTACTTATCACTATGTCACTATTACTACTCGTTTGTTTATCGCAATGGTTTAAGATTTGACGAATTAAGTTGTTAGATGGAATTTAAGATAAGAATGAAAAATGGGGAAGTGTTCCGTTTTTCTGGGGTGTGTCACGGCTTGCCTGGGGTGTGCCTGGCACACCTTGCACCCCCCCCCCCTAGTTTCGCCACTGAGTCAATAATTAAGTTTCTACGTATCTGCCAACGCTGTCTGTAGCTCCATCAATCGAAACCCAAATATAATTGTCACCTATAGCTCTTCTAATTAATTGGGTGGTATCATGGTACAAGTTAGGTAAGTAATTTTTTCTAAGAGTAGATTCATCAGGCATAGGGGTTTTTGAAATTTCTTCTAAAAAATTTCGAAATGCGGGGTGGTTAATCTTGCTTAATGGAATGTCCGCAGCCACTAACGCACTACACAGGTTTTTATTAAATTCCGCAGATTTATTACTAGCACTACTTAAATTATTAAGACATCCCGGCAACAGAGACTGTTTTTTAGATTTTAAACCCACACACTTTTGGTGTTTTAATGTGTTAAGGTGTTGTGTTACTTGAAACCGCTTGTTTGCACTGACTTTATGCTCACACACTGTACAAAATAATATTTTATCGTCGGTCGTAAAAACCTCGAATTCGCGAACGTAACTTCGCAGAGTTACAGAAACGAATCGCTTTTCTTTTCCCATCCTTAGGATACAAAGTTCTGAACTCAACTATGTAAAATACAATAACAAGTACAACAGTTACAGATAGGTAGGATGTTCCAAGAAATATTTATGAAAGCTGTATACCTAAAAGGTATAATCCTCCAGTTATTAACAATATGACTATAGTATACTTAATACTCAGAGGATGAATAATCTGTAAATACTTTCGACTGTAAAAATAAATCCTCTTGGTAATTCCCATGTTAAAAATAAATACAAAATAAATTTTAAAAGAAGAATTTTTTAAATAGTCATTTTTAAATCACATGCAAAAGAAACCGTAAAATGCAAAAACGCGAGCAAAAACGTACAAAATATGCACTAACATTAAAATATTACGAAATATGCATGCATTTAGAAAAATCGTTAAAATATGCATTTATATGCACTTTCAAATTCACATATGTGGTGCACATACTCATAAAACATGTTTATACTTCACTTTGCATATGATTACTGTAAGCAAAAAAAAAACATGCAAATGCATAGAAATCCTAACCCTACATATAACTATATGAACAGTGGTAATACAATATTATAACAAATAACCTAATCCAACTACGATCAAAATAAATAGTAGACAGACATATAAATTTACAGAAATAAATCCGGTATTAATATTTCAGTATTTCTACACATAATTTGGTCTTTAGATCTGCATAATAATTCATTACGAGGTGGTTGTGAATAAAATGAACTTACATTTCTGGCTGGGTATGTATCTAGTGCTTTACATAATTATACGTAAATTGTGCTGGCAATGTGAATATGAAAAAGAAACAAAGTTTAACGTATTTTTGCGGGGCAATAGTGACTAGAATACAGAAAGTTTTGTCCTAGGACCGTACACTAAAAACACATTTATACCTTAAGCAGTTCTGTATGTAATTGTTCTATACTAAAAGTTGTTTAAACAATTTAGATCAGCGTTATAACAGTTATATACCAAGTGCCACATAAATGTTGAGATGATTTAAATTACATTCGTGTAGCTATGTAAGTCACATAGAAAATAATGTAAATTTAAATAATTCATAATAAAATGTTAAAATAATTATAATCGACTACATATTACATTTAAGTATAGGGTATGTTAGTTATCGTTATACATTAAATCAAGTTCATATTTAGTTAGTAAGTTTATTTAAACATAATGTTCCCTAACGACATGAGGTACAGGTTGTAGATTACAAAAATAATGTTAAAAACTAGATTTAGGCTGGTATCAATGTCACAATTTCATTGTACGCAGCCAAGAATCATGAAAACGTTCGTATTAGTGCGATAAACGTATATAAGTGCTAAAATTACTTAAAAACAGAATAAATACATTGGTGATTAACTATAAAACATAAACAAGCCAGCAGTTCTGGAATTATTGTGATTAATCAACATTTACAGACCTTAAATTAGTGATTTGCAACAATTCGACACAAATCTTAGAAGAACTTATAAACCTATAAAAGTGTGAGAATAAATTAAATTGAGACATAAACATTAAGAATAAACACTTTCACAAACATATAAAGTGCTTAAAAGTGTAAAATTATACATTAAAAATTATAATGTTAATTTGAGGTTATGTTATTTCCTCACACAAAAATTATGTAAAAGTTGTAATATATTGAGACAATTTGTTCAAAATAAATTATAAGAGGTAAAAATAGTAAAGTAGCCTCAATTTCAAGTCACAATTCACTATATTTGTGACTATTTTGCAAAATTTAGTTTCTTAGGGCGTTTGAAAATTTCGAATAATTTCCTTTCAAATTGGCCCTAGGCATTTAAAAGAGGAATATTTATATGTAGTAGCATTCCATATTCATGTGGAAATCAATTCCAGGCCTGTAAAGTACATAAAATTAGCTTAAAATCAATAAATCAATGTGAAAATCAACTTGGTTAATAATTGGAGGAATTAGTTCGTGTTTGGATTTAATTTATAGGAAAATTTATGAGAATTCCGAATATGTTATTAGTTTTAAGATAGGTTTAAAGGGGCAAAAGTTATGAGCTTTTGAAATTAAATTGTAATTTAAGAAATGCTTTAGCCAATCAGAATTGTAGGTAATTGTTGATAACAATCGAAGATTTTGGTTTCTACGCTTTGCATATAAATAGAAGTGCTGAAGGATTAGTCTCTCTCTCAGTTTTTCTCTGTTACAACAGCTTGCTAAAGCAAGATGTTGCCAAATTTTTCTTGAAATTATTTTAAACCAAATAACGTCACTTTCGATAAAAATAAAGTGCGGTTTTAGCATCGGCAGTGTTAAAACAAGTGATAGTCATTTGTCGGTAAATAATTTAAATTAAGGTTAGTTTACCTTTTTAAAATAAAATCGGTTGTTATCGATAGTGAGTGAAAATATTTCCACAGTTTCGACATTGTTTTTTTTTAAGTTTGTTTTGTTTACGTTTGTTATGGATATTTAATTGTGTTTTCTTCGTGTTATTATCATTATACATTTTATTTACTGGAAGCGTGTTTAATTTAAAATAACCTTCAAACTATCCATGCATTTCAAAATTTATTTTGAAATAAAAATAAGTGTGATGATCCTAAAAATAAAGATTCATCAGAAATGAAGAAACATTAGTGAAACATACGTAAACGTATAAGCTTTTTAAAATAGAAGCAAATTTGGATGTTCAAGAAGCAGAGTTGGAGTACGAAGGAGCTGTTTTCTACGATCAACTTCATCATCAGTCAAGAAGATATGGAGGACATTTATGTGAGTGTTATGACTTTGTACTTTATTGTTGACATTGATATTTTCATTGTTGTGTTCATAATTTCCATATTTTGTAATAAACATGATGTGCGACAACGTGTATGCATGTCCAAAGGGAACATTATTTGGTCTAAAATTTAAATGGTTAATATAAAATTGATTAAATTCAAACATATTTATACTTACTTGTGTGGCGTATTTCTTTTTGCTTGTAATCAGAAGTCACATGTTTGCGTATTCACAGCGCATGCGCAAATATACATTTTGAAGAATTTTTGTTATGTACAGGGTGTGACACATATATTGGTGCAAATTAAAATTTATAATTCAATTTCTTTGAATAATTTAGAGATAATAAAATATAAATGGGCAATAACTCAATGTGTATTAATCACATTACCTATAATTATAATATTCAAAATCTTAGTATAATTCAACAAAATAATAATTTACTTTGTCATATAAATTTAAAGTCTCTTCTAAATTTTGAACTCTATCCCCTTTGATGAGTGTTTCTTTACATGCGACTGTTTTTAAAAGTTAGTTTGGGCAATATAAAACAATAATAAAATTTAATTAATAATAATAATATAAATATAATTTAATAAATTAAACTGAATTATAACTGTTCAATATATATATATATATATATATATATATATATATATATTATACATAACAGTTAAAGGAAAATTAAAAATTATTAATCTGGTAACCCTGAAATAGTTTAGTTTCACTGAGTTAACTTCATTGTATTGTTTGGTAGAAAGTCCAATGTTACAACTTTATTACATATTATAACTGCATAGTGATGATTATTTTATAAAATGGATACACTTCTTAACGTGGTTTTAATGTATAAAGCACATATGAAGGGGTAAGAAGCAAAAGGGTATAAGCAACATTTTTCCTTAAAATGACTTATGTGTCTATTTACAAATTTAATACTACAATTTATTTGGTGGTAAAGAGATACAACTGATTTTCTGGTATTCAGAGACATCTACCGATGGATGAATAAACATGCCTAACGGAAATCTGTAAACAGTTGGAGGCAATGAGGTATAAAGTCACTTATACCTTTTTGGAGCAAAACATGTTCATTTGTTATTGTCACTTATACCGTTTACGATTTTAAATAAAATTATTGTGCCCATGCTTTGTGGTTATTTATAAGGGATTTAAGGTGTAAAACTACTAATCATGGATAGAAAACAAAGGACAGAATCAGGTGAGCATTTATGCTACAAAATATGACTTATATAAATTAATTTCAACAAAACTGTGATAAAAAACTAAATTTTAACCTCAAAATTCTAGCTGGTACTAGTTACCCCTGCAATAATTTGAATATCAGCAGTGATTCAGAACCATATAAAACGGATGAAGACAGTGATTATGATCCAAATTCATCTGATGCCTCAGCAGATAGTTCTTCTGAGAAAGCCGCGTGCAATACCAATCTTCAGGTGGTAAATTTAAGTGGCCAGTCTTCTGATTTATCCTCAAATCCGGAAGTACATGGTAAGGCAAATCTTTTATGTCGTATCTGTGTAGTATTCCTGACTCTAATTATTGTTACAGTTACACCTAAAAGAACAAGGAAAAGGAAGAGGAACATAACAGAGTGGAAAAGATCAAAAAATAAAGTATCTAGATTAAAAGGTAAAGAATATACAACTTCAAAGGGGAAACTGGTCAAAAATAAAGCTGTACAAACAAATTTTATAGCATCTTGTATAAAAAAGTGCCCTATCAAGAGACCAAAGAAAGAAGCTGCCTTCCAAAAAAAATGTTCGACTACAATACATCTTATGAATTTTAGAGTCTGCAAAAACTTCTTCTTAAAGACTTTAGACATAACAAACAGAAGATTTACAGTTGTATGCAAAAAAAAAAAAAATGATGATGGATTTGTAGAACCTGACCAGCGTGGAAATCATGTTCCGGTAAATAAAATTGATAATAACAGGCGACTCGATGTAATAAAGCATATTAAAATGTTCCCACGATATAAAAGCCACTACTCTAGAGCTCAGAATACCAATACCAGATACTTACCCCAACATTTAAACATTAGGAAGCTCTGTTTGCTGTACACTGAATGGTGTAAAGAGCAAAACAAACAACCGGTAAAGGAGTCATATTATAGGCATATATTCTGCACTGAGTTCAATTTAAAGTTTCATAGGCCTCATTCTGACACCTGCCATACATGCGATCGCCTGAACAACTTGATTAACAACAGTCTGAATGAAATAATAAGAAATAAAAGTAAAGCTGAGCTAGAATTGCATCACAAAAAAGTTGAGAGTGTCAAGAATACTAAAAAACAGGATATAGAATATGGGATCCAAAACCGAGAAAGGGTTCGTGTGGTTTGCTTTAATTTACAAAAAACTTTACCCACGCTAGTAGTAACGACAAACAAAGTTTATTATTTGCGGCAGTTATAGACTTATAATTTTTGCATCCATGACCTGGTTAGTGAATCTTTCATGTATGTTTGGGATGAGACAGTCGCATATCGAGGTTCGCAAGAAATAGGATCTTGTTTGCTAAAGGTAGGTTTAAAGTTAAGAGTAACATAGTGATGCATTTATTGTTCTTTGTTTCTTTCAGTATATAAAGGATCTGCCACCCAGTGTCGATCATTTGGTGTGTTATAGTGATTCATGTGGCGGGCAGAATAAAAACAAAAACATCACAAAGCTGTTCATGTTCCTTGTCCAATGTACAAATCTCAAAACTATTCATCATACATTTTTTGAATGCGGACACTCCTATATGGAATGTGATCGTGCTTTTGGTCTTATATAAAAAACCAAAAAACTATCTCTTACAGTATTTGTACCTCAGAACTGGGTCGAGGTAATAAAAAAAGCATCATCAAAGAAATTTAAAGTCTATGAAATGAAGAAAGATGACTTTTCATCGTTCGACCATCTACACACTATCATGTCTGATCCAAAAAAGAATGGCGACAAACAGAACATAAAGTAGCGTGAAATTGTATCTCAAACATACAAAAAAGAAGACTATGAAATTTTTATATCACATAACAAAGAGCGGCTTTTTTCCACCGTTAATATCTGAAAACTGCTCAGCTCTTAAAACTGGGAGACCGAAACTTCACCTATAAAATCTCAACAAGTGTTTGTATTCGGCTTCCTTGCCAATTACTTATGAAAAGTGGCAAAATTTAGTACAGCTGCTTCCATACATTCCACCTGTCTATCACGATTATTACAAAAATATGGCACGCAGACCAAAAACTAACAAACAGGAAGGAAAAGGGGTACAAAAACAAAAACACCAAAATCAAGATGATAAAGAAGAACAAAAACAAAATCAAGAAGAAGACTGGGATGACGATGATGAGATTGTGTTCGACTACGATGAATAAATTTCTAATTTACTTTTTTGCTGATTAATAAAATCAGAGATCTGACTTCATTTGTCCTGAATATAGGAATTCATTTTGTTGCAATATATTTTTTTATGCAGTCCTTATTTTTAACCATAATTTTTCCGAAGAATGCTGACAAGCAAAGGAGTATAAGTAATATTTTTCAAAGATTGCTTACAAGCAAAGGGGTATAAGTAACATTTTTCAAAAAATGCCTAACACTACTATGACAGTGTAATATTCAAAAAAATCTTTTGCTCCTATCGTATTACTTCCCAAAATATGACTACAAAATAAATATCACAGATTTTTTAAATGGCTCCTTTTTCAGTTTCTAAATTATGTTACTTATACCCTTTTGCTTCTTACCCCTTCGTATATACTCTATTGGTAGTAGTAACAGCACTTAATTGGTAGTTCAAGCAAATTTGTTCTATTAACCTAGCATCCACCTCAATTTTTAGATGTTTTAAAATGTGAATTTAGCTGAACATGTGTTGATATTGTTATTTAAAGAAACTTTTAAATACCATATAAGAACATATTGTCACTCTGCACTAAATTATAATTTTCATTTTAGAAAAGTGAAGGACATAAAGAAATAACATTGGAAATACCGTTTATGAATGGTGCAAAAGATTGGATACATTCTACATTTAGTAGATTGATAATTCAGTGAATTAATGATAGTTTGTACAATATGTCAATTGTCTCTCAAACATTAAAGGGAAATTTATTATATTTAATAATGCATTATAATCTTTCCGTTACAGTTAAACGCATGTTTATTTAGTACATAAAGGATCAGTTATTAGATAATAACTTTGGAAATGATTTAATCTAGCAATATGTTGCATCAATGTGTATGTATAAAGTTTAAAGCAGATATGAACAACATAACACAGCTTATGACTAGTTATTAAAAAAATAAGCATCTACCTACCTTTGGTACATTAATTACTTATAATGTTATTCATAATACATTACATAAATTAACAGAACTGAAATGGTTATCTATGGGAAATAGAAGATATATACATGAGGCGATCTTATACCATAAAATTATAAAATCCCAAGTTCCCTTTTATTTATATCAAAAGATACATTTTTCAGATAATGCTAGATTTGTTAATTTACTAAAACCACCCAAACATCACTCCACAATGGCCGAGAGAGCCTTTTCTTATAAATTAACAAAAGTTTATAATTCTTTAAACAATAAATTAAAAAGACTTAGTCTTAATCAGTTTAAAACTCAACTCACCAATATCACCTTGAATAAATAAAGTTTAGGTTAATTTTCTCTTATATTTTTGCTTTAGTCATTATCGTCAAGTAATCCTGAGTTACTCATTCATCAAAACACACCGTAGTCTAGTAAGACGAGAATCTGTTCGTGGGCTCCTTAATATGTGTTTATTATTAAACAGTTATACAACTTCATTATGATTGGAAAGTGGCAATCAGTCGACATCGTGTTAATTAATGTGTTTATAAACATTTTAAAATTGTACTATATTGAATTTTTGTGACCCTGGGAGAACTTGGCAGCCGTTTTTATATGTCCACGTGAAGATCGCATTTTGGTCTATTTTGTAAAGCTAATAAACAGTTGGATTATTTCTGATATTAAAGAATCTAATCAAGATAAAGATAACATGTACAACTGATTTTAAATACGCAGTTAAATTCTATATAATAATAAAAACAGTTAATGTGTATTGGGTAATAAGTTAATTATCTAGTTGTTATACAAAAGTGAATGTACGATTTTGCAATTGAACGTAAACAATAATAATAAACATATCTTACGTAAATGTATATATCGGGGCTTTTAGTTAGCACAGACCGGATTAGTTAGAGAGATGCAATTCAATTACAAAGCTGTATAATGAAATTAAATTACTAACTCAGAAAAAAAATGTCTTTCACACTCTTCGTGTAAACCGTTAACAGCCAAACCCAAATATATATTTGTGCAAACAGATTATTTAACATTGTGATGTACGCAGCGAATTGCCTGTGTGTTCTTCTTTAAGCTAGATTTCACCTCTATATTATTTTACATACATAAAGATTCTGTCTCATCAGAAATACCTCTGTCAAAAAACGGCTTTAGATTTTATAATCACGTTAAGCATAATGGGGTTGTCATACCATACCATCACATAAGCCTATTTTACATACAAGCTCTGCCTTAGCAGATATGCCCCTGTCAAAAAGTAACTTAGATTTATGAACATGCCCGTACGGAAGATATTAGAGCGCGGTTACAGAAACAAGTAGGGTACACTATACATAAACCTGTAGTGAGAAATTTACTCGAAATATGTACATTGTAAGTAACATTTTTTTTTTGTTATGACAGACGGGGTCTTTGCGGTATAAAAAATCTAAGTAAATATAATGATGGATATAATTAGACATTGGCGGTTATCGATTTAGCAAGATGGCATGGACACGAGCTCTGAAGCTGAAAAACTACAATTTTCGGTTATTTTTCAAGGATACGAAAAGACACCTCAAAGTATACAGACGGATAAGGGCAAGGACTTTATTGCGAAAAGTGTCCAGCAATTCATTAACAAACATCAAATCTAATCATATAGGCAAAGTTTAGCGATGAGATGCTTTCATATAGTTAAGAATCGCACTAACGGTGTTACAGTTAATCCGAAAGTCAATAACCTTTACACATTATCTCTCTCAGGGCTTTATTTGCGTTAAAACCTACAATGCATCTTTTAGGTAACTGACCCAGGAAGACATTATACAATGATTTTCGCTGTATGCCCACAGGCATAGTCTTACTTAGGTCATTGTAACAGAGTATTTTCCGGCAGTTGTTTCTACGGCTTTAGCGCACGCAATTAGAATGGTGGGATTGATTCACATACGTCTCAGTAGTAAACTAGCGTCCATAATTCACGTCTTGTAATTTGAACCGTGCCCCGCCATTAGACTAAAGGTATCACTTGATCGTATAAATTTAACCTTTAACTGTGTTGAGTTAAATGTTAAATTTGATTAAATTAAATAAATCCTAGTGCACGTAACCAATCATCTCAATCTGTTTGCTGGTCGCTGCAAGTACTTGACGTTTCGAGAAACCGTTATTTCGTGTCTCATACAGGTAAAATTTCGCGTTGCGAGGTTTTCTTCGAAGACTGTTTCGGCGATGCCCACACCAACTCTCGCCGAACTTAACCAAAATTGTAAGACAGGTGTAGCGCGTCGCAACGTGTTCTCGGGTCTTCACCTCTGGTCGTGATCGCAACTTGTTCGTTAGCCTTCGTGTATTGTCGTGGTACCCTTGGTAGAAAATTTGAATTTGTATTATAATAAGGGGCTTAATGCTAACTTGTCAGACAGGTGTAGGAGAGTGCAACTTGCTCTCGGGGCTTTGCACCCTGGTCCCTTGGCGGAAAATTTGAATTTGTATTTAAGTCTACAGGTATAATGCTAACTTGTAAGACAATTGTAAGGCTTAGCAACTTACTTTCAGATCCTCGCCCCTAGACCAAAAATTTGTTTGTTTGTGGCGCCATCTATGAGGGGAAATTTAAACTTGTATTATAGTAATAAAGAGCCCTAATACTAACTTATAAGACAGACATAGGACTTCGCAACTTGCCTTCGGGTCTTAGCCCCTGGTCCCTTGGAGGGAAATTTAAATTTGGATTTGTATTTAACTGTTTACATTCTGATTACTTATTGCGAGAAATTTGAACTTGTATTCTAATAAGAAGCCTATTGCTAACTTATATGACAAACATAGGAACCTGTGTTGGGGCCTGCGCCCTCCTGTCGTGACTCCTTGTTGGGAAATTTGATTTTGTCATCTAGTTGTGTATGGACTAATGAGCATTTTCTGTAATAAAGGTGTACCATCTAGCGTTAGTTTCTAGGACTAATCAGGGTTTTCTTTGTGGCACCATCTAGTGGTATATTTTTAAACTAGCGAATGTTTTCTGTAATAAAGGCGGCGCCGTCTAGCGATATATTTCTAGGACTAATTAGGGTTGCTGGTGGTGCAACCTAATGGTGTAAAGACTAATGAATGTTTTCTGTGGTATAGGTTGATCGTGTTCGTCTCTCCCTCGTCTCTTTCTCAAACATACAAATCAATTAATCAAACCAAATTAATCAAATCAATTAAACAGATCAATCCTAAACAAATCATGTTTGATCAAATCAAACAAGCAGATCAATCAATCTCAATCAATCAACCAAATTAATGCCAATCATTCAAATCATAACTTACAGCCTGCGAAAATTAGCTTACTGCTCAAAAATACTGATTGTACTAACTTACACTTTGCTAAAACCAATCAACCACAATTCAAAAATACCAAGCTGATTTAACTTAATCATACAAAATCAGCTATCAATTCAAAAAATAGCAGTATGAATTAAGTCACAGAGTGTAAAAGAAAGTCAATCTCACACTTATTGTAATTACTCATCTAACCGCCATTTCGCATAAACTGTAGCATTGTTAGCACCGTTAGGAAAAACGAGTTTATTAATAAAAATTGAAGGAAAGCTTGTACAGATCCAGCGTCCTTTACGTATGTTTTTTAGAATAAATTATTCGCGGATCACCCTATATTTCAAATTACAAAAGATTATGCGATATTGCACCACAAATAATTCACTAATCACCGCTGACGTGTATTTCTAAAAACCAGTAAGTTTTTGTACGTCAGAGCAATTTAAACCAATCCAATAACGGCATCCCCGCACGGTAGCCACGAAGCCGCCCACCGATGCACCTTTATAAACCCGCGACGCGTTGCAGTGAGGAGAATTCAAAGGAATTCAATTGAATGCACTTCGCTTCGTTCATTCATCCGTACCGCACGTGAAATACCTGCTCGATCGTGACCCAGACCGCCACGCCGTTCCTGATATCCAGTAGCCGCCAGTACCGATGGCTTCTTGTAATCACCGACCTGTTAATCGCTTCCGCGGAGTCCATCGCGATCGTATGATAACGCACACCACCTCGCGCCGGGCGACCTAAAGTTTGTTACCGAACTGCAATTAAAGGACACGTAAGTTGTAGAGTTATATAATTAACAATTTACAACAAATCACTACAGAACGGAAATAACGACGGGCTTAGTCTCCAGGAGTTATAACGTTAACATTACACAACCATATACAGAAAGGGCGTGACGAAGGGGAAACCCCGCGTCGCCGACTGATTACACTAACAAAGAGTGTATCGCAGGGTAGATCCCGACGTCACTCGCAAACACCTGAGGGTGAAGGTTTGATACAGGGCTCTAAAGACCTGCGACCTTTTCTTAATCAAACAGGTTAGACAGGCAGCTGCCTACAGTCTACTGTTGGAGCTAAGGCCCCCGCTTACTACACATACCTACACTACCTACAGACAAACACAATATCAACACACGGTGTCTTTAATCACAGAAGAGTACACAAGAAACCTGTTGCATTAGAACACCCGATATAATTTTGCATTTTTGAGAAGCCAATAACGGGTAAATTCTTTTTGATAATAAGGTGTTATGTCCTAACTTTAACCGTTGCGTAGTTATTTCCATTTTATTCTAAGATGTGGCCTTAAAAGGCCCAACTTAATGGTAGGGTGTCAAAATGTCACTATTAAAGCTGTACATTTTTTTATATTGGTGATGCTAGTCAAATTCCAATGGTTTTTCAGAAAAAAAAACAACGCTGTTAAGATTATTAAAGAAAATTATCGTCTACCTAATTATTTGTTTCCAATCTAGATAAATAATTTAATTTGACGTTTATTATTAAAATTATTTGTCTGAAACAATTTGTAAACGTCTTTTTTGTTGTTTTTTTAAGGGGATTGTCTAATGAAATTTAAAAATCTGTATTTTTTTAAAATTCTTACTTTTTACATTTTTATATGATAACTAGGACAAATTGATGAGGAAATATGCAATTTTAAATTTTTTTAAAAATTATATATATATATATATATATATATATATATATATATATATATATATATATATATATATATATATATACACTTATATAATTTTTTAAAACATTTAAAATTGCATATTTCCTCATCAATTTGTCCTAGTTATATTAATTTATATTTAATTTTAATTTTATAATTAATTATATAAGTGTGTATATATATATATATATATATATATACTGACTTCCATAAAAATTGCAACACCTAGAATTTATTGAACGATTTTATTGAAATTATCGTCAACGATGTCTTTCATTAGAACAAACGATTAAAATTTGAAAACAAAAGAACAAACACTAAAAATGTTTTTTTCAATAATGAGTTGCTTCACCACGATTTGTAGTGCACCCAGACGGCGTGGCATGCTATCAATCAAGTGATCTATACCTGCCTGTGGTATATCAACCCATGCTTCTTGAATCCTTAGCCCGAGATCGTGTAAGTTATTTGGAGGGTGTGGTAAATTACCCAGTCGCCCATGCATGTTCAATGGGCAACAAATCAGGCGACCGAGCAGGCCATGGGAGTACGGCAATGTTAGTTTCTTCCAAAAAACGTGTTGTAGCCCTTGCCGTATGAGGGTTCGCATTATCCTGTTGGAAAATGGGATTTTCCAGTACCTGAAGATATGGAAGCGCAACGGGTTCTAGCACATTGGCAATATAACCAGCGGCGTTTAAGTTGCCATCAATGAAAACCAAGGGTGGTCTACTACCGTAACATACTGCACCCCATATCATCACTCTTTGTGTGAGGGCTGTGTTGCGTTCAACAAAAAATGTCGGATTTTTACGTTCTCCACGCATCCGTCTAACCTTCCTACGACCATGGTGGGCCTACAAGTAAAATCCGGACTCGTCACTAAACACAATTCGATGCCATTCTTGCACCCAAATTGCTCTTTCGTTGCTCCATTCTAGTCTGCGTAGACGGTGAAGTGGTGTAAGAGGAAGACATAAAAATGGACGATATGAACGGAGCCCATAAGACCTTATCCAGCGATAAACAGATGACATTGACATTCTGGGTCCTGCACCTCTCATCCAATCATTTGCAAACGATCGAGTTGTTGAGAATTTGTCTCTTGTGGCCAAAAGTCTTAAGCGACGTTCTTCGCGATCTGTGGTCCTTCGGGGACGTCCAGATTCAGGGCGGCGTTGTTGCACCTCTTCCTCGGACCATTTGGACCAACATCTCAATACCGTTGTAACATATCGGTTTACACGACGAGCAATTTCTTATCGAAAGTCCGGCCACTGCCATGCCAATAATACGGCCACGTTCAAAATCAGTCAATTGGGAAAAATGTTGATGTTGACGTACTCTTGGCATTGTTCACAACGAAATTGTGAACAAACAATTTGCAAAATTGACAGTTAATTACACACTGATTGGTTTATTTCTTCAAATTTATTGTTACTAAGTGCAAAGGAGAAAACAAAAAACAAAAAAAAAACTACTAGCTAGATTTTATTCAAATTTTAATCGTTTGTTTGCTCTAATGAAAGACATCGTTGACGAAAATTTCAATAAAATCGTTCAACAAATTCTAGATGTTGCAATTTTTAAGGAAGTCAGTATATATATATATATATATATATATATATATATATATATATATATACATATATACACATTTTTAAAGAAAATGTAAGCATTTTTCAAATTGATATTCCTCAGGAACCATAAGTCTAATCTTGTTGTTCTTTGTGTCAAGTTGTAGATAATAATAAGGACTAAAAACTCATATCATATCATACTTGTATCTATGGCATAACTTTTTTTTTTACTTATAGTATTCCCGAACAGGCTAAGATTTGCCTAACGTGCTAAGAACTCAGGAACACTGAGAGGGTTTAGGGATTGGCTGCCGAGAAATGTTTATGAATGGCTAGCTTAAATTGACTTAAGTCAAAGTTTAGAGGAAAACAGTAAATGGGTAGTGCATTCCACAATTTGGTCGCCGTGTGAAAAAATATAGATTGAGCCCGTTTAGTGTGACACGATGGAATTTTGAGTGCGTAATTATGGTTTGAATGGGCAAAGCGAGTGTTCCTATCGAAGATGGCCTGCGAAGGTATTAAGGAGTGTATTTCGGAGGCACACTTGCCATGGTAATGGCGATAGAACAAGGAAAGAACCGAAACTATTCTTCTGTGCTCAAGAGGCTGTAGGTCAGAAGTCAGAGGCGTGTCATTTATAAGCCTGATAGCTCTTTTTTGGATGCGGTTTACCATATCAAGGGCGTATTGGGGAGCACTGACCCAGAGGTGGGAATTGTATTCCAGATGAGGTCGAATTTGAGCCTTATACAGTAAAAGGAGTTGTTACGATGTGAAGTACTGTTTAGATCTGTATAGAAAGCTGTTATGCTGGCTGACAAAATGTGGTCAACCCATGAAAGGTTCGATGATACGGACATCCCTAACATAGAATATAGTTTGAAAACTTGAGTTCTAAGCCATTCATATTTACAGCAGGAAATGATCGGTCTTTCTTGGCGTACACAAGGCAACACTGCGTTTTGTCGGCGTTGAACGTGAGTAGATTATTTCTTCCCATTCAAGGACACGTTCTAAATCACCGTTGATTGAGACTGCTATTTTCACCTTTACGTCCTGTCTAGACTTATTGTTGTGGGAAAACTGAGAAGAACTGCAATGTAGAGTGCTGTCATCCGCAAAGCAATAAATCGGGCTAGTTGTTGAGGAAATGAGGTCATTTATGTACAGCAGGAAAAGTGTGGGAGCTATCACTGATCCTTGGGGTACTCCCGCGTTAAACTTTAAAACTACAAAAAAAATCTTACACAACTTTTTTTTTAGAAATTGAAAAATTTATTTTTCTTATTTTATTTTTTACAAAAAAAAAAACTATGCAACTTATAAACACAGAATTACATGAAATTTTAGTTTGTATATCTGAAATCAATCGCCAAAAATTTCATCCATTTATCTTCAGGCGTTGTTTCGGAATATCATATTTTGTATCTGAAAAACAAGAAAAACTCAATTTGTGGGTAAATGGCTCGTAAAGCTTGGTTCAACGTTACAAGGTAAAATTTACTCATTACAGTTACATACTGCATTTGTTTGTATTTTACTAGATCTAGGTGTTCATTATGTAACAAACTCTTGATGTTTGTTAATAAAATTTACGTTTATTTAGGCAACTTAACATGCATTGCGTGCAGCGTGTGTTGCATATCATAGTTGCATAAAAACATGCATTTAATTATTGTAAAAATAAACTCGGATGCATATTGTTTGCACATTTGATTCACATGTTCATGCGCAAAGAGTACTTTAGAGACCCTTTTTTGGTAATATTTTTAAGGTGAATGTAGCGCATCCATTATTGCTTTGTTAAAATTTTCAGTAAGTGCTGTATAATTTCTATGGTAAATTATTTGAAACTATTATATAAAGCTTGAGCCGTTTGCTTTTTCAGGCACTTTTTATTTATTTCCACTTTACGTTTTACTTTATTTTATTTATCCGGATACCCAAAAATCCACCTGTTAGCACATGAATTTTAAGTAGAGAATTAGATATTAGCCAGTGCAGGTACTTGAAGGCAATGCTTTTGAACGAAGAAGAATGTTTTGTGAATGGGTGCATAATAAAGTCATAATAGGTATGCATTATTATGTAATAGAAAATCCTCATTTTATGAGGGCTGTTGACAACCAACAGAGGCGGACTTTATTATCGTAGGAAGATGTGTAATTTGGTCCTTACTTTTTTATAACCAAGTAAATGGACATACTTGTATCAATTTTGTAGTATATGTACTGCCACAATTGTTGGAAAATGAACCTTTAGCCACTAGACGAAGATTATGGTTACATCAAGATGTGGCACCACTCCAATACAGCGTACGAGTAAGAAGGTATTTAGATCATGAATTTGGAGTAAGGTGGATTGGTAGAGGTGGACCAACTCTTGGCCAGCTAGGTCTCCAGATATGACAAAGTTGGATTTTTTATGTGGAGTTATGTAAAAGAAAAGTATCCCAAACTGTGCCTACAACACGTGAGCATATGAAAATCAGAATAAGAAGGGCATTTAAAGAAATTAATGAACAAATGTTAGTGAACCTTAGTTGCTCTTTCTCGATACATGCGAGATTATGTATCCAAGAAAACGGTGGACAAATTGAGCATCTCATTAACTACAATAAGTACTTATCAATTGAAAAATGATTTATCTTCGTTTAGGTATTCCTAATTTCTTTTTTAATTTAATGTATGATTAATATTATTATTGTTGTGCTAGGTAAATTCAATTGTACATAGTCTTTACGTTGTTTCTTTAGTTTTTAGTCTTTAGTGGATATGAAAAGTGGAATTCAATACTTTCTAAATTACTACAAATATTAAAAGTTTATTTCTTCAAGTGTTTTTTTATTCTGAAAAATCATTGGATTTTGACTATCATTAGTATAAAAAAATGTACAGCTTAAATACTAATGCAGAGCGAGTATCTTTGTACAACCCTTACTCTCAGTTACCAGTGGTCTAGATTCAATTAAAAAAAACGCAAAGTGGAAGGGAGTAGGAAATAATTGATCGGTCAATATTCTCTAATCCTACTACTTAACTTTTTCCCAGAGGCAAGTTGCCGTAGCTAACTATGAGAATATGGACGAGGAGAGGCAAAATTAGGTACAACTTCTTAAAGGGCGATTAGAACTCAGTGAGGTATTTTATAACTGTAGAGCTACTGAAGGACAAGAAACGACACCAACAGCCAACAAGGAAAATATGTTGCAAACCACCTACCTGTCTGCCTCTACTGGCGAATTTCAAGGAATGGTTGTACTCAGAAGAGAAAATCTCAAGTGTAATTGCAATAATGACCATTTTCAGGGTACATGACAATGATATATCCTCTGTATACATTTATTAAATTGTTTTGGTATAATTGATAAAATAATCTTTGAGATATTGAGGATGGCGGAAAAATGTAATTGTTAATATTTTGCAATATACCAAACCACACAAACATAACTGTAACAAAGCATGTTTTATTTTATGGGAGCACTATGCATTGTGGCAGTTACGTGATGCCTTGCAGTTCAGGAAGTCCTCAACATCAAGAATAAGCAATTAATGTACGTTTTAGACAACCATAAAAGGCTGATGCTTAAATATAGAATAGGAAAGAGGAAATTTTATAAATTTGTCAAAATACTCAATAATGAAAATCTTCATTCAACATGTGTGTACAACATCAAGACGTAATTGTTAAATGCCAATACAAATACGGTTTTGGAAATAAAAAAATTATATTTTATGATACATCTATTTACACATCGATAATAAAAAAAAAGTAACAAATCAAATTTTAAATGAGATAATTGTTATATTTTAAAAATTAGATACATTGCATTACCTACTTATCTATTTCTTTATAATAATTGATACTTAACTTTTAACTTATCTATAACATGTTGTGGCATACAAAATGTCGGATTAACTGGTTTAATTGAATCATAACCTAACAGTGATAATGCAGCAAAGCCAAATAAAGTATGATAAGGATCGGGTACATCCCCCGGTCTATCACTAAAACCACCACTTTCAATGTCTTGACAAGCTAAAATAAAATTTTTCAAAGCCGGTGCACTAATCCAATGCAAACGTCCTAAAATAGTGAGTGATGATAAAACCCACCAACTGTAACAAACATCTGGCAATTTTTCAGGTCTACCATTCAGACCACCTGACGGTAATTGCCGTTCACACAACCACCATGCTAATGTATCACGATCAACAATATCCAAACGCCCTGAAACATACTGTAGAGTAATAAACTACATTATTGTGATAACATACCAGTTATAGATAAAAACCCTAAACAGCAATATACTAATCCAGCATGACTTTCCGAATATGGCCGTGAACCAAATCCACCATCAAAATTCTTGCAAGATTCTATAAATGATACTGCTTTTTCAATATCAACTACATCTAGTTTATTTAATAGAGCTAAAGTCGCAACTGCACAAAACGAAAAGCGAGTATCAACCTCGCCCCATTTATCACCAGTGAAACTACCATCCGATAATTGTAAGGAAGATACATAATTGACAACACCGTTAATGTCAATCGCATCTAAACGGTTGTATATGCATAATATTTGTACAGCACTTAAAGTGTGTAGTAAATGAGGATCATGATTAATACATGCACTAATACCACCTGTTTCGGGATCTTGACATTGCTTTATAAATTCAATCACTTCATCTTGTGGTAAACTACTTAATTTATCAACTAATTCTAAAGCAGTTAGACCCCAGTACATTCCAGACATTCGTAGATAATCAGTCATACCAAACTCATAATCGTCCTCCGATTTACCATATCTTTTTATGAATTCAACATGTTTATCTAAAAGTAAATGTTTGGGACTATCTTCAGGTAATTTTATATCTTTTAACAGTATTGCCATTATTTTATATAATTAATTAATACTGTATCTTGCTTAATTGTTAATCACACATATATGCAATGTAAGGTTATAATACTTCATTTTTTTTAACGACTTACAACATTAGTTTTTGTCGAATTTAAATTGGTATATCGAAATTTTCTGCGTTCATCGCATTTATCGCATAATATTTACAAGCCTTCATAAAAAATATCTCTTGCGTAATGTTACAGCTAGTACTAGTGTTAAATCACATTTATAAATTAAAGTCATGTAATTAAAAATCGTTAATTTTATTAAATACATAAATAAAAAGTTTATCTCGAGAAAGAGTACCTACTCTAGCAAAGTATTGATCGTAAGTTCAAATTCTACTCGAAGTAATCTTTTCATATATGTATTTAATAAAATTAATAATGATTTTTAATTACATATTTGCTTTTGAACTTATTCGTTCATAACAAGACTTATAATAAAGTCAAGTAACGATTATCGGCCTTAACTCTAAATTCAACGAAAATTAACAAATGTGCATCTTTCGTTAAATGGCATGATTATTTAACTCCCTTCACACAATAATAATTGAAACACCCTCGTATACCGCTGCCCTTTCATAAGATTAAACCACAGACCAAGAATAGTTACTTGTATACTAGGCCAGAAACGATAATTTTGCAAGTATAAGCAGAATTACAGGCAATGGCGTCTCCAGAGCTCCACAACTACGAATATTCGCAAACTATTGTTTCTGGGCTTGTAATTAATTGATACAAAATATTTTTGAAAATTTCACACCAATACTTTTTGACCAATCAAAATGGATTTATTTCACAGGTCACCATGGCAACGCATGAATTTTATTGTAAATGTTTCTCTCATTATGACCCTTAGCCATAGCGCGAAAAACCCACCAATCACATTCGAACTTCTGTTTCCAAGGTCATACATAAAAAATGGAATTAAAAAGGAAAATTTAAATCTACGCTAACCTAGGTTACCGTAGATTTTTTTTTATTTCCATTTTTTCCCTGGAACAGAAGTTCGAATGAATGTGATTGGTGGGTTTTTCGCATTATGCCTAAATTAAAGATCACAATGTGTTAATGCCTACGGTAGGTAACCAACAGGGAATTATAGTGAAATTTTTTTGACATAATGACAATAATTTTTTGACAATTTCTTTATTTAAACGTGTTTACATTTCGCTAAAATGCATTTGACTTTAAACTGATGTAGTATTAATATACAATTAATCAATTGCGTTACTACACGCTAACTGGTACATAATCTGTTTAAATTCTTTACACATGTAAACATAGATGATACACATTATTCATAAACATAACCTACATTATTAACATGAGATTCATTTAACTTACAACGTCCTTAATCTTACTTCGGCTGCGGCAGTCTTCCCGTTATCCAAATCAGCTGCATTATGAATCCCTCGAAGAATGCTACCGCAACAGTGATTGATATAGAGCATGAGCATCTTTAGGTACGTTGCTTATTTATTTCTCCAAACGCTTAATTTTAATATTGTATAGTTTAATATAACAAATTATTTGCATACAATTTATTTATTAATACTTTTTAATTTCTATAAAATTGATAAACACCATTTTTACTTTTTCTTAATTTAGTTTATATTAAAAAAATTGATAACATTTCTTTTGTTTACCGATTTGACATTTCACTTATTATACTACTTTTGTTTAAGTAGTTTAAAATTTTCAAGTGTTTTGTTTTTATTTGATTTAGGTTATGTTACAAAATTAACAATTTTAATTTTGATTACATGCTCTTAACAAAGTAACATGCTTTCACCTACAAGATTCTTAGCAGACTCTTTAGAAAAATTTTCAAATGCAGTATCATTTTTTTCTTAAACACCAGTTTTGATTGGAACACAATACAAACAAACTTGAATCTTAATTCTGATTGCCTGATAATATTTCTAAAGTTTACAAATATCTTTGTTATACTAGGATATATCTTAAAAATATAAGCATTAGATTCTACACAAAATTACTTTCAAAATTATACCCTATTTACCATATCTCGGTTTCAAACTACTTACACTAATACATACACTAAGAATTTTCACATAAAGAAATTTACTTATGTCTAACTTATTCTAATCTCCACAGGAAAACTATGGTCATAATTGGATTCTACAACCCGAAAAACATAAAGTTACACTAATTTTAAATCCAACATAGTCTAAAATATAATATTCTATCTCACTATCGGAGTTCGAAATTGCCATAACCTATTTTCTCATCACATCCAGTTAATTTGCACCAACATTGTTAATTTATCTTGCAAACACTTCCTCTTAACACAATTATGTAAGTTATTTTTATAGTTATTGTTCAGTATAATTATCCACAATTTCATAAGTTATATGAATCTTTCTGACATTGTCTTTTTCATTAACTTTAATCATACAAATTTACTTTACCTACATGCTACCTAATACAAATTATTTTATTTTATTTTAGAACTGAAACAGATCATGCTACCAAAACAGGATTTCCTTTTTCTCACTTACAGTATTAAGGTATTTTTTGTATTCTTTCTTCTTAAAGGCGATAAAGTTGGCCTTGAAATCAAACATTTTTCAATTAAATATCTATGTATGATAAAATGTATAACATTTATATAATATTTGAACTCATTCGTTCATAACAAAACTTATAATAAACTATAAACACTATTTAGTGTAAAATTTCTTACCCAATACCACGGGAGGTTAAATTAAATCCGGGAATTTTTTCTCGCTCATGAATATTTATCGAGAATTAGCCAACGTTATCAACTCGGTATAATTTTCAAAATATTCATGAGCTCGAAAAAAATTCCGGAAATAATTTAACTTTTTTTGATATTACTATACACCGTCCAAACCTCCAAGTACAGTACGGGGATTATGAGAAGGCAGTGCATGCTTGCCAAACTTATAACAATATTTTACTGCAGCGTTTTATCATGTACATTAAACATCCTACATGAACCACCTTTAAACACCTTTCAGTTCGAAAATTGGTTTCCTATTTTAATTACTCATTTTTACCAACTGTGGGCATAAGTAATCATCACATGTATTTACTTTCTAGCTCTACATAATAATTTAGTAAATTGAAAAAGCGTACCAGCGACGTCTAGAAAGTCCTCAACAGGATCTAGATTAAAGATCTACAATTCACATGGTCAACTGTTAAAGGACGCAACAATTAACGTTCTTATATATTATAAAGCCGTATGTAATGTAGTGACCGACTTGGGGCAGTGTTTGAATGTTAAAGCACCAAACTACGTATACCTATTCTGAGTTTGATCCATAAATAACCCCACTACAGTTCATACTCTCCGTCCTAAGAAGATGTATAAAAGCCACAACAATATAAATTCTGAGACACAAGTTAAAATTCTGGTCCTTATTTTAGAATTTTGAAAAAAACATTAGAATTGTGAAATGAAGTCAGAATTATTACTTTTCTTCTTTGTGTATGAATAAATGGGAAAGGTGTAATTTTAGACCCTAGAATTTTGTTGACGTTAGTTACTTTACGGATGTTTTCAAAAAGTGTTAAATTACGCAATTCTTTCTTATATATGTTGAGTAGGGTTTTTTGATTATCTTAATTCTCATAGAACCGTTTGTGCTATTCAGACTTAACAACCGCATCTGATAGTAAATTTTTGTTAGTGTTCATGAGGTTATCGGTGAAAGTTTATTAAGTTGACTAGTGCAGCCGACTGGAATGTAGATAGCCTAGAATGACTGGATGTGATTGTGTATTTTTTTTAAGTTGGTAGTTTGCCGGCAGACAGTTTACTCATAGAATTTGACGTTACAGCTTATTAAAATGAAGATTTTTATTGACGAAGTTTGTTGTTTTAAAAATTTAGAGAAGAGCGGCAGTTAGTTGGCTCATTTAATCGGTTAATGTCCAGAACTCAGTGGGTTAAGATGTGAAAACTTAACGTGACGGTGTTGCCGGACGCCGCAATGTTAAGCACCGCCTTGTTGTTGAACGGCGTAGTATCGTAAAGTTTGTTAGTTAGGTAAAAGTCGACTGCTAAAAAAATTTTGCGTTTGCGTAAAGCGGTTATTTTAAAAAATATATATTTCTGGAAAATATTTTTTATCGTTGCGGGGCTCTTCGCTATTTTTTTTATTATGTGGATTTACAAAGTGCCCATTATGGCCCAGTGTTGTGGATTTGTTGAGATACTGTTCGAAAAAGGGAAAACGACACTTTATTGTGGCGAGGCCAGCCGTGTGGGCTAGTAACGTTACAATGTAGTTTATAACGCCTTAACAATTGAATTACAGTAAACAAAATTCAGAATTTAAGCAAAGTGGTTATGTTTAACCTTGCTGAGGACTAAATTAAAAATTTGGAAACTACTGACGGTGTCATTGCAACCTTAGACAAATAATTAAAGTTATGCAGTGTCGGGTGACTGGACACGTGACCTTGTTAGAAAGCTGAACCTTATATGAAACGTGTTTAAAATTTTGGACACAAGATGTAATGACTTTAAAGTAACAATAAAACGAAGTGTTGTGTTCATTGGAAACTCAACTTTATTTGGACTAAGGTTTTAGATATTAGCGATCAAGGAAAGCTATATAAGGGAATTGAACTGTTCATTTTCTTTTTGGGTTTTTGTTGTTTCTCGCTTTCCTTTGTACGGAAAAACTAATGTTTAGGTTAAGCTTAATTTAGTAATTTGTTTTAAGACGCAACTCTGATTTTGATAAATCTCAATCTTGATATGCTAATGTAGATTACCTCATTTGTTTCTTGTTATAATGAATTTAATTGGTACCTGACGGTGGTTAGAAAAACATAAAAAACGTAATTGTTTACGTCTTGTAACGAGTTTGCTGAATTGTCTGTATTAAGGAAAACGAGGGCGTTTCGTGGTTTTTTTTATGATTGTGGACCTGAACAGGCTAAATTTGGCCTATCGTGCTAAAGCACTCAGGAACACTAGGAGGATGGATAGAGGGATAATGAATTGCCAATAGATGCCTATGAACAGCTTCCTTAAATTTTCTCATATCATAAGTGAGAGGAAAGCAGGAACTAGGGAGATCATTCCAGAGTTTAGAAGCCGTGTAGAAAAATGTGGATTGTGCCCGTTTGGTACGACAAGTGGAAATTTGTACTGCATACTGATGATGTGAATGAGCGAACCGAGTGTTTCTCGCAAAGATAGCACGAGATGATATCAAAGAATACAATTCAGCAGCACAACTGCCGTTGTAATAACGATAATACAAAGAAAGAACTGAAACCATCTTTCTATGCTCAAGGGAGTGTATGTGAGAAGCTAAGGACGGGTCATTTATAAGCCTAATTTTGAATACGATCAACGATATCGAGAGCGTATTGGGGAGCACTAACCCAGAGGTGAGAATTATATTCCAGATGAGGCCGAATTTAGGCCTTATACAGCAGAAGGAGCTGTCTAGAGGTAAAGTACTGCTTAGATCTGTACAAAAAGCCTATTTTACGAGCAGCTGTTTTGGTAGCTGACAGAAGATGGTCAACAATAGAGTCTGAAATTTTAAGAACTGAGCCATTCATACTTACAACAGGAAATGATCAATCTTTTTTGGCGGACACAAGGCAACACTAAGTTTTGTTAGCATTAAATTTAACTAGATTATTGCTTCCCCATTCGAGAATACTTGAATGTCTTTGTTGATTGAATTTGCCATTTCAGCTTTAATTTCTTGATTGGACATACAAGGTGGATTATCACTATGAGTAGACTGAGATGAACTACAGTGAAGAGTGCTATCGTCAGCAAAGCAATGGATGGGGTTAGTTGTTGAAGAAATAAGGCCATTTATGTACAGCAAAAAAAGTGTAGGCGCTATAACGGATCCCTGTGGTACGCCCGCGTTAATGCTAACTTCTTTTGAAAAAACGACACATATTCGTCTTTTATCAAGGAAACTAGAAACCCAGTTGATGAGCGTATCATTTAACCCAAACGAGGTGTGTGGGTCAAGTAAACACTTATGCCAAACTTGGTCAAATGCCTTTGAGATATCTAAAGCGATTACAACTGTTTCACCGGATTGCTCTACCGTATTGCTCCAAACTTGGGTCACATATGAAAGAAGATCACCTGTTGAACGACTTTGCCTAAACCCATATTGGTGGTCACTAAGGAGTTTGTTAGTTTCAAGGAACGTGAGCAGTTGCTGATTGATGGCTTTTTCCATGATGCAATTAAAACGACGACCGGACAGTCCTAATGGATTATTTTATAGTAGCATTGATTTCTTTGCATTTTTTTTGGTTATTTTTCTTAATATAGTTGTTATAAAATTTAAGGTGTTTATTTTATGTGTGTTCCAACATTTTTAACAATATTTTTGAGTTACTTGAGGTATAATGCATATTCGTTGGTGCTATTATACCGTTAGTTTTAATTAAAATTTAGTATTAAAGTACTGATTTTAACTTATTATGCATAACGCATAAGTTCAAAAGTAAATATGTAATTAAAAATTATTATTAAATACGACCTGTACTTTGCTAGAGTACTCTAGCAAAGTACAGTAGTTATAAAATGAAAGGCGTTTGTTTTATGTGTATCCCAAAATGTTTAAACACGATCCTTTTTTCAATTACTTGGGGTATAAATGCACGTTCAATGATGATATTATGCCGTTAGTTTTAATTAATATTTAGTATTAAAGTACTGATTTTAACGTTGAACGACAAAGTGTGTCCTACTAAGTATGTGTTTAGTGAGGACTGCAACCCACACACTGAGCAAGTTCGGACACATGCACCTTACCTGTGCGGGCTGATGTGCTGCTAGCGTACTACTTTCCTTTAGAAAGCGTCACATGAAGTTTAAATTTTTCAAATAAATTTCAAAAAATGTAATTTGGAATTTAGAACTGTTGTAATAAAAATATTGTAGTTCGTAAGTGTTTTTTTAAATAATAGTAATTGTGTGTACAAATGTTGTAAACCTGTACTAACAAGAAACATTTACGCAGACATTTATTAACATAATTAATTGGTACCATATTAAGTACAGACCTACATTGTATTAAAATATCTGTTGTGAAACAATACGCGACCTTCCAACCTACAAAGTGGAAATTAGAAGAAATGAAAAAAATTTAATAATCATTTTTACTTTCCAACCTACATGTCCATATATAGGTATAGAAAGTTATGCAATCGACTTTTTTCACTAACTGTAATGGTTCACACGTTGGGCACCATTTCGTAATGGTTCTTCTGTTAGCCCTGCTGTTGGGCGTCATTTTGTGGTTCACCATTTTGTGGCGGTTCTAAACATATGCGGAATTGGGCGCCATTTGTAATGGACGTAAACTTGGACCTAATTCTTTGGTTTGCTTACACTTGTCACAAAAAATGAAATTTAGTGTTCCTTGCTTTATCTTAATCATTTCAGAGTTCTTTAATAAAAATTTCTATTGTTTTTGTGAGACGTAAAATCATTACTTTTTAATTTAATCTGAATGGTTTTAATTTGTAAAGATATCATTCATTAGCTAAATTTTATTTTTTATTGGTATCATTCGGTGTGAGTAAATGAACTTTAATATTTGCTCACAATCAGGATGATCCAGCTCGTTCAATTGTAAAAGAAATGATTATTGTTATCATTTGCCAAAATTGCGTTCAATTGAATTTAATGTTCGTAATAATCAAGAACAAAAATAAATCAAACGTAACACTGATTTAATGAAACTAAAATTCGGAAAATGCATGAATGCTTTGCTTCCAGTAATGTATAAAAACAATCCTATTATTATATTTCGTAATCCTAATAAGTAACATGCAAAAGTAATTTTTTAACAGTAGTGAAAGGAATATTTTCCGATCAAACACATTTAAAGAAAAATAAAATATAAAGACATCGTTTTTATTGCACAGTTAAAAAATCTTACTTGTTGTCACTTCGTGAAAGCTGATGATGTAATTACAGCATGTCTGGGCTGTGACGTTAATCTGCCGACTTCGGGCGCCTGGCTTCCTTTGTTCTCTCAATATCTTCTTTTGAGCTTTGTTGCGGAATAATGTAGTTCTACCTTTCTTTCCCACAATTTAATCATTTTTCATCACCTTAATTGTTCAACAAGTTATTGATTTTTATCCTAGATCAATGGTCGGTATTTTATTTTTATTGTTCAGTTTTCAACACAATAAAGGATGATGACTTCTAATGTGTACAAACACGTTTATTTTACTTATTACGTCACATTATTTGCACTCTTATCACTTTAACTTTTTATTAATTTAATAAGGAAAATATTATTTATATTTCCTTTTCACAATATTAACTAATTTAGGCTTTATTTTCCAACTTTAGAGTGCCGGGTGACTATCGCTTTGTCACTTATGCCACAAATTAACTACTACTTAAAGTGACTGCTTAAAAAATGAATGTCACGGTAATAGTTCGTTTTCCCCTTCTTCTACAATTCATTTATGCATTTGCAATTGCCGCGTTTACTTTCAATGTTTTCTTTAATTGTATACCTAACTTTATAACAAATAAAAAATAAACAAAAATGATGTTGTTGTTATTGTCCAAAGGTAAATTGCACCACGGTCTAGCTCAGTGGGGTACAAACTTATAAAACTTACTGAAATTGAGAACTCGTTCATCAAGTGTGAGGAAAGCAGAGATATTTTCATAGATGTAATCAGTATTAGCATTCGTACCATTGGGCACCACTCAATTTCTAGGTTTAATAAATAAAATACAACAAAAATTGAGAAAGGTTGTATCTCAGAACATAATAGGTAATCTGAATAAGTACTAAACATCTGTATTTATATGTATATTTAATAAAGTAAAATGTCTGATTAATATCAGAATAAAATAACTAAAACGATACTTCTTGTACGGCCCTTCAATCTTAAAATTACTAAATTCAACACTGTAGATAAGCTTACTATCCATGTTTACTTAAAGTTCAAAATGCAATCTATTCAACATGTATTCAATAATGAAACGTGTATTGACCTACGTCAACAAATTACAGTTGTGATGGGTTATGAACTCAAATGTTTTTATTATAAGTTTTTGTTATGAACGAATAAGTTCAATGGTAAATATGTAATTAAAAATTATTATTAATTTTATTAAATACATAAATAAAAAGTTTACCTCGAGTAGGATTTGAACCTATGACCTGTACTTTGCTAGAGTTCTACATACATAAAGACAAAATTTGCATCGATTGGGGCTTGAGCCTTGGTGGCGCAGTTGGCTAGCGCGGTACTCTAGCAAAGTGCAGGTCGTAGGTTCAAATCCTACTCGAGGTAAATTTTTTATTTATGTATTTAATAAAATTAATAATAATTTTCAAATGTTTTTATTTCAGGAGCAGGACTCAGCTGTTCCTTTTTTAACCGTATCAAAATAACACAAACTGATTTGTTATTTAGCTAAACTGCACTAAAAGGATAAGTACTTACTTGTGCAAAATAAATATTTTAATCTCGTCTTAAACGAACTGTAGCTTGAGAACTTTCCTTTCCAATTTCAAGACAAATATACGATAATGTAAAGGTAATTTCCATTTGTAATTAACGTGCAAATAAACGAAACAGAGACGTATAGGTAAGCACTATAAATTTCATCTGTCTTCACATAAAAATTAGACGAACGGTAGCATATGGTAACATTCGATTATTGGCACCAAATGTTGTATCCACAATAATTGAAAGATATAACGACGAACGCAGAATATGTATAACAGCATATGTGATTGATGCAAAACAAAGGTAAGTATCTCCATTTATGTTCATAAAGATGACATTGCATTATCTCGCCATTTTAACAAAGTTAAGTTCGTGACGTCATACCCACGCTACTCAATGATACGTAAATTTACCAAAATAAAAGCTTTTTCTTAAGATAAACGGTTTCCTTGTTCCCTATTCTGATTCCTTATTCTAATTCTCTATTAAATATAATATATAGGAAATGTAATTAGACACCTTTACATACCTTATAAAAGGGAAGCAAAACTTAAAAAAGATAACGTCTTAAATGCACGGCATAACAAACGGAAATGCACCAGCATGCTCAACTCACGCTGCGCATAGAACTAAAATTGAATGTCTAAGATATACACAGGGACGTTCGTAATTATGTAGACTGAAGAGAAAATATTGCGATATAAAAATTTAATTATTTAACGAAAAAAGAAATGCTTGAAAATACTAATGTAATGTAAATATACTTATCAATAGTAATGCAAATTTCGAAACTTAAATTAAGGTAACGACAGACAAGAATTGGCACGTTACAACCTAGTGAAGTAAATTCAGTCTTTTCTTCTTAATTTTAAATACATTTATATATCAATAACAAACAATTCATTTCTCATCTATAAAATAACATACAGTGACCGCCAAAAAAATCCGGCCACCAAAAATTTGACACATTTTCAAAAGTGGTTATCGCTTGAACCACTCATTTGCTTTTGATGATTTTTGATGTAGGTCGATTCTTCCGTAGCAATACTGTGGTTGAAATTTTGATGTAGAGTTAAATTTGAAAATATACGGGGTGCATAAATGTGAATATTTTTACCTGAAATTTGAAACATCCTGTAGGATGCAGCAACTACAACACGGAGTGTCAACTGGTGTCAAAATGTAGCCCCTTGCCTTGTGAACATTTCCGATTTTTATTCATGTTATTATCTCTGTTATTAAAAAAGATTCATTGTTTTTAAGCCAACAGTATAAAAAAACTACAAGTAATATCGAAACGTACGTTTAATCTCTTAAATCTGATAAAAACATTAAAATTTTAGAAAAGAATAAAATGTAATGCAATAATATCGGATGTGACCTCCTCTTTCCAAAATGACCTCATTCAATCGACGTGGCATCGAATTAATACGGTTAGTAATGAAAGGCTAAGGAATTGTATCGAATCCTTCTTGTAGTGCTACTCCAAGGTCTTGGAGGCTGTCAGGCAAAGTGGGTCGGCGACGAATACGTCTCTGCCGTACGTCTCAGATATGTTCAATAGGATTGAGATCAGGTTTGCAAGTTAGCCAAACCATTCGTTCAATACTCACTTAGTCCAGATACACCGTTAACTATTCGAGCGACGTGTGGTCGTGCATTATCATGCATTAACACATGAAATCGTTTGCGATAAAATGAGAATATGGAACAACAGCGTCCTGGAGGACATCTTCGATATATCGATGTGCATTTAAAGCCCCGTTTTCAACAAAGCTTAGTTCTGTATGAGCGTCACTGGAAATTCCTGCCCACACCATCACAAACCCGCCATGGTAACTAAGGCGTTCTGAAATTATACAGTCGACAGATCTTTCGTTTCTACGCCTCCATACTCTCTCTCGGCCATTAGTAGATCGCAGAAAAAAGCGCGATTCATTTGTGAAAAGGACGTTATTCTATTACTGCATCGCCCAATTCACATGAAAACGCGCAAATTCAAGACGCGCTTGACGATTTCTTAGAAGCAGCTGGGGTCCCGTGGCGGGCCTCCTTGAAAACAAGTCACTTTCTCGAAGTCTTCGTCGTATTGTGCTTTCATTTACTTCAACCCCACGCATAGTTTGGGTCAAATGTTGCTTTTGAACATCTGTAGTTCCACGGCTCCTTAAAGTATTCAGGAAAATAAAGCGGCCATCAATTGCATTTGTCTTCCGTTTTCTGCCTGAACCAACCCGTCTGATGTAATTTCCTGTTTCCATATACCGATTCCAGGCATCTTGGACTGTTGTTCGAGGTACACCCAACGTATTAGCCACATAACGTTGACTTCGGCGATCATCAATTAACGATACTATACGCGCAACATCAGTTGAATTTAAGGGCATTTTTCAACTAACAATATTTGACAACTGTTACTGTGACATCTGACATTCAAAACAAACTTGATTATTACATGAGAATTTTTGTATGCGACCACTGCGTTTAAGGAGTCTCCTTTAATAGCGGGAATAAAAAACCAAAATGTTCATAAAGCAAGGGTCTACATTTTGACACTAGTTGACACCCCCAGTAGTAGTTGCTACACCCTACAGGGTGTTTCAAATTTCTGGTAAAAAACATCTTCACATTTATGCACTCCGTATAATTTCAAATTTAATTCTACATCAAAATTTCAACCACAGTGTTGCTATAGAGGAATTGGCATGCAGTTCACAAAAAAATCATTAAAATCAAATGAGTGGTTCAAATGATAACCACTTTTGAAAATGTATTAAATTTTTGGTGGCCGGATTTTTTTGACGGTCAGTGTATAACGTAGCGCGAAATTTGAATTTATCGTGCATCCGTTACATAACGCTAAATCGATTTATTACCTCATTTCACAACGTTTTACAAAGTTTCAGTAGGATCGGACATGGTGCCTGAGTATGTGTGTGTGTGTGTCTGTGTGTGTGTGTGTGTGTGTGTGTGTGTGTGTGTGTGTGTGTGTGTGTGTGTGTGTGTGTGTGTGCGTGCGTGCGTGCATGCGGGGTGCGTGTGTGTGTGTGTGCGTGTGTATTGTAAAAACAATCATCTATGTCGAATGGTCGTTTAAAATTTCAGGTAGAATTTAATAGACATTTAGATGCTAACTTAAAATAAACTTTCAAAGCCGCCCGATTCTATAAATTATAAACAAAACAGTTTAAGCATTTTCAATCTTATTTGATCAATTTTTTTACTTGTATTGTTTTACATTAACAAAATTTTTTAAATAAAAGTTATGTAAAATTAAATTTTCTTTAAAAAATATGTCTACACATTTACTTATAAAATTAATTGTTAATCAGATACTGAAAAAACTGAACACTTAATATTCACCTTAGGAATTTTTTTGCCGTTAAGTTACGCGTCGTATCAATAAATTGCAAATTGCATAGAACATAATTAATCGATATAGCTAAGGTTTCGTACCTACCTTTTTATCGTTGAAATGTACAACTGTTTCAAAAATATTTGATGAAAACCAAACACGGCTCCTAATGAATACTTCCGTCGCTGAGTTTTGTTCTAAAATCTAATCATCTCCAGGAGAAAACTTAAATACGTACGTGTTTTCGTAACACACACACGCGCGCGCGCGCACACGCACACCCACATACGCCCACATGCACACACGCATACGCGCGCACACACACATACACACACACTCACAGATGGCCGATCTTAGCGAAACTTTGTCTAACTTTGTAACATCAGGTAGTATGTCCATTTAGCATTAGTGAGAAATAGTCGATTGCATAACCTTCTATACCTACAAATGTATGTGTAGACTGGAATGTAAAACATT
Source organism: Vesta saturnalis (assembly GCA_036346205.1). Lineage (NCBI taxonomy): Eukaryota > Metazoa > Arthropoda > Insecta > Coleoptera > Lampyridae > Vesta > Vesta saturnalis. The sequence goes on along the minus strand of JARFJB010001486.1, from coordinate 289,195 downwards.
AAATGTACCACTGGTGTATTAATTAAACGTATTGCCTCAGCATGAAATATAACGCTAGAGTGGACGTCAGGGCTATAAAATCTCCCAACTATGGCATTTTTTAATGTAATGTTGTCATTGTTCTCCAACACAAGATGGTTCAACCTCAAGAACTTCAAGATTTACACTTTAGCATTTTCTCATACTGTGACCAAATCATTCATTTACCGATATTTCCCGTTGCTAAAGTAGAGATATGATTCCTTTAAAAGCACTTGCAGCTGGTGTGGACTATACAAGCACACAAGTCCTGGTTTTCTAAGTAGTTACCGATCGTAGTAAAACCAGCTTTTATTACAAAATTTCTGACTTTTAATTTCCAAGAAGATTTAGGCTTCACGCCATATCTAATAAGCGTATGGTCTCTATCAAATGTTGCCCAGTGCAAAAGCAGTTGTTTCTATGTCTCTACTAACTATCGCAACTATTATATAGCGATACTCGATAGGATGCAACTTTTAGCCAAGTTCCGTCAAGATCGGCCATCATGTCTGAATTCATGTATGTGTATGTGTGTGTGTGTGTGTGTGCGTGTATGCGTGCGTGGGTGCGTGCGTTCGTGCGTGCGAACGTGCGTGCGTGCTTGTGTGTGTGGATGTATGTTAGTATCCACGATAACTCCAGAACGAAAACACCTACGTACTTAATTAACATACATAAATATAGCCCTTAAACATGTCGATTATTGATGTTCTATGCAATTTTTTGATAAGACGCGTAATTTAGCAGCAAAAAAATTCCTAAAGTAGAATTTAAGTGTTAGTTAAAATGTTTTCATTATCTGAATAACGATTATTTTTATAAGAAAAGTGTAGACATATTTTTTAAAGAAAATTTAATTTTACATAAATTTTATTTATAAAGTTTTTTAATGTAAAGCGAAATAAATTTAAAAATTAAATAGATATGATTGAAAATGCTAAAACTCTCTTAACGATATTTTTATAGAAGCAGGCGGCTTTGAATTCTTTTTCACGTTAACATGTATTTATGTTATAATATTAGTCAAGTTGTTTTGGTATTTATGAATCCCTGCGATATTGCAGGCTCACATTCCATTAATATGGCGCAGTTGGTTAGCGCGGTACTCTAGCAAAGTACAGCTTGTAGGTTCAAATCCTACTCGAGGTAACCTTTTTATTTATGTATTTAATAAAATTAGTAATAATTTTTAATGTATTTATGTGTATGAATCTCTGTCTGACATGAAGTTTTAAACGTCATTCTGACATAGATTATTGTTCTTGTTTTTACAATATTGCGTGCTTTCATTATGAACGTATAAGAAAGAGGCTGCATAGTTATACCAAAAAAATTGAAATTAAAATTATTTCATTTCTTTTAATTTAAGTTAGCATCTAGATGTCTATTAACCTCTGTCTGTCATGAGGTTTTAAATTAATTTAATTGATTTTGCGTTTACAATGTTGCCTATTTTCGTAATGACCTTATTATAAAGGTTGCATAATTATCCTTAAAAAAGGTTATTGAAATAATTTCATTTCTTTTAATTTTCATGTTGTAAGTTGGAAGGTCGTGTGGTGTTCCCCATCGGATATTTCTGAAATACAAAAGGATTTTATGATTTTGGTATTACATATTCTCAATTACATCTTACTAATCTCAATTTCAATTCACACTATTGCCATACATTTCGTTTCACTGATTAGAGCTTAAAAATGTTTAGTCCTGTGAAGCGTGTTTAGTTAAATTGGTTTCGTTTTAAGTTCCTAAAATTTGATGTATAAGGCGTTGTAATATTATTCCTTAAGGTCGCGGAAAAACGCTAATTTTACCGCAGAACTGACTTTACCTAATATAACGTAACCTAACTAAACATCACAATGAAAAATCACAGTCTTAGCGGGAAAAACCAATTCACTGAAAAGTCAAAAAAAAATATGTTGAAACTGACCAAACCTAACCTAATTATACTGAAAAGTTACTGTCTTGGGGGGGATAATCACAAATTAACTGAAAATTCACTGTCTTGGCCGTGAACACACAAAAGAGAAAAACACAAAAAATAAATATATTAATCAACTAAAACAATAAAAAAATTGTCCAAAGATATTAACAAAAGCTAACTTAACCTAAAATAAACTAAACTAAGCTAACATAACCTAAGCTAACTTAATTTAAGCCAACCTAACTTAATTCTACGGGCATTGTCAATGCCGTGGCGGATAAAGTTCGGCGGCGGCAAGAAAGAAAGCATGAATGCGTTGTCCATACTTGTATTTCGCTTTAAACATGTATTCCGCCAAATACCAGGCGAAGTGAGCCTTGCGAACCCCGCACTTTGGAGTAGAGTGGCGCAATTCCCGCCATTGTCTTTCGACGGTGTTTGTGTGGGCACCGGTTTCGGGGTCAACAAAATTAACCGAGTGGTTAACAATGAGGTGCTCGTTGCCTTCGTTTTCCAAGCAGTTGTAAGCTTTCCAGCAATCGCTTCCTTTTGCCGAATTTTGCCTCGTCAATCTCGACGACAATCCCAAGACCACCTAGTTTGGAGCTGTGTCTGACCACGTGATCGTTAAACACTTCTCGGCAGAAGGAGTACCAGTCCACCACGAATTGATCAGAAACGCGTAATTCGCGTTTAATGAGGTCGTGACGTGGTGGTTTCAGGTGTAGCAACACCGCGACCAACTTGAAATAAATGTTTAGTGCCAAATGTGTGCCGGCCACAAAGGACCCAACACGTGCCGATCTTTTGAACGCACAACGTTTGGCCCGTTGTTTCCGAACTGATGTCGTTTTCTGGCAGCGAAAATACAACGTTTCCTTGTTCAAAGGACACAACGCACCGCACTTAACACAATTAGTGATATCCTTCAACACGTTATGTTCAATGAGAAATTTCACAACTTGGTCTTCCGAAAAAGGCGTAACCGCAAAAAACATCAATTCGCACTGAGAACAACCGCTCTCGACAGCTGTCACTGGTAAAATGTACACTGTACAGGTGTAAGCTACTCAATATATTCTTACGCCCACGATTAAGCGCTCGAAAAGTAGTTCCGAGGTAAAACGTTCAAAAACGTAATTTCCGCGCCTTAAAAAATTTTTTTTATCATACTATTGCAACTTTACCGCTATCTAGAAGAAATTAGCATAATATAACAGTGAGACTAGAAAATTCATAATAACCGGATTAACTTGACCTAAAAACTTTTTAAAAGTTGAAGGCTTTTTAAATCATTTACAGATTCATGTCACCTTACTTTTTCTGTTTGCAATTATAACAAAAATTTCAAGGTCTGGAATAGGTCAAAAGCATTGTGAATGGTTTCTACAATAGAAAGAACTTTTCATAAAAACTATTTATGTTACGCCAATGTCTATTTGATCTAAATAGAAAGCACATGATCATGGACGTTCCATTTTACTTATCTTACTCTTGCCAAGAAGAGCAACAAAGTAAGAAAATAAAAAAAAAATCTGTCAAAAAATCAAAATGTCAACTTAAAATTTGATATTTTGAGTTTTCTATTTTTTTTTTATTAGAAAAAAAATAGGTAAGTACAAATTTTCACACTTTCACAATTAGTTTGGATAATTTATAGACAAGATGAGCAACTCTATTAAGACTGAAGATGATACTGATACCAAAGATTTATTAAATAACCATCAAGAACATAATCCAATTATTATTAAATCGGAAGAATGTAAAAATGAGTATGATTCCGAAACGGTTAACGATATTAAGCAAGAACCTGTAGATACAAATACTGCATGCAATCCACTTCAATGTTTGCAATGTAAAAAAGTATTTCAATGGCCTAGTCAACTCCAAGTTCATATTAGATATCATAGTGATTTACGCCCGTTTTGCTGTAAGACATGTTCAAAGACTTTTAAAGACATAGGTTCTCTAAATTCTCATAATAAAATACACAGTGGAGTACGCCCATTTAAATGTACAAATTGCGAAAAAGGTTTTCTTTCAAATTCGCATTTAAAACGTCATATTTTAACACACACGGGAGAGAAGCCTTATCAATGTCAGGATTGTGAACGAGCATATACTACGAAAAAGTCTCTTCAATTGCATATTATGAATCATACGGGAATTAAACCAATTACATGCCACGTTTGTTTTAAACAATTCAAAGCTACATATCGGTTGGCAGAACATATGAAGACTCACACAAATGAGCGACCTTACAAGTGTAGTTTGTGTGAAAAATACTTCAAACAGAGACAGCACTTAAATTTACATATACGCACACATACAGACGAAAGGCCTTATGCCTGTGGAACTTGTAAGAAGGCTTTTCGTGAAAAGAAAACATTAATTAATCATTCAAGAGTCCATACTGGAGAAAAACCATTTAAATGTGAGCTATGTGAATTTCGTACTAATCGTAAGGATGCTTTGACAGGACATATGCGTCGGCATACAGGGGAAAAACCATACAAATGTCTCACTTGTGGTAAAGAATTTACACAAAGCAGTCCGTTTAAAATCCACACTCGGCTACATACAGGTGATCGACCTTATGTTTGTGATCAGTGTGGACGTGGCTTTATATGTAAAGGTAGCTTACAATTTCATTTAAATGCTCACGATGGTATTAGAAAATTTAAATGTAGTATTTGCATTAGTGCTTTCCTCACATCATCAGGTCTAAAAGCACACATGCAGTCACATATTAAAATCAAAATCAAACGTTTTAAATGTGATCTTTGCAATAAGCTGTACTCATCGAAAAGTATCCTAAATTCTCATTACCTAAGGGCACATGCACATTACAAGCCGTATCAGTGTGAAGTTTGTGAGAGCCGTTTTGTCGATAAAAAAGAGGTTAAACGTCATATGGTGACACACACTGGTGAAAAACCGCACAAATGCAATGTATGTAGTCGAGGCTTTTCCCTAAAGCATAGCTTAAAACTTCATTTACGTATTCACTATGATATAAGACCATACAAATGCACTTTATGCAAGGAAGCATTCGTTACTGGCTCAAGATTAAAAATGCATCAAAAAAGCAGTCATAATGTTGGCAGCATGCAACCTTACAATTGTCTTCAATGCTCATACAGCACTTTGCACACACGCTACATGAAGCTTCATTTGTTTTCACATGCCGGAATTAAATCATTTAAATGCCAGTTATGTAACAAACGCTTCACAAGAGCATACACATTAAAATTACACTTAAAGAAACATAATGCAATTCCGGAATTAGAATGCCATCACTGCAGAAGAAAATTTGAAAGTAAATCATTATTAAGAAGACATTTGAAGGTCCATAGAAATAAAAAACGTTATAAGTGTACATTGTGTCTCAAAGCATTTGTAACATCAACAGTTTTACGTCGTCACATTGATGGTGTACATAAAAAAATTAGGCCATATAAGTGCAATATTTGTAATTTTCAATTATTTTCCGAACACCATCTAATACGACATAAAGCAAGTAAACATCATAAAAACAAAGTAGCTACTACGTAAATACATTTAATGTACAATTTATGGTTGTGGAAATATTACATTAGTTCAAATTTTTAAATATTTATTAATTTTGTTGTGTAACCTAATAAAGATCTATAATAATTTTTATTCATACTCTGCACTCCAATTTTCTATTTCCATATTAAATGCTTGTGCATTTGGTGTATGTAATGGAGCATCAATGTTGCCCCATTCTGATTTTGGTTCATATCGCCATGGTTGAGTAAATGATTTATTGGGACATATAAAGATATGTCGAATTTGTTCTTCTTTTGTCAGGAATCTATGCAATGCGTTGAAATGACATATAAAGTGGTTGGGATAATTGCGACTACACTTAATAATGTGCCCTTGAAGACGGCTCTTATATATACAGTGTGCTTTATTAAAGGGGCACTGAACTGTTGAATCTCTTATATCGTCACACCTACAAAGACAAATTGATTCAAATTATATATTTGGAATTTTTATACTTGCATGTTATAAAATCATCAAGGTTTAATGTTTCCCTTATAATAACAAACAGTAGGGTAAACATAACCAATAAATACTTCAAATCAGTTGTGGCTCACGCTACGCAATTGATTAGTTTAGTCACAAGCTTGTAGAGGGCGGCCAACTTAATCTCAAATTACAATGACTATAATATAGAGTAAGAACGAGAGGGTACGTACCACTACCAATAGTTTATAGGCTCGCAAATTGGAAACACAGATGGAAGGGGAACGCGAGAATTTATGCAACCAGTGAAACACGTTGACCAAAACATTAAATTACCATATGCTCTAATGTGATTTAATATCGCGTCGATTCTTTCAATTTTCTGCATTAACTGATAAGATAGGTTTAATACATTTTACAAAAATAATTTCTTTACTTATAGAGTTAGGACTAGGCATTTTCCGTAATAATTGAAACAAATTAAATTCATCAAAAATGTAAATTCAAAGTCAAAACCACAAATTTTTAGTAACATTTTATGAATTTATAAATATATTTCGTAAATACATAATTTTGCAGCAATTTTATTAAAAAAAAAACACATTGTACATACGTACATACATAGATATTTAGTGACTTGAAAATATAACAAATTTATTATAAAGCATCCGGTTTGAATATGAACTTTGAATAATCATTTTACACACAAAATGAATTCGTGTTTTAATGTGAATTTCACATATTGATGAACTAATTGTATTAGATAAGTATATTACAATGCTATGCGACAAACGTAATGATTTTAGTACGACAGGTAATAAATACTTTTGGAGGACATACAATTAAATGATGTGAAATTTTATTTTCGTAAAGGACCCTGCACACCTCTTATGGGTTTTTAGACCACAGTCAAATTTAATTAAATTTTAGTATGTTATAGACTAAAACTATCTGAACAATATTTGTCATTAGACCAACTTAATCTAATGACTAGTTTTTGATATACAGGGCGTTAAAGTGGTAGTGCCTAATAAGCATTATGGCTTTTCAGTGAGTTTTAGCATGGATATACACAAGTGTTACAATTACATATTATACTATTTAGTAATTTTTCATTATTCTGTACTTTCTATCGTTCTATACATGGTGTTTTAATAAAAATGAGTAGTTAATACTATTAAAAATTACAGATATAGCCATAAGCCTAATACATATCTACACTTTCGATTGTTAATAACAACCAGTTACTTAAAATGACAATGTCACCTGTAACTAAGTTTCCTTAAAGTCATTATTTAAGTTTGCATTAAAATGGCTTTTCGATTAAACTATCAGTGTTATGTATGTGAAATAGTGGGGAATCCCAGACAAATGAACATTTTACGACAAAATGACGACCAGAAGATAAATATTGCTCAGAGAAGACGACAGGAACTTTCACTTCCGCCAATGGACATAAATGGTAATACAAGGCTATGTACAAGTTGCAATCAAGGTATCATAGATGAAATTCAGGTCTGTGAAAATGATCCAGATCCAACAATGATGAAGCTTCCTCTAAAATATAGTGCTAATCATTGTTTAATATGCAATAATGCTGCAAATATTCAACATTTATCAGGACAGGCAAGGACAAATATTTTTATGCGAAAGGGAGTATACATACCTCGTATTTGTAAGGTTTGTCCTGTCCATCTTGATGCGAATGGTTTATTACTTTTTCCATTAGAAAATGGTATAAGGTCCATTAAAAAGCCATACAATTTAAAAGGGGCAGAATTGGATCAGTTGTTGACAACAATACGAGAAAGTAACACAAAAAATGAGACTTTTTCGGATGAAAACAATTTCAGTGATGAGGAGCTAAGTGCGCCGTCATCCTTAAACAGGGACCAATTTCGGGAACTGTTCAACCTTTGTGCGAATGTTAATATTTACGGAAGAAGGAGAGAAGTTAAAAAAATGATTTACTGTGTTTTTTATGTAAATTACGTCAAGGACTTTCAGACACGTTTTTAGCGGCGATGTTTTCTTATGGTAGCAGACAGGGTGTCTCATTGGCAATTCAAAAAGTTAAGGAATCATTATCCAATAATTTTGTGCCCCAGAATTTAGGACCTCGTCACATAAACCGTAACCAATTTATTGCTGAACACGTTACCAGATTTGCAAATGAGTTATTTAATGAGGAACCTGAAAACTCAAAAGCCATTATTTGTATCGATGCCACTTATGTTAACATAGAGCGTAGCAAACATTTCGAGACCCTCAGGCAGTCCTATTGAGTTCACAAACATTGCCATCTTGTTAAGCCAGTGCTAGTTGTTGCCACAGATGGATATATTTTGGACGTTCATGGTCCATACTTTTCCGACCCAAGAAATAATGATGCGAGTATATTAAGATACCAATATAATCAGGATCAAGAACTAAGACACTGGCTGCAACCTGGCGTTGTTGTGATTGTGGATAGAGGCTACCGAGATGTTCGGGAATTTTTAAATAATATTGGCATATCTGTGCAAATTCCACCAGCGCTAGAAGGTAGACGTCAATTGCCAACTGTAGAAGCCAACGCTAGCAGAATTATTACTAAGCAAAGGTGAGTAGTAGAAGCTCGAAACGGACATGTTCAGTCAATATTTAAAATTTTTCGTAACTGCTTTTCAATTGCCCAAATACCTAATTTGCGGACATTTTTCCGTGTTGCCTGTGCCCTAATAAACCGCTACCATCCACCATTACATATGGAAGAAGCAAATGAAGAACTAGCACAAGAAATGCTTCAAATGGTAAACGAACCTAATCATGTACAAGCTAGAGCGGAAAATGAAGGCTTGTTGAGGCGGCACGGCAGATGGGCACCTTTAGAACAAAACCAATTAGAAAATTTTCCAGTTCTAAATATAGCTCAATTAAGACGCATAACTTACGGAACTTTCCAACTAAAACTAGCACCTTCTTACATACAGGATAACAATCACCAACTGGGCAACCACTTTTTCGAAATTGATACGGCGTTCAACGAATTAAATCTCGTTCGGCTTAGAATTAGATCTAGACATAGAAATCAAATAATAATTAGCTATAACCCTGTTCCTGATAATGATGCCGAACAAGAAGATGGTCCTATATTTGGCTACTATTGCCAATGCAAAACAAGAGCGCGAACTATAGGAATATGTGCACATATAGCAGCAGTTATTTGGTTTTTGGGCTATGCAAGGCAAGAAGAAGTTATTAGGCTACCGCAAACCAAAGTGCTAGACGCTACTCAAGACGTTTTAAACAGACATGCTGCCGTCTAAATGTTCCGTTTCTTGTATATAAATCATGTAAATATTAGGTTGTTTATTTTATGTATAAGTTCCACTTTTTATCATGTAAATAATCATATTTAATATTAATTTTTGTTGAAACACCCTGTATAAAATGTTAGGAAGTACAGAATAATAAAAATTAGAAAAAAGTATAATATGTAATGGTAACACTTGCGTATATCAATGTTAAAACCCACTGAACAGCAATTATTCTTATTGGGCACTATTACTTTAACGCCCTGTATATCAAAAACTAGCCATTATATTAAGTTGGTCCAATGACAAATATTGTTCAGATAGTTTTAGTCTATAACATATTAAAATTTCATTAAATTTGACTGTGGTCTGAAAACCTATAAGAGGTGTGCAGGGTCCTTTAGAGAAGGGCGTAATGACTTTGAAGTAATCATTTTACTTAATGTATACTTTAATTATTAATAAAAATAATATGAATTAGAAATTAGTTAATATTAGTAAAGTTGCTTTGGTATGTGTGAATCCTTGCGATATTGCAGGCTCACATTTCATTAATATAAGTAATTTGATTGCAATCTCATTATATTTAGAATTTACATTAGTTCTAGACAAAATTTACATCTATAGGGGCTTGAATCTCGTTAGCGCAGTTGGTTAGCGCGGTACTCTAACAAAGTGCATGTCGTAGGTTCAAATCCTACTCGAGGTAAACTTTTTATTTATGTATTTAATAAAATTAATAATAATTTTTAATTACATATTCACCATGGAACTTATTCATAACGAAACATAATAAACTATGGTGTGTGATGTACTACCGACGTGCTGCGTTAGAGATGATGTAGATCTTCTTTCTCTCCACAGCCTTTTTGTGTTCCTTGTGTCTGAACGTTGATCTTCCTGTTTTTGTGTCCTATGTATACCTAGTTAGGTGTTCTACAAGGGATGGTGTACACTCCTTGCTCCCCCAGTTAATTTTGGTTTTCGAAGTGGGAAGCGCTGACGATATTTTTCTGTCCGTGCTGTACGTTGTCTACATGTAGTGTTTGGTGAGGGTTTTCGCGATTTTGTCTGTTGTTCTCTTTACATACGGAAGGTTGATCTTAGCTGCTAATGGTTTCCAGTGAGTTTCGATGTTCCAGGTCTTGAGGCAAGGTGTCCTTCATTGTAAATTCATTTTACAGTAGTGCCGTTGTTAGTATTGCCATCTCCTTCTTTTTGTGAGTTCAGTTCGCGAATTTCATTGATCTCATCACCTTGTTTTCACAACTAACTGCAGCCGAGCAGGATGATGTTAGTGCTGGTGGCTTTCCTGTACACCATGCGACCAAGGTTGCTTGTCATCTTTCACTTCCATAGTAAACTTGATTTTGTTGTGGGCGCTGCTTAGATGTTCCAAGAACTCGTCTAGCTCTTCTTTACCGTGTGGCCAATAACCAAAGTGTCGTTGACGTATCTCAACCATAACTTTGGTTTGAGACTGGCGGTATTAATAATTTCCTTTTCCAAGTGATCGCATTAGGGCTCCGTTGTCCCTCGTAGATGGAATACGTGTTCCTCAGACAGTGTTACGTTAGTGTTATTATGTATTTTGGTATTCAGTGTTTCTCCTGGATTATCTTCAGCGACTCGTAGAACGGGATGTTTGTAAATAATGATATGATGAAAAGCCACTGGCGGTGGTTTAAATACATAAACTCAACCTTAGGAGTTTGTTTGCCGCCAAATTATACGTATCCAAAAATTGCATAGAACATAATTAATCGATATGTTTAAGATTTATATGTAGACGTGCCGCAGTTTTATAAATGTTTGATAAAAACTATAAACTGTACCAAATAAACCCACCTCCGGCATAAGATTTTTTTCAAAATCGAATCAGCTCCAGGAGAAATAAACTGAAGCTTAAACATAAAATTTCAAGCACATATGCATCATGGTTCTGAAATTATCGTGGATACTAACATATATCCATACACGCACGCATGTACACACACACACACACACACACACACACACACACACACACACACACACACACACACACACATACACACACACACATATTATTTTAAAAATTGAATTGATGCTAATGTTTGAGTACCAATATGAATTTTCGCTTTATGTTATTCATATAAATATATGTATTATTTTTACAATTGAATCTCTTTAATACTGGAACTTCACCGTAGTACTTTATATTTATGTATATATTTTGTTGTTGTTGTTAGTTTTAAGATAGATAGATAGCGGGAAAATAGTTGTCGTATTCTTTACAGTTATCAAACAGTGTTTCGATTTAATGTTATATTGCTTTATATCATTGATTTCAATTGGTTGGCGAATAAAGATCAAACATGATTTTTAAATTAAAGTCGGAAATATACACACATACTGAACTTATTTCATTTAAAAACTTTTAAACCAAAAAATAATTTCAGATTGTAAGGAGCTTACATTTCAAAAATAACACGATGTCCTTTTGTTTGACATCTGATGAGTAAAACACAAGTTTAATTAATTCACTATTGAGTTTTAACATCTTTCCTTAGGTGATGAAGGGTAATTTATCACTATACTTAGTGTTTAGCACAAAATTACATGTTTTAACTGCTTACTAAGAGTTGAATCAATTAAGCAAACTCACGGTTAGCTTGATAATTACAATTTATAAGGTCAGAGACCAATTAATAAAATTAGTAAAGTCAAACATTAAAATTTTTATTTGAACAAATGAATTTGAATAACCACAAAAACTAAAATTGATACAAGTGAACTACAACAATTGTTTATTCAATCCTAACATTAAGTGATTTCAATCAAAAATAAAGTTAAACAACTAACAGTAAAATATACAGTACTGAGGATTGTATATAACATCGTAATTAATGCTGTTCGACAATATTATAATAAGTGGAATTAAATCGCATTGTGAATACAAAGCGGGGTTTGTTGTTAGAGTTTGTGGACAAAGGACAGATTAATATTATGAAATGTTTACTTCTGTAGTGCCTTGCAATACACCACCTAATTGTTTACTCAGTGACACAAAACATGAAAAACAAAATTGAAGTGTCTTTCTATACGGACATTTGGATGAACTGGTTGGTATTCTTCTTCCCGAAGGATACGAAGGAGAGGGTATATAAGTAAACCTAATAAATTTCTATATGGACTGAAGCAAACGCCATATCAGTGGAACAAAAGAATTGTTGACGTCCTAACCAAAAATGGTTTAAATCTATTAATAACAGATAAATCAGAGAATTCAAAAAATGAAATGGTAATGATAATGGTGACGGCAAAGATAAAGATAACGACAAGGGCAACGACAACGACAACGACCACGACGACGACAACGACAACGATCACGACAACGATAACGGTAGCGATAACGATAACGATAACGATAACGATAACGATAACGATAACGATTTTAGGTTTGGATGTGTCAGTGTCTACTCTTCCACTCAATCGTAAATAATTTTTTCTACGGCTACCCTAAAAAATGCACAAAAAAACGCAAAATGGTTTTTGCGCTTTGATTAACCTGCGTAAAGTAACATCTTTACACATTCTTGTTGATAGTGTAGCTAGATTAATCAACCAAGGAAGATGCGAGATATGAAGAGGGAGATTCACAAATAGCAGAAACCTAACTACAAACCTTATCGGTAAATCCTCAACCTCCTTGCTCCACAAAATGGTTCCTTGGGTGTTTTCTCAGCTTCATCAACGAACAAACGATACATGATATTGTGAGTTGTACGAACCAACAAATCGAGGAAGCAACACATGAATGGGAAAAGTCTTCTTATTATCAACCTTCAAGACGAGACCGGTGTTGATATATTTCGAGTAACTATGGTACAAATATTGTTCGAATTTTTATTCACACGTTTGCAATTTGACAATAAGGAAAATCACGTACAAAAACGTGAAATTGACAAGATGTCATAATAAAAAAATTTACTGAGAATTGCAAAAATGATTATTCACCTGCTTAATATTTGACTAGTGACGAAAAATTACAGGCTTTTAAGGCAAATGTCCATTTCGGCAATACATGCCGAATAAGCCGGCTAAGTACGGTATCAAGGTTCAAGTCTTGATGGATGCCCAGACTCATTATTCGGCAAACATGGAGGTCTGCTTGGGTAAGCAGCCTAATGGTCCGTATGCTGTGAGTAATAGTCCTACTGATATTGTGAAACGGCTCGTCAGTCTAATCATGGTACTCACAGGAACATAACCTGTGACAATTAGTACACAAATTGTGACTTGTTTGAAAAGAACCGTAAAAATGATGTTCTAACAGGAGAGACTTTACAATCCGAAAGAATAAACGAGAAATCCCTAACAAATTTTTGAACGAACGCAATAGATCAATAAAATCAAGCGTTTTTGACTTCCAAGAAGGTTACACTATCGTATCGTACGTTCTGAAAAAAGCTAAAATTGTTCTGCCTTTGTCAACCTTTCATCAGGGTGGACACTGTAGATGATTACGAAAATAAGCTACCTGAGATAATTTCATTTTAGAATTTAACAAAAAGGTTAGTGGATATAGTTGATAAATTGTCAACATACATCGTCATGGCCGCAATAGCCGTTTCCGGAAGGGTGTTCAATTCTCTGATTAGAGATTGATTAGTTGGGGTTTAATGTGAGGGGTACGCCGTCACTCGTACCAATTGTAGACTATTCCTCACAACCCTGTTGAGTAATTGAATAAAGATGAGATTCATTCAAGAACTGATTTATTCGATAATATTTACACTTTATATACAATGTTTTTACATGACGTGTTTTATTGTTTTGACCTAGTTAGTAGGTCATGTTTTATTCTTTTAAGCGCCTTTTTGTGCTTACTAGTTATAATGCATATCGTATATGTGTAATTTCAACCTTACACACTTTTGTATCAGCACAATTTGTCGCAATAATTAACCTGCTCTATATACAGTTTTGCTTGCTATTCGTTTTACACATTTCTTAATTGTCAATTCTATTATTACTCAACCTATTACTAAATATAAAATTACTAAAATTATTAACATTATTAAAATACCCTGTTTAATCATGTACAAGCTAGAGCGGAAAATGAAGGCTTGTTGAGGCGGCACGGCAGATGGGCACCTTTAGAACAAAACCAATTAGAAAATTTTCCAGTTCTAAATATAGCTCAATTAAGACGCATAACTTACGGAACTTTCCAACTAAAACTAGCACCTTCTTACATACAGGATAACAATCACCAACTGGGCAACCACTTTTTCGAAATTGATACGGCGTTCAACGAATTAAATCTCGTTCGGCTTAGAATTAGATCTAGACATAGAAATCAAATAATAATTAGCTATAACCCTGTTCCTGATAATGATGCGAACAAGAAGATGGTCCTATATTTGGCTACTATTGCCAATGCAAAACAAGAGCGCGAACTATAGGAATTGGCACATAAGCAGCAGTTATTTGGTTTTGGGCTATGCAAGGCAAGAAGAAGTTATTAGGCTACCGCAAACCAAAGTGCTAGACGCTACTCAAGACGTTTTAAACAGACATGCTGCCGTCTAAATGTTCCGTTTCTTGTATATAAATCATGTAAATATTAGGTTGTTTATTTTATGTATAAGTTCCACTTTTTATCATGTAAATAATCATATTTAATATTAATTTTTGTTGAAACACCCTGTATAAAATGTTAGGAAGTACAGAATAATAAAAATTAGAAAAAAGTATAATATGTAATGGTAACACTTGCGTATATCAATGTTAAAACCCACTGAACAGCAATTATTCTTATTGGGCACTATTACTTTAACGCCCTGTATATCAAAAACTAGCCATTATATTAAGTTGGTCCAATGACAAATATTGTTCAGATAGTTTTAGTCTATAACATATTAAAATTTCATTAAATTTGACTGTGGTCTAAAACCATAAGAGGTGTGCAGGGTCCTTTAGAGAAGGGCGTAATGACTTTGAAGTAATCATTTTACTTAATGTATACTTTAATTATTAATAAAAATAATATGAATTAGAAATTAGTTAATATTAGTAAAGTTGCTTTGGTATGTGAATCCTTGCGATATTGCAGGCTCACATTTCATTAATATAAGTAATTTGATTGCAATCTCATTATATTTAGAATTTACATTAGTTCTAGACAAAATTTACATCTATAGGGGCTTGAATCTCGTTAGCGCAGTTGGTTAGCGCGGTACTCTAACAAAGTGCATGTCGTAGGTTCAAATCCTACTCGAGGTAAACTTTTTATTTATGTATTTAATAAAATTAATAATAATTTTTAATTACATATTCACCATGGAACTTATTCATAACGAAACATAATAAACTATGGTGTGTGATGTACTACCGACGTGCTGCGTTAGAGATGATGTAGATCTTCTTTCTCTCCACAGCCTTTTGTGTTCCTTGTGTCTGAACGTTGATCTTCCTGTTTTGTGTCCTATGTATACCTAGTTAGGTGTTCTACAAGGGATGGTGTACTCCTTGCTCCCCAGTTAATTTTGGTTTTCGAAGTAAGCGCTGACGATATTTTTCTGTCCGTGCTGTACGTTGTCTACATGTAGTGTTTGGTGATTTTGATTTTGTCTGTTGTTCTCAATACGGAAGGTTGATCTTAGCTGCTAATGGTTTCCAGTGAGTTTCGATGTTCCAGGTCTTGAGGCAAGGTGTCCTTCATTGTAAATTCATTTTACAGTAGTGCCGTTTTAGTTTGCCATCTCCTTCTTTTGTGAGTTCAGTTCGGAATTTCATTGATCTCATCACCTTGTTTTCACAACTAACTGCCCGAGCAGGATGATGGTGAGATTTGACGTTAAGGTACCTGTTAGTGCTGGTGGCTTTCCTGTACACCATGCGACCAAGGTTGGTCATCTTTCACTTCCATAGTAAACTTGATTTTGTTGTGGGCGCTGCTTAGATGTTCCAAGAACTCGTCTAGCTCTTCTTTACCGTGTGGCCAATAACCAAAGTGTCGTTGACGTATCTCAACCATAACTTTGGTTTGAGACTGGGGTAAATAATTTTTTCCAAGTGATCGCATTAGGGCTCCGTTGTCCCTCGTAGATGGAATACGTGTTCCTCAGACAGTGTTACGTTAGTGTTATTATGTATTTTGGTATTCAGTGTTTCTCCTGGATTATCTTCAGCGACTCGTAGAACGGGATGTTTGTAAATAATGATATGATGAAAAGCCACTGGCGGTGGTTTAAATACATAAACTCAACCTTAGGAGTTTGTTTGCCGCCAAATTATACGTATCCAAAAATTGCATAGAACATAATTAATCGATATGTTTAAGATTTATATGTAGACGTGCCGCAGTTTTATAAATGTTTGATAAAAACTATAAACTGTACCAAATAAACCCACCTCCGGCATAAGATTTTTTTCAAAATCGAATCAGCTCCAGGAGAAATAAACTGAAGCTTAAACATAAAATTTCAAGCACATATGCATCATGGTTCTGAAATTATCGTGGATACTAACATATATCCATACACGCACGCATGTACACAGACACACACACACACACACACACACACACACACACACACACACACACACACACACACACACACACACATACACACAAAAAATATTATTTTAAAATTGAATTGATGCTAATGTTTGAGTACCAATATGAATTTTCGCTTTATGTTATTCATATAAATATTGTATTATTTTTACAATTGAATCTCTTTAATACTGGAACTTCACCGTAGTACTTTATATTTATGTATATATTTTGTTGTTGTTGTTAGTTTTAAGATAGATAGATAGCGGGAAAATAGTTGTCGTATTCTTTACAGTTATCAAACAGTGTTTCGATTTAATGTTATATTGCTTTATATCATTGATTTCAATTGGTTGGCGAATAAAGATCAAACATGATTTTTAAATTAAAGTCGGAAATATACACATACTGAACTTATTTCATTTAAAAACTTTTAAACCAAAAATAATTTCAGATTGTAAGGAGCTTACATTTCAAAAATAACACGATGTCCTTTTGTTTGACATCTGATGAGTAAAACAAAGTTTAATTAATTCACTATTGAGTTTTAACATCTTTCCTTAGGTGATGAAGGGTAATTTATCACTATACTTAGTGTTTAGCACAAAATTACATGTTTTAACTGCTTACTAAGAGTTGAATCAATTAAGCAAACTCACGGTTAGCTTGATAATTACAATTTATAAGGTCAGAGACCAATTAATAAAATTAGTAAAGTCAAACATTAAAATTTTATTTGAACAAATGAATTTGAATAACCACAAAACTAAAATTGATACAAGTGAACTACAACAATTGTTTATTCAATCCTAACATTAAGTGATTTCAATCAAAATAAAGTTAAACAACTAACAGTAAAATATACAGTACTGAGGATTGTATATAACATCGTAATTAATGCTGTTCGACAATATTATAATAAGTGGAATTAAATCGCATTGTGAATACAAAGGGGGTTTGTTAGAGTTTGTGGACAAAGGACAGATTAATATTATGAAATGTTTACTTCTGTAGTGCCTTGCAATACACCACCTAATTGTTTACTCAGTGACACAAAACATGAAAAACAAAATTGAAGTGTCTTTCTAACGGACATTTGGATGAACTGGTTGGTATTCTTCTTCCCGAAGGATACGAAGGAGAGGGTATATAAGTAAACCTAATAAATTTCTATATGGACTGAAGCAAACGCCATATCAGTGGAACAAAAGAATTGTTGACGTCCTAACCAAAATGGTTTAAATCTATTAATAACAGATAAATCAGAGAATTCAAAAATGAAATGGTAATGATAATGGTGACGGCAAAGATAAAGATAACGACAAGGGCAACGACAACGACAACGACCACGACGACGACAACGACAACGATCACGACAACGATAACGGTAGCGATAACGATAACGATAACGATAACGATAACGATAACGATTTTAGGTTTGGATGTGTCAGTGTCTACTCTTCCACTCAATCGTAAATAATTTTTTCTACGGCTACCCTAAAAAATGCACAAAAAAACGCAAAATGGTTTTTGCGCTTTGATTAACCTGCGTAAAGTAACATCTTTACACATTCTTGTTGATAGTGTAGCTAGATTAATCAACCAAGGAAGATGCGAGATATGAAGAGGGAGATTCACAAATAGCAGAAACCTAACTACAAACCTTATCGGTAAATCCTCAACCTCCTTGCTCCACAAAATGGTTCCTTGGGTTTTTCAGCTTCATCAACGAACAAACGATACATGATATTGTGAGTTGTACGAACCAACAAATCGAGGAAGCAACACATGAATGGGAAAAGTCTTCTTATTATCAACCTTCAAGACGAGACCGGTGTTGATATATTTCGAGTAACTATGGTACAAATATTGTTCGAATTTTTATTCACACGTTTGCAATTTGACAAAAGGAAAATCACGTACAAAACGTGAAATTGACAAGATGTCATAATAAAAAATTTACTGAGAATTGCAAAATGATTATTCACCTGCTTAATATTTGACTAGTGACGAAAAATTACAGGCTTTTAAGGCAAATGTCCATTTCGGCAATACATGCCGAATAAGCCGGCTAAGTACGGTATCAAGGTTCAAGTCTTGATGGATGCCCAGACTCATTATTCGGCAAACATGGAGGTCTGCTTGGGTAAGCAGCCTAATGGTCCGTATGCTGTGAGTAATAGTCCTACTGATATTGTGAAACGGCTCGTCAGTCTAATCATGGTACTCACAGGAACATAACCTGTGACAATTAGTACACAAATTGTGACTTGTTTGAAAAGAACCGTAAAAATGATGTTCTAACAGGAGAGACTTTACAATCCGAAAGAATAAACGAGAAATCCCTAACAAATTTTTGAACGAACGCAATAGATCAATAAAATCAAGCGTTTTTGACTTCCAAGAAGGTTACACTATCGTATCGTACGTTCTGAAAAAAGCTAAAATTGTTCTGCCTTTGTCAACCTTTCATCAGGGTGGACACTGTAGATGATTACGAAAATAAGCTACCTGAGATAATTTCATTTTAGAATTTAACAAAAGGTTAGTGGATATAGTTGATAAATTGTCAACATACATCGTCATGGCCGCAATAGCGTTTCCAAGGGTGTTCAATTCTCTGATTAGAGATTGATTAGTTGGGGTTTAATGTGAGGTACGCCGTCACTCGTACCAATTGTAGACTATTCCTCACAACCCTGTTGAGTAATTGAATAAAGATGAGATTCATTCAAGAACTGATTTATTCGATAATATTTACACTTTATATACAATGTTTTTACATGACGTGTTTTATTATTTGACCTAGTTAGTAGGTCATGTTTTATTCTTTTAAGCGCCTTTTGTGCTTACTAGTTATAATGCATATCGTATATGTGTAATTTCAACCTTACACACTTTTGTATAGCACAATTTGTCGCAATAATTAACCTGCTCTATATACAGTTTTGCTTGCTATTCGTTTTACACATTTCTTAATTGTCAATTCTATTATTACTCAACCTATTACTAAATATAAAATTACTAAAATTATTAACATTATTAAAATACCCTGTTTAATCTGGAAGATTAAACATCCTGAGGCCGAAGTTCATGTTCAATTGCAGATTGAACATTCTGCCGCGACGAGGTGGTTGGGATGGTGTAAAGTTGTTCCATCTGGAATCTTTCTTCCATCTTGGTACCTTTAGTTCTTCTATAGCTTTTAATTTATCCCGGAACTTCACCCATTTTGCTATGTTGTCAGGTACTTTTGATCCCATTTGATTGCGCTTATCCATAATTCTTGTATTATTAGTTTGGCTGTTATGGTTATTGGACTGACCCACCCTAGCGGGTCGAAGATTTTGCTGTTTCTGAAAGTATGCTTCTTTTTTAATGCTTTGTTGTTGACTGCTACCTTGAATTGAAAGCTGTCTTGATCTGGTAGCCATCTCACCTAGGATTTTCTTGTTTCGTCTTGGTTGATATCCAGTGGTTCCGATGTTTCTTTTCTTCTTTCCATAGTTCTTTGTGGTTTCCTGCCCATTTTCTTAACGTAAACCCTCCTTTCGCTGATAATGTGGTTAATTCTTCCTGTAACGTTTTTGCGTCTTCTATTGTTGTGGTTCCAGTTAACAGGTCGTCCACGTAATAATCTTTCAGTGTTACTGCTGATGCTTGCGGGTAATTGTTTTCTTCATCTTGGGCTAGTTGCTGTAATGTCCTTACCGCTAGGTAAGGTGCGGAAGCTGTTCCATATGTCACGGTTGTAAGTTGGTACTCTTTGATTGGTTCCTTGGTGTGGTTCTCCACAGGATAGTGTGGTATTTGTAATCTTCTTTGTCAAGTTTGATTTGACGGTACATCTTCTACGTCAGCCATGAGCACGTAGCGATGTTTTCTCCATCTTACTAAGAGGTCCCATAGATCCTGTTGTAATCTTGGCCCTACGTGCATCATCTCGTTTAAACTCTTCCCGTTGAGTCCTTAGATGATGCGTCAAACACTATCCGCAGCTTGGTCGTTGTATTAGTTTCTTTCACAACTGCCTGATGTGGTATGTATACCCTGTCTTCATTTGGGTTGGTGGCTAGTTTCATGTGCCCTAGTTGGAGGTATTGTCCATGAATTTTTGTAACCTGTCTTCAACTTGTTGTCTTTTAAAATTTCTTCTCTAGCTGTAGTAATCTTGCGACTGCCAATGGTCTTGAGTTTTCCAACGTGTCTGGATCTTTTTGAATGGTATTTTTGTGTAAGTTCCATCCGGGTTCCTCACCGTGGTTCGTTGGTAATGTTCTTCACACTCTTCATCTTGTTGGACATTTCCACTGCCCTTGGAATTTCCTCGAGTTCCCAAAATTTTTCTAAGTGCATTTCTTCTTCCCGTGACACCATACTAACTATCGTCACTTCTTCTTTTTAGGATTGTAGATCTGCCCTGACAAAATCCATCCTAATTCTGAGTTCTGACCTAATACGTCGCCTGTTCTTTTTACCCGTCTAGTATTAACTTTGCGTAATCTTCAGCTCCCAGAAGCACATCTATTGGCCCCGGTTTATCGAGTGTGGATCTGCCAATATTTGGTTTGTCCACTGGCTGTTGTCGAACTTGAATTGCTTCATGGGAAGATTCTCCGTGATCTTGTTTAGCACTATAACTTCTGTGGTTAGTGAGAAGGTACTTGGATGTAAAGGTTTTAATTGGATATTTATTTTGAGGTTGCCTTGGTTGGTGTAGACCTCCTAAACCGCTGATCTCGGCGTGTACTTTTTCCTTGGTAGTTTTAATAGTTGTGCCGACTCTTCTGTAATGAATGATGCCTGTGACCCTGGGTCGATTAATACTCGTAACATTGAAATTACCGAAGATGTCCTTTATTCTGATAATTGCTGTTCTAATAAAACTTCTTTTTTCTATTTTCGGGCTGCTTGTTTCTTAACTTCTTTGGTTATGCGTGCTGCCGATTTTGTTTGCTGGTGTGTTGCAGGTTTTTGTATTCCTGGTGCAGTAATGTGTGGTGCGGGTACTGACACGTTGTGCACCCCGTATTGCGTGGCATCTGATGTTGGAACTGTGGTCCATGCAATTGAAACATAGACGTTTTTCTCTCACGAATGTGATCCTGGCTTGTGTTGACAACCCTTTGAACTTGATGCAGTCACCCAACTTGTGATATTGGTTGCAGTAGACGCATGCTTGCCGTTTATTCTGCCACTGGGGTTCCATTGGGGCTGTCCTCGTGTGGTAGTATGGTGTGATTTTCTTGCCTGGGACATCGCTTCCATTGACTGGAATCTTAGTTTGAGGAATTCCATTACTTCCTCCATTAGTGGTATTTCATTTGGTGCTTTCAGCGATTGTTCGAAAGTTTGTTTGTCTCTGCGTCCCATTTTCTTGCTACTATGTGAACAATAAGAGGACCCCAGGAGGCTGTTTCTACTCCTAGGTTCTTTATTGCTTCCAGACACTCATAAGTGGTGTCATGCAGACGCCTTATTGCACCTGCATCTTGCTCTTGGATGGTGGGAAAGTCTAGAATTTTGTCTATTAAAACTTTTACCATTAACCGTTTGTTGTTGTATCTGCTCTCGAGAATTTCCCATGCTGTTTTGTAATTGCATTCTGCTATTTGAAGGTGTTGGATTAGTTTTGATGCTTCTCCTGTGACGTTGCTTTTAAGGTACTGCATTTTTTCTATTGTTGTCACCGTTTTGTTGGAGTGTATTATTTTCAAACAGTCTTGGAATGTCATCCAATTTTCATAGCCACCGCGAACACACAACGACAACTATATCGGCACTTAGTAGTTATCTACGATAACGATAACGATAACGATAACGATAACGATTTTAGGTTTGGACTTCAGTGTCTACTCTTCCACTCAATCGTAAATAATTTTTCTACGGCTACCCTAAAAATGCAAAAAAACGCAAAATGGTTTTGCGCTTTGATTAACCTTGGTAAAGTAACATCTTTACACATTCTTGTTGATAGTGTAGCTAGATTAATCAACCAAGGAAGATGCGAGATATGAAGAGGAGATTCACAAATAGCAGAAACCTAACTACAAACCTTATCGGTAAATCCTCAACCTCCTTGCTCCACAAAATGGTTCCTTGGAGTGGTTTTAGTCTTCATCAACGACAGATAGCTAATACATATAGATTTACCATTTAGTTGAGTTGTCATGACTCTATCCATTGAATTCGTAGGACTATGCTACTCCACCATGTTTGCAATGGAAATCTTCTATGTACTGTTCAACCTCAACCGATCTCGGTGTTGATATATTCTCGAGTAACTTGCAATTTCATATTGGTGCCAATTTGTTATTTTCTTTCAGCTTAGTTTGATGTTTCTATTTATAAAGGAAAATTCTACCCAAACGTGAAATTGACAAGATGCTTAAGGCGTAAACCTTATATTTACAGAGTAACTGTGTCAAATATTGCGATTTTATTCACTGCTGTGTTTTGATATCTCAAAGAATTAATTTTACAGGTTTCAGAATTGTCCATTTCGGCAATTATGCCGAATAAGTGTAATGGCAAGGTTCAAGTCTTGATGGATGCCCAGACTCATTATTCGGCAAACATGGAGGTCTGCTTGGGTAAGCAGCCTAATGGTCCGTATGCTGTGAGTAATAGTCCTACTGATATTGTGAAACGGCTCGTCAGTCTAATCATGGTACTCACAGGAACATAACCTGTGACAATTAGACAATTGTGACTTGTTTGAAAAGAACCGTAAAATTGATGTTCTAACAGGAGACTTTACAATCCGAAAGAATAAACGAGAATTTAATCAAATTTTTGAACGAACGCAATTGATCAATAAAATCAAGCGTTTTGACTTCCAAGAAGGTTACACTATCGTATCGTACGTTCTGAAAAAAGCTAAAATTGTTCTGCCTTTGTCAACCTTTCATCAGGGTGGACACTGTAGATGATTACGAAAATAAGCTACCTGAGATAATTTCATTTTAGAATTTAACAAAAAGGTTAGTGGATATAGTTGATAAATTGTCAACATACATCGTCATGGCCGCAATAGCCGTTTCCGGAAGGGTATGTATGAAATATTGGCCGTCATTCCGAAATTACAAATTATTGTGTAGTACCGTACATCTGAAATGTAGTATAAATTCAGGCAATTGAACTTGATAAAGCATAAATTCTTGGGGAAGCTTTTCTCCAGTAACGTTTTATTTTGTCTTTCACGTATTTGGAAAGTATTCGAAATTTGCATAAATAGTAATCGTAACTAGTAATAGTAAGTTTTTTCTTAAAATAAAATAAAGTTTTGGGTGATTCATTAAAGTTTAGATGAAGCTTAAAATTAAAATGTCATTTACGTATTGGTATCAATAGTTAGTGGAACACTTTTTATTAATTTGTTTGAGAATGAATAGTTCTTGTATAGATAAATGTTCTCGTTATTTTAAATGTTGGTGGATTTTGTTAAATGGATTTGAAGTTTGCATTGTGTAAAATTATATTAAGTATAAAATTGTTATGTTGTATGGGTTGTATGGTACATCTTTTGTGGATTTAATTTGTATCCGTCAAACTGTCGCCTTTTCTTTTCACTAAGATTTTAGTCTTAAACAAAGAGTTTGGATTTTATATACGTTGTTTTAAGCTTCGATATAGAAGAGTTTCGTTATCATATTACACAGGTACCTTTTGGGAACGCAATTTTGATGAATGATGAAATTTTTTCAGTTCGGATCACGAATTCAATTCGTTTTTGACGCTATTCAAAATTTGAAGTAGTAAATTGTTGTGATTGGTTAATGAGCATAGTAGCGCGATGTTATAGAAGATGGCGACTGAAAAAGGTTGAAAGCAGTCTTGTTAGGGATGCCGTAGTGCCAAGGCTCTTGTTGCTGCCGAACACACGAATATTTGTTGGTTTGGTGGTAGTGAATTATTTACCCGCATTTCGGGAGGCTTAGTGAAGTAGTTCCATTACCCTTAATTTTGTGGATTATTCAGTGACTTCGTTCCTCCCGAAATAGTTTACCGTTGTTGATGTCGAGCAATAACAGTTTCTCGTCCAGGGAGTGGAATTCGGTGTTGGATAAGTGCCGCTTATTCATTCCTTTTAGAGTTCCATCGCATCTTGTGTGCGGATCAATACTAAAATAAGCTTTTTAATATTTTAAATTGCATTTAATTAGAGCAAAGTGGAAGCATACATATTAGTGTAACGTACAACCACTCGTAATATCAATCAAAACGCACTGGGAAGGGAATCATTCACGAACTGGATCATACTTTGAGTATCGAGCGTAGTTTCAACTTCTATTATATTGCAGAGGCCGCCGTAGAGGTCATCCTCTGGATTTCAACCAGGTGTCTGCATACCAAAGAGGCTATCCCAAAGCTAAGGAACATTTTTTTTGCTGTGGTTGACAAGGTTTAACAAGTTCTTGTGTGTATTTTATTATTTTCTGGTTGTATGTATAAACGGTTGAATACGCCTTCTTCTGAGATTAACTTCTAATATTTTATCGTTTAAATTTGAATGCAAGCGTATTCATCCGTATTATAATCCAAATTTATCTAAGTGTTTTTTTTCATTTGTTTTACTGGCGAATTTATATCGAAATTGTATGTGTCGAAGGAGTTAGGAGGAGAGAAATTGATTTCTTAAAACCATTTTTGGCATATGAATCAGTATTACAATAAATTTCAGTAAAGGCAGACATTGAAACTAGCTAGTATCACCGCCTATTAAGAAAACTAGGTGATTTCATTGAATAGAATGATTTGATTTATCTAACAATTGTGTTGACATCTCGATGGGGATGTTTTTTGTCACTATTCATAATACATATCTTTAGGTTAATGTACTTATTGTGTTTTTTCTTAAAATGTAAACCCATTCATTGTTCAGCATATTTACGCACATTTTAAGTTTTTATTTTTTTATGAGATTGAGTCATTGAATTAACGTCATTATGTTTGTGTTTATCTGAAGTAAAGTAATTACGTTCGAAAGATATCATTGATTATTGAATTATAACGTAATTTTTAAGTTAATGCGTGATACTATTTTCTTGAATTTGAGCATACTTGATGGCGCATTGATTTAATTATGAATGGTTGTAAATTGATTTCCTTTCTTGGAAGAATAATGTTATGGAATATCAGATTTATTAAATAAAGTAAGATAACAACAGAATTATCGTTTTTTATCAGATTAGTGATTGATTTTTGCGACACACAAATATTTAAGATAAGCGTGCGAGAATTTTGTAGCCCTTCAGGTATATCGAAGACCTGCTGGTCCCAGCACCACCTGATTTGCCGAACAGGTAAGCGAGTTTTATTATTTCTTATGGCGAAGCTGTGTATTTTTCCGAATTTAGATACTACATCCCGATATCGACGTTTATTAAATTTTAGGTTTCTATACATTTTTGATGGTGTTTGCTTATTTTTGTTGTAACGTATTTTTCGTTTTAAATTATGTAATTAATTAACACTTTGATCAGTTATTTTTGGGTATTTCAGCCAATGATTCTAGCGCTAAGTTTATGGAAATGTTTAATGAGTTTTGATTTTATTTTAGCAATTTTGTAGCTTCTGTATGAAGCTTGCAGCATTAACTAAGAACCTCACCCACACCACTGAACTATTCCGTGTGCACATATTGCCTTTCTGGGCTGATTCTCGAATAGTATTTGGCCTGAAACAAAGATGTTAAATAGTTTCACGTGTCATATAAATTAACCCGACATCCGTCGGGTTAATTTATTGCCACTTAGAGGATAACCAGATTTGTGGAAGTGTGTTTTTACCATTGTTTTCAAAGCTGTATAATCTCTAACATAATCAAACTACTGCATGGTTTAATTATTATTAGTTTAATTAATAAAAAAATAAGTTTAAGTTGCTGTCGTAGAAAAAGTATAGTGTACAACACGTTTGAAAACCACTCTTCACGCTCGTATGACTTATGGCACTCCACTATGGCTCGTGTCACCAAACCGTTATACTCGTCTAAAAATTGCGCTTTTCAAAACTTGTGATACTATATACTATTATACTATTCTAACTGCATTAAGACAGGCCACGTAATAAACAAAAAATAAAAAAAGAAAGAAGTGCTAGATAATCATAGTAATATTAACTTAGGGCATGAATACACAATGTAACAAGCGCTGCTTATAAGTTATTGTCCAAAGGTAGTCGGCAAATGTTTTTGAATTCCATTCCAGTGTGAGTCCATAGTTGTTTGATTTATGTACAATGATATAGCAAATACAGTGTATATCTTATTAATATTTCACATGTAGTCTTTTTTCCTCTTGCTTTATTTATTATGAAAGCGCTGCCTTTCGTTATTTTTAGTATAACTAAAAAATGTTAAATCAAATAGATGACTGGTTTTATTTGTGTTTTACCATCTGTTGAGATTAAAAATCTTTAATCCCTAGGAGTAAAAGTAGCACTTTAGTTCTTAGAATAAACTGTACCAACATAATTTTGTACAGCCCTTAGAGTTCTATAAGTACTTCTACACCCATGGCTACAAATTTTAGCTACTTAACAGTTTGAGTAATAACTAGAAGGTTTTGTGCCTTATGATCGGTCGTAGATTAAAGTGGGCCAGGTTCATAAAATTATCGATTTGCCTTATTAACCAAAAAATATTTACATGTACCTAGATATGTTCGCTTTAAAATCGGGGTTGCTTCTTGCTGAAACTAATTATTAAATACTCGGACGCCAACTTGTTTTTAAATATGGAATAAAGAAGTAAACCATTATACAGTACAGTTAATAGAAAATTTTTACAATAACAAATTTTATTACACAACCTGTATTTAATTATAAACTGAAACACCTTAATGCTAATTTTAGTAACGTTATAACCTAATGAATAATAAATGTTGTGAGTAATTAATGGAATCTGAATACCTAATTCTTGGTCACACTGTAGATAACGAAATGGTTGCATGCTGGGTCAGCGTTTTGGAAAACTGTTGCGCAATATTACTTCAGGGTTGAAATAAATCTGGATTTGTTTGATTTATAATTCCCAAATGAATAAAGCTCGCTCTTGCTCAATCGTACTAATACCGTAAATTGGATTAACGGTAAAATAATTAATTGCGTAAAAGTAAAAATTAAAAAGTAAAAGTAAAAGTGCAAAAGTACAACACTTTATAAAAAATATTTAACAGAGCAAAAATTGATGCTCTTGTACCTTTCAGTATCGCACAAAAACGACGCTACCAAAAAGGTCTTTGCGTACGAGTTCGAATTAAAATAATTAAATGCATGTTTTTATGCAACTAGATTTGCAACACACGCTGCACGAAATGCACGTTAAGTTGCTTACATAGAGCTGAATCGTTAACAACACGTTCGAAGTTTGTTACAAACTTCATTTCTTTAATTTACTTTTTATTTCATTAAACCAGCGTGAAAGAAAACGTATATTGCTCAAGCTGCAAACGCTGGCGTTACTCGCTTCTAAACCACGCTAGGCCTAGGGTCTCGCTATTTGTCGTGCTTATCTGTATAATATTAACCCCTTGAGTCCCATGAATCCAACGGTGGCATCATGGAATATTTGTCCCTATATACCAATGATGCCACATGTGGCATCACATTGTATTGTTAAATAAAAAGTGGGTATTGGCGTTGCAGTTTACTCTACTGAATTGGTATATGACGAAAATTAATTAGGAAGGGATTAGCGACGCCTAAAATTTCCAGTTATGTGCTGAATAGATTCTGTTTGAGCCGTTAGTTGGAACCCTGACGCAGGCTACTTACGTTGGCTTGGAGGTTAGGTAACGTGGTTTGGCTATTTAAAGAGCATTTGTGTTTTAATAAAATTATGAGTGAAAGTGATTCGTCGTTTCTTGACGACAGTGACGCCGATCCAGATTTTTTACCGGGCATCTCTAGTGATGATGATAATATAAGTGACAGCGATGTAGATGCTGAAAATGAACTGCCAGTGCCCATAGGTATGGGAGATTTTCAAGTAGTGCTTGATCCTTTTCAGGTATATGATTGAGACAAATGTAACGTGGGTATCTATCAATAATACTTTTACAGGATAAACGAGACACAGAATTGACTAAATTTGAACCTCGGTTTTATGGTATTCACCCTGCCATAGAAACAGAAATTTTTAAATGTGCTAGAGAATGTTTCGAAGCTTTTATGTCAAATACGGTTATGAAGAATTTGTGCAAATGGACCAATGAACGTGCCTCTATGTATTTGGAAAATACAGGATCTCTTCGTGTACATAATTTACTTTGGAGGGAAGTCAGCGTAGCTGAAATGTATGTGTTCGTGGTATTTTGTTTGTTTATGGGAAGTATCCTACAATTCATGAATACTGGAACCAAAAATCATTTTTATTTGGTGGACCAAGATTGTTTACATGTAACATAATGAGTCGAAACAGATTTTTTTCAATTCTGAAGTTCCTGCGATTCAGCAGTCCTAGAGCGTATGTACAAAATCGACCACTTACTCGCGTTACTATGTTCTTTGCTGCTTTACGAGAGAACTGCATGAACCTAATCGATGTTGGAGAAACAGCTGCAATAGATGAGTGTCTTCTTTTATTCAAAGGTCGACTTCATTTTCGTCAATATATAAAAAGTAAGCGTGCACGTTTTGGCTTGAAGCTTTTTTGTCTATATCCAAGCGATCCTGAGCATAGAGGGTATACCTATAACTTTAGTCTGTATATTGGAAAAGATATATACCATTTAGAGCACATCCCCAATTCGCAATATTTATCCATCTCCGAAAAAATTGTAGTTCATCTTTTTCAAAATCTATTGGATGAAGGTCGCGAGGTTATTGTGGACAATTGGTACATGTCACTAAGATTAGCTGAATTTATGCTTCAACGGAAGACCTATATTACAGGCACACTCACAACCAGAAGAGGTGTCCCAGGTGAATTAATTGCAGTCCCTCTTCAACCTGGACAGTCCTGTTTTGTAAGAAAAAACGACATGCTCATTGTGCGATATAAAGATAAAAGAGAAGTGTATGTACTAACTACAAAATTGACGGCAGGTTCTGTAGACAAAATCCGTTATGAAAAAGGTCAAGCCAACACACTGAAAAAACCAGAACACATCGATCACTATAATCAAAATATGGGATCTGGGGATGCAGTCGATCAGGATATCGAACCGTATGACTGTGCGCGCAAAAATTATTCGTGGTTCAAACAATTGGGATTGCTTATGATACAAAGAATGGTATGCAATGCAAAAGTATTATACAGTCAATGCAACAACAAACCAACATGCAGAATGTTAGATTTTGAAAAAATACTTTGCGAAGAATTATTGACTTATTACAGTGACAAATATAAGGAAGAAAAAGCTAAAAAATTTGAGAAAAGTAAAGATAGTCATGTGTATGCTAGCAACTTAAAAGAAGAGGGTAAACGTAGGAAACGCTTTTCGTGTGTCGTATGTTACAAAGACAATAAAAAAAGAAAGTATACATCAAATTACTGCGCAACATGCGAAAAAAAACCTGCGCTGTGCTCGGAGCTACATTTTGAAATGTACCATCAAGATTTATAACTGTTAGTAAATTTTGGTTTTGTTTATTACATATTTCATGTAAATTATGAATAAAAATATATCCCATATGTATTCCATATGCTTCCATGCTCATTTATTCCGTTTGTGGTAAATGTCAAATTTTTACAAAATTAATTTCTAACCCCCCGGCTGTTCCATGCTGTCTTAGTCCGCCTATGACTTTTTGACTTAAATATTTTTATAAAAAAGTCAGATATGTCCCCGTGCCACATTCAATAAAAATTCTCCTAGGTAAAAATCAAATTTTGAGAAAATAAATTTATAATCACAGTCCCCTTTTTTAATCCTTTAGTACGCCTCTGACTTTTTTCAATAGTTTATTATGCTACAAAAGTAATCCCCATACTATATGTAAACAAACATACTGTTCAAACATCAAATCTTATCAACTTTATTTTTTAGTAAATCTGGTATATCAGTGCATACTCAGATATCAGACCTGGGACTCAAGGGGTTAACGTTGGAACGAGCTAAATAAACTCGTACTCACGATAATGATAATAATTTACCTAGAATGTCAACACAGTTACGTTTAGTTGAGCTAAATAGGTTTCAAGCGATTTTAAACGTATTTACAGTAATTTTTCATGAGGCAGAGTGCGAAAGCCACGTGCATTTTTCATTTGTGCATAATGCACGTGGTAGCCAATATGATCCCACTTTGACTCATCTCACAACTGAACGGTCCCGTTGAGGGTCGCATGTTTAACAGTTGTGTTTTGAAGCCTACATTTTCTATTATCAGGTAAGTCGAGCTTTTTGTGTAATTTGGTCAGATCTTCTATGAGTGAGTTCTGGATCTTTCCATAGTTTTAAGAAATAATTAACACGTATAAATTGAATAACAGATCTTATTCAACTTTGTTCTGTCAAAGCCACAGTTTGAAAATTAAACGGTGAGTTGGTCTATAGTGGATCAGTGCCACATGGTTAACAGTAGATAATGGCACACTGTATACTTAACATTTTACATTTGATTTTTTAACGATAAATATTGCTAATTTTATTGCCGAAGATACATCGAACAAAAATGTGTAACAATCCATTTTGACTTGTATTAAAATATACCGTAATTTACGTTCTTCGTTCATTTAGTTGTAAATATAAGAAAAAAGTTTTAATTATTAATGAATTATAAGTATGTGGTAGGCAACTTAATTTGCGTTTTGGTGTAACTTAAGTACATATCTTTTTAGGGGTTTATAGTTCTATATCTTTGACTTAATTTTTTGCGCATATCTGTTCGCGCACCGCTATATCACCAGATATCTAAGCGTACTTTCGAGCATTACTTGATGAACCTTATGTTGATTAGGAAGCCATTTTTGGGTTTCCACCTGAATTTTGTGAAAAGTGCCATTGATTTAATGGTAAGGTACATTTAACTCGCATTATATCAAAATTTAAAACATTTGATTTTTGCAGGCACTTTTACTACATTTAATACTTTTACTTTTGTCATTTTTACCACTTTTGGCATTTTTGATGCTTATGATTACAATTTTGCAAGTAATTCAGATCTATATTTAGATCCCATTTTTTATTTGAACTTTCGAGAGAATGCAATAAACATTGGATTGTTCAAATTTCATGAAGTTAAATTTATAAGAAGTAAAATTCATCTTTGGTATGGTTTACAACGTACAGCATTATTATTACGAGATATTGCGCAATATTGGTGCAAAGATTACATCACCTTTGGTTTACATTTACGTATTTGTTTAGATACCAGATGTTATTAAAAAGTTGTGTACAAAAGTTTCGAACAGGTATTTATATCCGTAATTTAGCTATTACAAATAGTTTTTAAGATATATTTTATATAATTCTAAATTTAAATATTTAATAAACATAGTTTGTATATTTTTTTATTTTGACACTGTGGTGAATTTTTTATTGTATACTCGGTTTAGTTATTCCGAGCATATTCAAAAAATAACTTGGCGTCCGAGATCATTTTTATTAATGTTACATTGCAGTTACTATATTTACGTTAAGTGGAAATAACCAATAAGAAATTTGTGGTAATTAAGCAAATCAAAAGATTGAACCGGCCTACTTTAATCAAGCGACTGGGACAACGGCATCATCTTTATTGAGTGTTTTGGATTTCTGGTTAGTTTAACGATTTGTTTTGAGAACATTTACACCAATTAATTTATTAAATTATTTACAACATTTCATTATAAATGTTGGAGAAAATGGTTGGCAAACACACATGCTTAGAAAATTGGAGGCTTAAAGCCTTGCAAGAGCAACAGGTTTTAAGAAAGAGACTGACAAAACATCTTTCGACAATTTAGAAAAAGTACTCTAACGTAGTCTATCTTTCGCCAACAGAACTCGGATATGCAACTGAAACTAAACAGAACTGCAACAGTGCAGAAACCCCAGAGAGTCATTAAACCACAATGGCACAACAACTTGTGCATAGCCACAAGTGGTGGACATTATGTACAACTTGTATTATCATTAGTGCCGGCGGTCAATCATTGCTATCTGTCATTATTTTTCTCCGAAAGAAAGTGAATAACAGAATGACTTTTGAGACACCACCTGGAACGCTAGTTCTGGCAACATCATCATGATGCATGACCAGTGGAAGTAATTGAGCATTTTATTACGCACAGCTACAGTGCGCTGGACAATCACACTTAAGTGTGGAAACGCTTGACTTGACAAAAGAGTTACTGATCTTACACCTTATGCTCATACATCAGCAAAAGTCAGCCCTTGGATGTACGAGTTTTAGGTTCGTTTAATAGTTATTACCACAATGCTATAAATTCTTGGTTGATGCGTAATCCAGGCTGCCCAGTTACCATATACGGTGTTGGAGAATTGATTGAAATGGCTCTTACAAAAATCATGTTACGTGTGGTTGAATTTGGCTTAGATTTTTTTTTGTTTTTAAAATTTTGAAAAACTAGCTTTTCCGTGAATTTTGTTTTGTTATAGTAGTTTTTTAAAAGGAAATGGATTTGTTCTTGAGAATTTAATTTTATGATTGCAGTAAAAGATTTTAAGAAACGTTATTGTATGACATGTTTGAGTTGTCGGTGTGTTTGTTATCGTACTTAATGTTATGAATCTCGTAACGCGGTTAAGTGGTTCTGCGCACTTAGCAGTCTATCAGTTCGGCTATAAGTAAAATTGTTAATGTAAGAGTCATTGAATGTTTAATTGAACTATTTCGAATTGTGTTATTGAGAAGAGGATGTTTGTTATCTCGATTCTAAGTAATCGATTTTTAGTTGACACATGTGGGGCTTGATGTATATTTTTCTCGCGAGAAATGTCCAATTTGCGTTTAGCATGGAACATTTGAATAGTGGTAGTTGAAGATGACGTGATGAAGTGGGTGTAAACGGGTTAGTTAGGAGTTGTGTTGCGTGTTAGATTAGAGAATAAAATGGTGAAGAAGAAAGGTGTCGCGCAGCTTCTTGAAGTTATTGTACGGTAGAATTTACCTTAGTCACTAAATGTGAGCATAAGTGATTCTTCAATTAACCTGGGGAAATATATTTTGGGTGTGTTGTGTTACGTTTTGGTTATGACGTTCCCATCGAGAAGAGATATGTTTTTTTGGAATTGCTTCCTCATCTCTTGAAGTAATTACACCTTGCTGCGACTTAGTTTATGTGAGAGAGTTTGGGTAATCTGCAGTTGAAAAGCTTGCACCGGCGTTACGTTAGTGCTCGTAGCTGATAAATAATAGTACTTGTGTAAAATTTGTACATAAAAGATTTTACTTGAAGTATACATATAAGAAGAAACCAAGTGGATCATAAACAAAGGTCATCAGTAGGTTGAAAGAACATTAATTTATTTAGTGTCTTGATTAAAACGTTATGGTCATTGCGTAGAGCTGTACTGAAGAAGAGATCTGGAACTGTATGATCCCGGTCGATTAAGAATTTAATTGAACGTAAGCCGGGTTATTTCGCATCCTGTCGCTGTGATTTGGGAGAGAAAAGGTAGACTGAAATTCTGTACAAACTTAAGGTAATTAATCATCTGTGTTTTTCTTTTTTTAAATAAAGTTGTGCATTTGTACTTAGATAAACAGATGTAAGCGCTTTTCTTGTGCACTTCCGTATGAACGCCCTTCAGACTTGTTGATTTTCACTTTATTATTTGTTTCTTTTATTGTGAATTTACATTTACGTTTTAAAATAGATGGAACTTTTTTACGTGTCTGTCGTTATGTTGGTTGAGGTAATTAAAAATTAAGGTATAAGATTATTTAGCTTTGGATTTAACCGATTAATTTTAATATTAAAATTTAAATGAAGTAGATTCCGTATCATTTTCTAGATGATTGTGGATTGATTCAGCCTAATATTCATTTATTTTCTAATTGTAATATAGAGTGTTAATGAACTTTAGGCGTATTGATTCATTATGTATTTTTCGCCCCATCTTACATCAAAACCATTATTTACGTTTCACTGAAGTTAGTAGTCAGCAATAACTTCATTATTTTTTGTTTTTTTTTTGTTTATCTGTATTTTTCGAAATTGTACAGCCTTACAGTGACGACGTGTATGATTTTGACAAAGGCTTTTAGCGCTGTTTATTTGATTATATTTTACGCTATTCTTATTAAGATTAACGTCAAGTAAAGTAAAATTTGATAAATTAACTTTGATAACCTTTACAATTGGTCTCGCAGCACGCTTACGTTATTTCTTTTTGATTACGTGCGAATATTTTGAAGCTTTTATGGATAGCACCAGCCAGCCCAGGAGCGCAATTGCTATGGATCTGGTTAATGCTGCGAAAGGTAAGCAAGGTTTGTTTGCTATTGAACATTTCTGCGGAGTACTAACGTTTATTAGTGTGCTAATTAATCCCAGATTTTTGATTTTAAACAAACTGGGGCCTTTTGATTTATGACTTTCCCTGATTTGATTTAAGTCATTGTATTCACCCTACGCGCAAAATAACATTCACCCCTACCCCCTTCCGCGTGTGTGCGTATGTGCGTGCGTGTGCGTAAGGTAGAATTTAACTGTATTTTTTCAATTCCTGAATAACGGTTAATTTTATAACAAAAGTGTAAACATATTTTTTAAAGAAAATTTTGTTTTAGGTAATTTTTGTTTATAAAGTTTTTTTAAGATAAAGCAAAATAAAAATGAATTAAATAGGATGGAAAATGCTTCAAATGTATTATAGGTATTTTACAGAAGTTTTGGAATTTGTTTTAGGTTAGCATTTAGATGTCTATTAACATCTATCTGACATGAAGTTGTAAACGTCCATCTGATACAGATTATTGTTTTTGTCTTTACAGTGTTGCCTATTTTCGTTATGAACGTAATAAAAAAGAGGTTACTTAATTATCCTAAAAACATAATAAAATTATTCCACTTTGTTGGTTGGAAGGTCGTGTGTTATTCCACACCACATATGTTTTTTTGTTTTGGTTTATATTCTTTTTGAAAAAATGTATGTTTTTTTAACTTTTAGTTTGAAAATGAGTTAGTTTTTCTATTTAAAAATATGTGTAAGAATTGTGGTCGCCGATCCACTGTGGTCCATCCCTGATCAATACTGACTCACTATGGACTAAACATTAAATATTTCTTCACATTTTCCATGTGGTACAATCTAGCGATTCTTTTACGATACATCGATAATCTTATTGTTTGTGTTACTGTACCCAAAACTTTAACAAACTTTATATATTATTTTCCGAGATGTGTGGGTTTGAAGAATTGGTGATCTACTGTCGACCACCCTAACTTGTTCTATTTAACGAAAAAAAAGTATGGTGTACCCTGAGTTTGTAGATCTTGCATAAGTAAAAATATGTTTAAATTAGTGGAATTTTACCAAATACGCCAATTATAATTGTTTTTTCTGAGTCAGTTTGTATAAGAGTGCGAAAAATTTCTTTAAGTTTGAATTCACACGAATCTGACAATTTTTGATTTACAATCAAAATTATGTTGAAAATATCCCGTCGTCAATAGCAACGGATATTCTTGGGACATTTTCTTATTGAATCCCCCACGTACTTCAATTAATTACCGGAAATTTCTTCTCGTTCACGATTGTTTTGAGAAAATTATGTATTATATAATTTTCAAAAGATTCCTGACTCGAAAAAATTTCCGGAAATAATCCAAGAGGGAGATTACACGTGACAATTTATTTTTACACACTCTGTATATAACATTCTTTTGGCAACAGTAGTTTTTATAACTTGTTGATACATTTGACCTAAAGATAGGATTTTAAGCCCTTTTTACACATAAACGACCTCGACAAAAATGTCAACAAAGTTTAAATATAATCAAAAAATAAAAGTTACAATACACATGGTCCATTCTATAGATATACTATACTTTAGGTAAATAACCTCACAACCGGATATTTAAAATTCTGTTTAGTTCTTTATACAATTTAGATTGTTATGGGCAACAAGAAACTAAGAAACTCCATGAGCAGAAAGAGTATACGAAAAAGAATGAAAAAAGCCCTCAGAATGAAGGAAATCCGGTGAGTTATAAATTTTTTTAATGAATATTACCTATTAAATAAGATTATGATTATAAGACGATTAAGAAAATAATGTAGGTTATGAACTTATGTGAACTACTCTGGTAGTTATAATATTTCCATGTATTATATCTTTTTATCTTTTCAATTTTTGAATAATGGGTTATAAGACTGCGCATTCGTGATTTGTTGGTCAAGATATTAAGTTTTAATAAGTTTTACATAAATAACCACATTTTATTTGGTTATGTTAAGTATATACAAGGTGGCTCATTATTGCGTGAAACCTTGACAACTGAACTATTATGGACTGAGAAAATTGTTAAATAAATCTGTATTTGCAGTGATGTGTACAGGGTGATTTATAAATACAGTCTAAAGCCTACTTACAAGTATTTTACTGTTACAGAGGTTACTTTAGTGGTTATTGCCATTTTAATCCTAATCATACTCTTAACACACTATCTAATTAAGAATTTATTACAATAAAGTTGTCACTGCACCATCTTTAGTTGTACAAATTGTTGACCTAGTATACAGGGTGTATCTAAGTTCAAGTTTACTACATCGCTACACTTCATTTTCTATTAAGCGAATGACTATGAACATTTATTAATAATAGTCTTATTATAAAAATTGAAGTTGCAGTAGATCTGAGTTCGTTAATGGTTTTATATACCATTACAAGGTTAAATAGTAGCTATACTAGCTCTTACGAGCAAATGAGCAAATACAATCACTGTTATAACTTTCGTATTACGATAGCGCTACTTCAATTTACCTTACATGAACACAGTGATGACTCGTGAGAAACCAAAAATGCTAGATTTGCAGATTTGGTAAAATAACACTTTCATTATTAAGTTTACGACGTGATCATTAATTTTATCTTTGAACAATGGAGCATTTCATTGCATACCCAATATTTGTGTGATTCTATTTGTGACTATTAAACAATGCTTGAAATGATTAGAAATTATAATTTTTAAGACGAATGGTTGTGGTCATGTCGTAATTGTTGATCTTAAGACAACAAAAATCATCTTCCACACATATCAATGATCTGAAAAGATGTTAGTTTCTGATGTCGAGTTTGATCATTGAGGAATTTTAAACGAGACCAACTAGATAACATTTAGTGTATGTAACCTTAAAAGCTGTTCTGATGTGGAAATAGGTTACCAGGCAACCCTACTCAGTTAAGACACCGTTACTTACCCAATACTAAAACCTTTTACCATCAAGTAACAAGATTGAATTTTATGTTAATTGGGCTAGTCGGCCCATTTTCACAGTTTTTTCGCTTTTTAACGAGACGTTTCCGAAGCGGATTCTACTTCATCATCAGACTGTCCTAAGAAGGACTGTTTTTCGCACTTGAGTCGGATTTTTTCTTTACTACTGTACTTGGTACCTTTGACCTACAAGTCTGACACATTTACCGCTGAGCCACTGAGTAATCCAATATATGTTTTTTAGAACTTTTTCGTGGTTGCGCAGTAGTTTATTGCGCATATTGCGCCGGTGTATTGCGGTTAGGCTCTTCTATGTATGCTCTGCCGCATTAGTATGGCGTTGAGGGACGTTAGGTGGTTCTCCTCTAGTGCTAGCTTGTTTATGGATGTTTCAAACTTTCTGAAAAGTTGTTAGAATTCGGGGCCGTACTGAGTTACTAATTCTGTATTGTAAGTGTTTTTGTAACTGTGGTTTCATATATTAATTGGGTTAGTCGGCCTATTTCTACAGTTTTTTCGCTTTTTAACGCGACGTTTCGGAAGCGAGAAGAACTATTTTTCGCACTTGAGTCGGATTTTTTTCTCAAGCACTTGACTATTCTCAGATTCGAACTTGGTACCTTTGACCTTCAAGTCTGACACCATTACTGCGGAGCCACTGAGTAATTTCATCCAATATATGTTTTTTAGAATCTTTTATATATCTTTTTCATGGCTGCACAGTAGTTTACTCTTTTCTCAGAGATGTGACCTTGGAATGGGGGGAAACGGTTACTTGTGTTGGGTGACGGCTCCCCTGTCTTGGGAAAGGGCTATCTGTCTTTGGGGACCGGATCCGGTTCTTAGGAAAAACTACCTTGGTGGTTTAGGACAGTAGTATGAGCCCACGTGAGCATAATCCTTTATTACAATTTAGTCAATATAAGAACTTTGAATCACCTTTGACCCTGAGGTGTGTAAAATATCCTGCGCAAAACCAGGAGCTTATTTTTGACCTGAATCACAGAGGTCAATGAACTTTGCTGGGGGGGCATAACCTTGAAATCGATAACCTTGAAAAGATCAATGAACTTTGACTACTAGCATACACAATAATCTGTAATAGAATACCCCAGTAGGTGACCTTGACAATAATTGTAATAACTAACCCCTACATACCAATTTTTAACTGGGAATGCTCATAACCTTGAAGAATATCCAAGAATTCCATGCACCTACAACGAGCTTAAAAAGTATTTAATACCCCCGACCTTGACACTTGTAATAAATGAACTAACACCTCGACCCGGTCAAGAATTGCTTGTGACCTTGAGCACTGTGAAGTAGCTCACCTTTGGCCTACGTAAATCCCAGACAATTGAGTCATGCAATTTGAGGTACTTACTTCAGAAGTCTATGAACTAATTTCCTGCTACGTGGCCTTGAAATTTCCCGACAAATTAATCCATGACTTGGTGCCCTTGAAAATTTCCTGCCACACAGGACCTTAATTCGCCCAAATTTCGAGAATTTCTTGGTGACCTTGAACATTTCCTGTCACGTAGTCCTGCAGACTAACTTTGATGCAGAGAACGTGTGCTTGACCTCGAAAACCTTTGACTTTGGCGTGGGGAATGTGAGTCCCCATACCTTGAAGAATATATGCAAGAAATGTGTGTACACAATGACCTTGACCTTGAAAAACGAGAAAATGTCTTTGTACACAAACAACGATGGTGACCTTGAAGAATATGCGAGTATACAAAAGGTCAATGAACTGGCAACGCCGAATGACCTTGAGGCAGAGGCCAGTGAACCTTCGTGACATAGACCTACCTCCCCGAACGGAGGTCAGAAGGCTAATATATATATATATATATATATATATATATATATATATATATATATGTTGATATACACATGACCTTGAAGTTGAGTAATTTAACCTCACTTTTGAGACGTTGCAACACTGTAAAGTGGTCTATAAGTGAAGTATCTATACTGCTACTCGTGTGTACGTGTGTGGGCGTGTGCGTAGGTGCGTATGTGTGTGCGTACGTGAGTGCATGCGCGAGCACGCGCGTGTGGGGTGTGGATGTATGTTAGTATCCACGATACGTCCAGAACGAAAACACTTACGTACTTAAAATTTTGTATCTAAGTTTGTTTTTATTTTGCTTGCAGCTGATTAGATTTTTGGAGAATTCCAGCGGCGGAGAGGAGAGGTTTATTAGGAGCAGTTTTTTTTGTTTTTATCAAATAT
This sequence comes from Vesta saturnalis, assembly GCA_036346205.1. NCBI lineage: Eukaryota > Metazoa > Arthropoda > Insecta > Coleoptera > Lampyridae > Vesta > Vesta saturnalis. The sequence goes on along the minus strand of JARFJB010001486.1, from coordinate 248,830 downwards.
TTCTAAAACAGCTGCATATTTCAAAGATATAAAAATACCTAGCTATAGACCTTAAACAGATTGATTAATTATGTTCTATGCAATTTTTTGATATGACGCGTAATTTAGCGACAAAAAAGTCCTAAAGTAGAATTTAAGTGTTAGTTAAAATTTTTTCAATATCTGAATAACGATTAATTTTATAAGAAAAAGTGTAGACATATTTCTTAAAGAAAATTTTATTTTGCGTAACTTTTCTTCATAAAGTATCTTAATATAACGCTAGGTTTAAAGTTACGCCCCCAGCAAAGTTCATTGACGTCTGTGGTTCAGGTCAAAAATAAGTTTCTGGTTTTGTGGAGGATATTTTACACACCTCAAGGTCAAATGTGATTCAAAGTTTTTGTATTAACTAAATTGTAATAAAAGGATTATGCTTACGTGGGCTCATACTACTGTCCTAAACCACCAAGGTAGTTTTTCCTAAGAACCGGATCTGGTCCCAAAACACAGATAACCGTTTCCCAAAACAGGGGAGCCGTTACCCAACACAGGTAACCCCATTCCAAAGTCACATCTCTGAGAAAAGAGCAAAGGCGTTCCATTGTTTTGGCCGAGTTAGGGTCATAATTACTAAAAATAGATCAATTTCTAGCTACCCCCACCATTTCAGACTCAATTCTGAGAAATCAATTTTCAAGAACTAAGGCGATCCAGTGTTCAAGCCAAGCAATTCTTGGTCAAGTCAAGGTGCTAATTCTTGGAATTCTCAAGGTCAGAGGTATTAAATAAACTGTCAAGTTGTAGGTGTGGAGATTCTATTTTCAGGTAGAGGTCATGTATCGGGAAATGTTCAAGGTGCAGGGTACAGCAAGGTCAGATAGCTTTCAAGCAGGCTATTCTTAGCTGAGTCGAGGTGTTAATTCAGTGATTACAATTCTCAAGGTGGTCTGCAGGGTATTCCTAGAAATCAATTCCTAATCAATAACCAATCAGTGATTTTTGCATAAGTCTTGGAAGTTATTACAATTCCTAGAAATCTATTCTCAAGGTCAAAGGTGTTATTTCCAGGTACTCCCACCATTTCAAGCTCAATCCTGAGAGATAAATTTTCAAGGTCAGAGGGTTATTACAGTTGAGACATATTGTCTATATGTAGAGTAAATGGTTCTTGCGTTGCCCAAATTGAGCTATTTAAGGTTACAATTTATTGGTATCTTATTACAATCAGTTCGCGGGTAGATGTTGTTTATGCTAATAAGTGTAGGTCAAGATTAAACGATTCCTTTATTGGCTCTATGTGTATCTATGTTTTAACGTTCCTCTCACGTTTTTTGACGTTTCTTTGGTGTTTTTGACATTTCTTTGAGGTTTTTTGTCCTTTTTAACGTTTTCTTGACCTTTTTTTTGACGTTTGCCTGACGTTTCCTAATGTTTTTCTTTTCTCAGAGGTGTGACCTTGGAATGGGGGGAAACGGTTACCTGTGTTGGGTGACGGCTCCCCTGTTTTGGGAAACGGCTATCTGTCTGGGGGCCGGATCCGGTTCTTAGGAAAACTACCTTGGTGGTTTAGGACAGTAGTATCAGCCCACGTAAGCATAATCCTTTTATTACAATTTAGTCAATACAAGAACTTGGAATCACATTTGACCTTGAGGTGTGTGAAATATCCTGCGCAAAACCAGGAGCTTATTTTTGACCTGAACCACAGAGGCAATGAACTTTGCTGGGGGAGGGGGCGGCGTAACCTTAAAAACCGAAAGGGTCAATGAACTTTGACTACTAGCATAGACAATAATCTGTAATAGAATACCCCATCAGGTGACCTTGAGAGTAATTGTAATAACTAACTTGTTAACTTGAATGCTCGTGACCTTGAAGAACATCCAAGAATTCCATGCACCTACGACCTTAAAAAGTCTATTTAATACCCCTGACCTTGAGACTTGTAATAAATGAATTAACACCTCGACCCGGTCAAAAATTGCTTCTCTCCTTGAGCACTGTAAAGTAGCTCACCTTTGGCCTACGTAAAGCCCAGACAATTGAGTCATGCAATTTGAGGGGCTTACTTCAGAGGTCAATGAACTAATTTCCTGCCACGTGGCCATGACATTTCCCGCCAAATTAACCCATGACTTGGTGCCCTTGAAAATTTCCAGTCAAACATGACCTTGACTCGGCCAAATTCCGAGAATTGCTTTGTGACCTTGAACATTCGCGTGGTCCTGAAGACTTTAACTTTGATGCAAAGAACGTGTGTTTAACCTTGAAAACCGTTGACTTCGACGTGGGAAATGTGAGTCCCCATACCTTGAAGAATATACGCAGGCAATGTGTGTACGCAATGTCCTTGACCTTGAAAACGATAAAATGGATCCATATAGTGACCTTGAAAAGCATCCTACTATTATCTCTGTGAACACAAACAACGCTCGTGACCTTGAAGAATATGCGAGTATGCAAAAGGCCAATAAACTGGCAACACCGAATGACCTTGGGAGAGAGGCCAGTGAACGTTGATTGACCTTGAACCCGCGTGACCCTGAAAAGGTCAATGAACCGCAACAGTGGACCTTGAGACATGGCAACGTAGCATGACCAGTATAACGCTCGTAACCTCCCCGAACGGAGGTCAGAAGGCTAATATATATATATATATATATATATATATATATATATATATATATATATATATATATATCATGACCTTGAATTGGGGTAATTTAACCTCACTGTTTGAGACGTTGCAACACTGTAAACTGGTCTAGAAGTGAGGTAGCTATACTACTACTCACACGTACACACGCGCACCCACAGGTACACGCACACGCTCGCTTTCTCGCACGCACACACGTACGCACGATCGCACGCACGCACGCACGCACGCCCCCCACACACACCCAGACATCATGGCCGATTTTGGTAAAATCTGGACATAAGTTGTAAAATGATCTAATCAGCCGATTTAGCGATAGTGAAAAAACTCGATTGCATAACCTATATAAGTATATGTAGGTTGGAAGGTAAGCAAATATGTCGGTTATAGTTAATAAAATTATACAGAATAAAGATATGTACGTTTTTGGGGCTTATAGCAACTGACAAGAATAGGATTAAAAATCGAACCATAGAAGACAGTTGCAGCACAATAATTTAATTTCAAACATCGAAGTACTTAAAATATAAATGAAGGTAAGGAAGAAACTAAATCTGCAGAAGACATAATTAAAACAGGATCCTACATGACAGCAGCTGAACGAGAAGTAGGGGTTGACATTTGTAAACGGAACACCGGAAGCGGCAAACCGCATGATATTTACTATGAGTTACGTAGTGCAAAGAAAATATATACCCACGCACACCTATACCGAAAGAATTTTATAAAAATTTTATCAGGTCGTGAGGTAGAATGTATGTTGGGTTGCCTATTCGTAGGCGTGCATTTATTAATCAATCCATTAATTTATCTTTAAATAAAAAAATGTTTGTTTATATGTCGTCATTTTAATTTTTATTCCTTCCTCATGTAAGCGTGACTTGAATATGGTTTGTATAATTTTGTATAATAGTTAAACCTCTAACTATTGTGGTAATAAGTATTAATCATGAAATTTGATTAAAACTAGGAATAAGCAGGTTTGAATGTGTTTAATTTCTCTCAAAAATATGGTTTTTGGACAAACGTTTGGACGTAAACTGTATATAAAATGGAATTAATAATAGTAGTTCTTAAGTAATTCATAAGGAAAATCCTTCAATGGAGTTCTTTTTTTATATTTTTAATCAAAAGTGCAATAATTTTTTCTATATTCCAATAAAGAAAAATAGAAAAGTACCTATAAATAGATCAATACAGTAAAAGTAGCATCACACATTGATATCTTAAGTAATAATATTGTATTTAAATTTCTTTTTAGCTTGAATTGTAATGGTAATAAAAATATACACAGAAGAGGTATATGTACAAAGGCGAAAATGGCAAAAGAGGTGTAAAAATGATTAGGTAGATTTCATATAATTGAATTGGTATTAATTTGTGTAGAAATTATGAAACATTGTTATTCAACTTTCAGTAATGTGTATAACAATTAAGTACTTTCTAGGTTATAATATTATTAGAACTACTTTAGTAGTTATAACAAATTTCAGTTTGTTGACTTTATTTATTGCCATATTTTAGAATAAACTTTTATTAAACAGTTTTTAGGCAAATATTAAAGGATGTGATGATTACCTCTCATTATGAGTATTTCATTTAGTAGCTCTAGTTGTCCTATTTATCATTAGTAGTTCAAATTCTTTAAAAAAAATTAACCTTAAATTATTGTGTATATTTACTTTTTTTTGTGCTGTTTAAAATGAATTGTTTAACTGACGAATCGAAGGAAACTTCACAAGAAATTAATGGTTTTGTTGAACAAAATATAGAAATTGATTCATCATGCTCTATTACTATTAAAACAGAATCTGTAAATGATGTTAAACCATCAGATGTGTCCATGGTTAAAGAAGAATTATTCCTTGACAGCACTATTACCGACAATTGTTCATACAAATACAGCCCGACTAAAACGGACATATCCCCAATCATTAAAAACTCGTCCCAACTTATTAAAGAAGAAACAGAAATTATTGATTTACCTGAAACCGACATTAAAGTAGAATTAGCAGATGAGAGTAATGAGCCACCTCCAAGTGTACCGAAAATTTCGTGTAATACTTGTAACATGACTTTCTTAAATCAACAAATACAAAGAATGCATTTTAATTTATGTCACCCTAACCTTGCAGTTCCTACTGAAGGAGATTCAACAGTTAATCGTAAAAGTAATAAAACTAAATGTAAACGGCTTAGGTAACAAGGTGTTTACATATACCTAAATTTTTATTTTATTTTTTGTAGTGTTGCAACTATGAAGAAATTAATAGAGTGTGTACGTTCTTATCCCTGCTTATATGATGCTGAAAATGACGAATATAATAATGCAGAATTTGAAACACTTAGTTGGGGTAACATTGCAGCTGATTGTAATCTTCCAAATGGTAAGTTACAGTTTCATTTAACCATATATAATTTGTACACGCTTTTAGGAATCGTGGCAAAAGCAGAATGGAGAAAATTAAAAACTCGCGTAATAAATTCACTAATTGTTGACCATAGAAGTACACCTGCCATCAGAACTCAGCGACAATGGCAATACAAAAAACAAATGGAGTTTCTGTTGCCTTATTTGACTGATAATGATATTCATTCAGTACAACGTATTGAAGAAATACCACCAACTGAATTGCAGGAAGCCGTAGAGATCAATGATGAACCGATAGATTATTACCCGCTTCGTTCAGCACGTTTGACACATAAAGAATCACCAAATTTAAAACGTAAAAGACTAGACAGTGTGGAACCTTCTACTAGTTCGAATGCACAACCTTTAGATATGTTCTTTTTATCAATGTGTGCTACTACAAAAAATTTACCATCGTACGTTCAGTTACAAGTGAAAAAGAAAATATTTCAAGCTGTTATTGAGGCTGAAGAAATTGTTGCTGCAATGCATAACGATCAGGCTAAGAACAATATATTTCCTGATAACGAAAGTACACAGAATGAATTTGAGAATGATTTATCACCGTTTTCAATTCAATCAAATCCTGAAGAAGAATGGCATAATGAGTAGTTTTAAGATACTTTTGTTTAGTTTGTAATATCAATTTGTATTAAATTTTGAAGTTATTGTAAGATTATCTTTTCAATTAAATAGAATAATTTTTTGAGTGTGTAGGTGTAATAAGAATCACAATACCCTATTATTAAAATATCTGACGTAATTTATTCATCCAAAAGAGTACTCGAGTACAGGTGCAAGTAGGGAAAGAAACCGCTTTGATGATTAAATTTGTGCACTTCTTATAATAATTAATTCCCATTTTGTATTCCTTAAATATAAATGTATGTTACGGTAGTAAGTAGTTGTAATCAACGGATTAATGTGATACCACACAGGTAAAATTAAATTTACAGCCTGTTTCCTTAACAAGAGTGTACATAATGCAAACTACATCCATTGAAAACGTCTGGTCTGAGAAATACATTGTGTGATGTTTATAATTGTAATCATATACCAGCACTTATCCTTTAATGTGACTGAAAAACTGAGTTCAGATAAAACCATGGACTTTCTGGCATCAATGTGATGTCTCATATTATTTTAGTAAAATAAACAAAATATTTTGGAAATAATGTAATAAAACTGACATGCAGGCAAACTTAATATGTGGTTTCACTGATCACATTTTTTTGAAGCACACACACCGGGGTTGGACATGTTAAATATTTAAGGTTTTACTATTTATTCTGTTATCGTCATTTATTAATTTTTATTTTACACCTTAGAATTTTTCATACAATATTACTCGTTTTAATGTTAACCTTGCGTTACATGTGCTATGGGCAAATCCCTCATATTTTCTATTTACATCCATAACTTACAAAGCGATATAAATATAACTTTGGCCGTAAATGAATACACTTACGTATTTAGGGAGGTGAGTAATGAGGTATGTCTAAAATTAATATTTAAGTTCATTTACAGTTTGTCACAAAAGTGGTTACATTATAGATATGAGCATGTAATAGTGGCTGTCTGTGAAATAAATCAACAGTATTTTTTATTTAAGTGTGTACTTGTGGTTTGTCTATAATAACAGGATTCCTAAAAAAGTTTGTATTCTTTTTCATATTTACACATCACACAATTTTTTGGACACAATGTCATTTAAATTATAGATTATTGAGTATTTTTTGTTCTTTTCTTTTAGTATGTAAATAAATAAAGTTTTATAATTAGATTTTTTAATCTAATATATAGGTCATTAAAAATTGTTATTAATTTTATTAAATACATAAATAAAAAGTTTACCTCGAGTAGGATTTGAACCTATGACATGTATTTTGCTAGAGTAGTGCTCTAACCAACTGAGCTGTCGAGATACAAGCCCCAATCGATGTAAATTTTGTATATAGAACTGATGTACTTTACATCAGTGAATTTGTATCTCGATAGCTCTGTTGGTTAGAGTGTTACTCTAGCAAAGTAGATCTCAGGTTCAAATCCTACTCGAGGTGTAAACTTTTCATTTATGTATTTAATAAAATTAATAATAATTTTTAATTACATATTTACTTTTGAACTTATCCGTTCATAACAAAAACTTATAATAATATACAGGTCATCTACAGCTATTCTTTTATTTTCATGTTCACTTCACCGTTTGTTATGGTCTGAATAGCTTCTCCAGTTGTCCATTGAATTTGTAAATTATAATAAAAACAATTAAAAATTGATCATTTTCAAGTTGTTACTGTGTTTTAGGAGCTGTAAAATCTATTATAATGAAATTACTAAAATATAAACAAATAATTTAATAATTAAAAATTATTATTAATTTTATTAAATACATAAGTAAAAAGTTTACCTCGGGTAGGATTTGAACCTACGACCTGTGCTTTGCTAGGGTACCGCTCTATCGAGATTCAAGTCCCAATTGATGTAAATTTTGTCTTTATGTATGTAGAACTGATGTAAATAGCTCAGTTGGTTAGAGCGTCACTCTAGCAAAGTAGATGTTATAGGTTCAAATCCTATTCGAGCTGTAAACTTTTTATTTATGAATTTAATAAAATTAATAATAATTTTTAATTTTACATATTTACTTTTGAACTTATTCGTTCATAATAAAAACTTCTAATGATATACAGGTTATCTACAGCTATTCTTTTATTTTCATATTTCACAGGAATGTAATGGAAAATAGGCGTATGAGAGCAGTTCCCTCATATGCGTGTAACGACGTTACAACTAAGAGCGTGTGGAATGGAGGGTTAAGAACAGTACAAGTAATAATGTAAAATAGCTGGTGTGGAACAACTATGACCTTCCAACACACAAAGTGTAAATTAAATGGGTTTAATAATCATTTTTTAGAATAATTATACAACCCATTTTTTAATACGTTTATAACCAAAATATGTAACATACAGAACTTGAAAATAAAAATTCCAAGGCCACCCGCTACTATAAAAATGTCGATAACACTGTTTAAGCATTGTCAATCTTATTTAAGTAATTTTTAATGCATTTTGGCTTCGTATTATAAAGCTTTATGAAGAAAAGTTATGAAAAATTTAATTATCTTTAAAAAATATGTCTCTCCACATTATCTTATAAAATTAATCGTTACCGTAGAATGGAGTAACTTTGGGATGACTCCTGTTAACGCTTAATATATCGCTGAGACTGTGGTTTCATATTAAGTTAACGTTCCTCTTTCCAAATATGGATATGTCTTTATTCTTCAAGGAATGGCTTGGTTATAAACACCCTCTAATGGTGTCCCAATCGTACCCTATTATGTGAGGAAACTTTAGGATAGTACTATTCTTCACTTTGAAAGACTAGGAAAAATCAATTTGTTCCAACGTTACACATCAGTCGTTTATTATGAACATCTAAATACATAAATAAAAAGTTTACCTCGAGTAGGATTGGAACCTACGACCTGTACTTTGCCAGAGTACCGCGCTAACCATGGACAACACATGGCGCTAACCAACTGCGCCATCAAGATTCAAGCCCCAATCGATGTAAACTTTGTCTTTATGTATGTAGAACTGATGTAAATTATAAATATAATGAGATTAAAATCAAATTACTTATATTAATGGAATGTGAGCCTGCAATATCGCAAAGATTCACACATACCAAAGCAACTTGACTAATATTAAATTTAATAGCAAAGCAACTTGACTAATATTAATTTTAATATTAGTCAAGTTGCTTTGGTATGTGTGAATCCTTGCGATATTGCAGGCTCACATTCCATTAACATAAGTAATTTGATTGTAATCTCATTATATTTAAAATTTACATCAGTTCTACATACATAAAGACAAAATTTACATCGATTGGGGCTTGAACCTTGATGGCGCAGTTGGTTAGCGCGGTACTCTAGCAAAGTACAGCTCGTAGGTTCAAATCCTACTCGAGGTAAACTTTTTATTTATGTATTTAATAAAATTAATAATAATTTTTAATTACATACTTAGCAAATTTAGCAGACGTTCTTACATAACAAAATCTTAAGAAAATAACAAAGGCTAATTTTGACTTTCAGATTAATACTACATTCTCAAATTAATTGCCTTAAAAGCTTAACAGTTATACGTCTCTAGCTGAATCACGCTGTAAATACCCCGACAGCCTTGTGGTTTGGGCTGATTAATCGGGCTTTACTGGCCATTTCCAGTGGACCTCGGACTTCTTCATGGCAGTGATGGGTATTTCGTAATTGTTTTTCATTGCAGTGATCTGTCTTGGATAAAGTTCACCCTCGTAATTCACAAGAACGTAGTGTCCCACAGTCCGTTTGTGGAAGTCACTTTCAGGTTGTGGGCGTAACGTCGAAGGAGTGAGCTCATCCAAGCCACTAAATTCCTCGTTTAAGATCATGCTATCATCGATCTCTTGTAATAATAAATCACGGCTACCATCATTTCAGATTCTGCTGTTCTTTTTTCTTGCTCTTTTGCCGCAGTACTACCTTCTTTTGTCCTCGTGCATCATCCGATATCGATGGCCAGGGTTCAGATGATACTTCAGGGGGAACGTTCAGCTTCTTTCTTCTCTTGACGATTTGACGACAGCATATGGTCGCTTCTTCCTGATTCTTCGTAATCTGTTCCAAGAAACTCTCCCCAACGACGGAAGAAATGGACGAATCCAGGTTCTGTGAAGATAACGTTTTAAGGACCGTCGGTGTGTCAATGGGATAAATTGCCAACTTACGGAATCCGGCGTCCAGGCCATCCCAGAGTTTCTTGAGGAGTATAGGAAATTGTTCTTTGGGCACGGATGTGAACCGACTTCCACTCTTTCATCACTTTTCACCAAGCAGCTTTCATCGGGCCAAAGTATGCGACGTCCTGTGGCCTTAGGAGATTTCATGTTATTTTCCTTGCAAAGCCGAAGTATCTCAATATTAATGTTGGAGCTAATGTTATCGCCAACAATGGCCTTCGGTCCTTCCTGGCGCTTCAGGATAGGCGACTGTAATGATATGTGCCTGTAAAACCAACCTGATTTTCGTTCGGTTGTAACGACCTCCGGAGGGACCGTTTTCGGTCCAGATTGTCCAAATTTTCTCCGCCTTGTACTTTACATAAGGCGGCGCCATATCTCCTACTGCATTGCGTCACACCATGATTGATGTACACGCCTTGGATGAATTTTGGATCCTCTCAGGGTACTTGGTTCTCCTCTTCGTGATAGTTTTTCCTGCGCCACGCTCGTGGACGAGGTTCGTTTCATCGCAATTTTAAATATTGATAGGAGGAATCCTGCTCAGCTCCTGCTCCAAATTATAAAAAACATTGTTCACCACATCCTATAATATGTCGCTTCTCTCGAATGAGAAATATTTTTTGGGATTCTCTGGGTTCTTTGGGTCGTGGCATTAATCCTTTAGCCCAATCCTTTTCCTGAGCAACACCTCCTTCCCACAGCGGTCCAACTAACACTTTACGATACATCGAAGATCGGCCGTATCCATCTTTTGTAAAAACAGGAGCCCCGCCCAAAGAATTAAAATATATTTCCTGACTTCAGTTGCAACGTATTTTTCGGAAATTTTAATGCTGCTTGGCGAATCGATAAAGTTTTGTTTTTAACTGCTTGCAAGTCCACATTCAAACTTTCTTGTGTATAATTCTTGTATAATTCAAGAGCGCACGTGTTGAAAAACTACTGTAAATGGAAATGAGTGTCAGAATATGTTTGTTTCAAAATATATACTTTTGTCTATATTGTAATGTGCACAGTTTTCTCCTGGCGTACGAAAGTTTCCATAGCAGCACTGAAACTTAAAAATGTGAAGTCAGAAATAAGTATTCTGTATTCAGACGACTGTGGAGCAAGAGTATTCAAGCGATGCGGTGAGGTGGCAGCACACACCACCGATTACGGTAGCAGTGATTTTGCCCAAATTCAACGTAATGTGTTGGTGGAAAATTCAAAAGCTAATAATTACACGCTGTCCCAAAGTTACAACTCCCGTCCTAAAGTTACCCCGTTCTACGGTATTCCGGTAGTGAAAAAAATCCTCGTATCAAAAATTGCAAAGAACATAATAGATGTTTCAAATATACATCTAGGTATTTTTACACCTTTGAAATATGCAGCTGCTTCAGAAATATTTGATAAAAACCAAAAGCTGCTCATAATAAACCCCCCTCTCCACCGCTAGATTCCTCGCAGAATCTAATGTTTCAGGAGAAATGAAACGAAGCTTAAATACTTGTTGGCCTACATACTTGATTGTATTCTTATAAAACGACAATTATTATGTCAATTATATATATATATATATATATATATATATATATATATATATATATATCTATATATATATATATATATATATATATATATATATATATATTATATATATACCAGTATTGCTAGCATATGTAGCCCGAGATGATATCAAAGAAGGTAATTCAGCAGCGCAATAGCCATTGTAATACCAATAATACAAAGAAAGAACTGAAATGGTTCAAGGGACTATGTCAGCAGTGAAGGACGGGTCGTAATCTTAATCGCGCTCTTTTGAATACGATCAACAATACCGAGAGCGTATTGGGGGGCACCAACCCAGAGGTGAGAATTATATTGTAGATGAGGTTGAATTTGGGCCTTATACAGCAGAAATAGCTGTCGGGAGGTAAAGTACTGCTTAGATCTGTAAAAAAAAGCCTATTTTACGAACAGCTGTTCTGGTAGCTGACAGAAGATGGTTAACTCATGATAGATTTGAAGATACATTGTGATTCCTAACAGAGTAATAGTAAAACTCCTGAAGAAATACAACATTAAGAATATCTTTACCACTAACAAGAAGATAGATAACATGCTCCAGAATCCGAAGACGAAAATTCCACTCAAAGACCAAGAAGTATACGGAGTACCACGTGGAGACCGTGCAAAAAGCTACATAGGACAAATCAACCGACACAACACTAGCCCAATATGTACAGGAGACAACACAGAAAACAGACTTCGATACCGTCACGATACTAACCAACATCCAAATATAACACACCGAATATTTCGGGAAAACATTGAAATAGAGAAACGACCGTCCAGTATGAACACACAGGATGGTGCACAAAGGGTACCCAATACCTGTCGCTTCTAAAAAAGCACGGACCAGTTACCTCATGGAACAAACCCCAAACAACTAGACCGGGAAAACCAAAGGAGAAATAGGGAAAGTAGTGAAAGGGGCCGTAGTCGAAGTGTAGGGAAAACTATAGAGAAAGTGACACCTCAACTACAAATACAATCAGCTCGGTTCAAATTACAAGAAATCGAGCTCGGACCAGATGGCGCAATTCAGCCGAAACGTCGTGATGGAGGAAACCAACCAAAGCATAAAACGTGGGAAGAACAAAAACAACACGTTTATATATATATATATATATATATATATATATATATATATATATATATATATATATACCGTATGTCCCGTTTAGAGACGCACCATATGAATTTCCCATGTTAAATTTTAAATTGCATATTCTATCTCTATTATAAGTTTTAGAGAAAAATTTTATTAACAAAAATTGTTTAGTATTTCAGTCTCAACGTGTTTTGGCCAATTTTGTAAAAAAATCCCAGTTTGCTTTTAAAAAAGGCATTTAATAGTTATCGCATTTAAACAAAAAATCATACGTCCTGAAGAAACTAAAATTTATTTTCATATTTTCAATTTTACATCTAAATTAAAAAGAGAAAACTAAGTTAAATTGTCTAAATTAAATTTTCAAATAAATTTCCATTATTAGCTAAACAAAAATTTAATCTATCGTAGAAATTTCTATTTACATTTGCAATAGTTCGCGTATAAATATTGTTACAAATATCAATTATTTTTTGCTTTAAATCGTCTAAGGAGTTGATAATAGTAAAATTATTGATTTTATTTTTTATGAAAGGCCACAAAAAAATCACATGGATTCAAGCCTGGTGACCTTGGAGGCCAAAAGTATTTCACCCCCTCTTCCAATTCACTTATTTGGAAAAAATTTAAATATTGTTGTAATTCGGCACCATTATGGGCTGGGCAGCCATCATGTTGAAATCAAATTTCATCCTTATCTGCAACTGCGACTACTTTCTCTGCCATTTCATTTTGCAATAAATGTAAACTCTGAATTTAGATTTCCGTCAATTTTATTTTTCAAAATGCCTGCCCAAACATTTACTTTCTGAGGATACTGCGTTCCAGACCGAATAATAATATTCTTATTAGTTCTCGACCAATGTCGATGAATTTGTTTGTTCTGATTTGCTACTACGTGAAATGCACATAAAATTTCACAAAATACACTTCTAGAATATGGATCTACCGCTAATAATATCTGGTGTTACTGACCTTTATAAGGTTTATATTTGTGACGTTTTAATATACGGTGTTTACCGATAGTGCTTTCCGAAGATATTTGCCTAATAATTACTTGCTCTTGGCTCCATTTCTATCTTCGCCAAAACATTGGTCTCTGAAATTTCATTGCATTGTCTTTTGTGCATCTTAACATAATCGGAATTTACACAACCAGATTTTTCGAAATTATTTACAATTCTGGAGATTGTTGTATGATGTGGTGTTGTAGTATAAATGCTCATTGTATCACTAAAACACATTAAACACGGAACTATTGAATATTAAAAATGATATATTTATCAAATATTTATTGTTATTTTGAATAAAACAAAATACACAGGTTTGTTTCAGTTTTTTTCATGGCAAGTGTGATTTTTTGTTTAAATGCGATAACTAGTAAATGCTTTACAATATTCATCCGCGAACTATTGCATTCGGTTTTTGTTTAGCTAATAATGGAAATTTATTTGTAAATTTAATTTAGATAATTTAACTTAGTTTTTTCCTTTTAATTTAGATGTAAAATTGAAAATATGAAAATAAATTTTAGTTTTTTATGACGTGCGGTTTTTTGTTTAAAGGCGATAACTAGTAAATGCCTGTTTTTTAAAAACAAATTGGGATTTTTTTTTACAAAATTGGTCAATACATGTTGGGACCAAAACACTGAACAATTTTTGTTAATAAAATTTGTCTCTAAAACTTATAATAGAGATAGAAAATAGAAAAAAAACGGGACATACGGTATATATATATATATATATATATATATATATATTGTGATGGCTAATACTAATTAACTAAATGGAGATAGGGTCCTATATTTTGAACTTAACTTGGCAAATCAAATAAATAACTTTTTTTAATCTTTAATTATTATAAAAAAAATTTAAATCTTATCAATTTTTTTTTCGTGAAATTAAAATTCACACGTCAATTATTAAATTGTAATTTGTAATTACTAGTTTTAATGTGAAACAGCCTTCGTTGGAATTTGCACAAATTACGCATGCGTTGCGTCCTTACTAACTTAATTAAATGCAGGCCTGTCAAAAATTTCACCAAAGGATCTAACATTAGTGAGTACAATTTTAATTTTGTTCAAAGTAAAATTATTATTTTTATAATTACACCGGTTCATTAACTTTTCAGATATTGATACATGTTGTCCCACAAACATTTATACATAATCAAACATAAACATAAATACAGGACATCAAAAAAAAATCAATGCAATAGTGGGTTATGATACAAAAATTTTACTCACATGTGTTGTTGCAATTTCCAAAGAATGGTCACGTTAGGCTTGTTCCATATTAAAACGTTGGACGTAGACTTCTTTCCATGTATCGATGATACTGCCTTGCTGTTGAAATTGGTGCTGCTTATATTCCATAACTTCATCCAAATCCATTAACTGGTGATAACTCTTCCTCGTGGTAAATACGATGTACTTATGTAGTATGCTCAAATACTTTCAGAGAAGCACTTTTATTTTATTTGTATATTTAAATGTTGGTTTAAATATTTAATAATTTTTCGGATTTAACTTGTATTTTATTTTTATATAAAAATTTTTATTTTACTTGCACTTTTATTTTAGATGCCGTTATGAAGTTAAATTTATTTTATAATCTCCATCACTTTCAAAAAAATAAACATCAAATCCAAAATAACTGAAGGATTTTATTGACTGAAAATGCACATGATGTTTAAACACGATTGATGAAACATAAATATTATCGACAATTATAATCACCGATATGTTAAAACAATTGTTTCAAATCTCGACCTACGTTGATCGCGTTTCAAATCCGATAATGTTAACGAAAATTATTACTTACATGGCAAGAGTGAGAAATCAGGAGCAATTCCTTTTATACTTTTCTCATGGATACCAAATTTTCAATTTTTTTTCTACATTACACACAAAAGATCCTAGCATCTGATTGATCTAAAAAAATTGTTAAATTAACTAAAACATAAATTATGCCATAGCTTTCTCAAATCACCCGGGATTTGCTTTTTAAATACAAATTTGGAATCAGGGCAACTTTCTGCATAAAAAAACACCTCACATGCTATACATATTCAAATTCTACATAAAAACTGTATCCGAATACACCTATTTCACCCCAGTTTACTTAATTTTAACATTTTCACTTTTATATCTTAATTTTAGGTGGTTAACCCATTTTATGTTTAGACTACATATTTACTGTAATTTCTTTGTGAAAATGAGGGAAACCTACTATTATATGCTTTTATAATTTATTCTAAACTTTATATAAATTTACTTTTAACTTGCGTTTTAAACGTCTATATCACTTGAAATGTTCATCTAATATGTTCTTTTATATGTCTCTATCATAATCACTGTTTATTTGTACTCCATAGTTCATAATGTTGTCTTTTCACATTTCCATATTGTTAACACATTTTTGTCAAATTTTGTATACAATTTGTAATTATATATTAAATATCACATTGTAAAAATGTTGTTCATGTTCTTAACTACGTTTCTAAGTCACTACCACTTCTTATGCACTTTTTAAACACTTTGTCTGTGAATTACAAATATACTGTGTTCATACCATAACCCTTTCTTATAGTTCGCAAGAGTTAATGCATTGTACCTATTACTATACATGTTCTACACATTAGAATTATCGTACTTCATGTGATCAATATCTGTTATGTTTAAATCGCTTAAATAAATTGATTAAAATGTGAAATTACTTAAATATGTTAAACGAAACTAATTGTGCACACTAATATGAATCGTATTGACCTTTCTCACATGCTACTGGTATAGGTCATTGCTTTTATGAATATAACAACCTTGTGCATACCCCACAAAGCCTGTTTTGTTACATCAAAACCATATTTTTGCACTCGTATACTATTTTTTTCTCATAACGAACTGTATACTTCTTCAATTTTATTTAAACTTCCATACTATATAGAATTTAAGCTCGATAAACTCTAGTCCCTTTATTATGCCTATTTCTAACCATCTCAATATATATATATATATATATATATATATATATATATATATATATATATATATATATATATATATATATATATATAGTCAATTACGTAGCGTTATGAAATCCTTGATATACCGCTCTTACGACTTATCTGACCAGAATTCTAAAACGGAAGAGATGAAGACTATTAATAAAATACTAGTTCAAAATGGATACAAAGATCAAGAAATATTGAAAATTACCAACGAAGTAAGAAGACCAAGAAATAATAACTTGTCAAACAATGAACACAAGATTCCTGTTATTCTACCTTACATAAAAGGAATTACAGACAGAATCGCAAAGAAATTTCCCAAAAACGACTTCAGACCGGTATTCAAACCACATTCAACTTTGTCCCAACTGTTAAGAAACCCCAAAGACAAAATTCGTAATGAAAACCAAGGAGTGTATGAGATACCTTGCAACAACTGTCGAAGAACCTATATCGGTCAAACTAACAGAATATTATATGCGAGAGCCGATGAACACCAACTAGCAATTAAGCAGCACAATCCATCATCGTCTTTAGCTGCACATCATTTAAATACAGGACACCAAATTAACACCAACAATATCCGTCTAATTGCACCTATATACACCTTACAAGAAAGAACTATTAGAGAAGCAGTTGAAATTGAAAGAAGACCAAACGCCCTCAATAAACGAGATGACACTTCTAGAATGCCACAAATTTGGAAGAATATCATTAAACAAGTTGATTCGAAATTTCAATCAACTCCAAATCTTCCAGAAATTACAAACACTTATGCTGCAACTATTCCTGACGTCCCCACTTCTGCACCTTCTACATCATGTACTAGACCCACTACCCGAAGTCAAACACACCCGTCCAGATTAAATTTAAATTAGTTACATTGTTTCATATTCTGTACTTGTTCAAAATAGTTACCTTATTTCAATTTCTGTAATTGTCAAAATAAATTCTTGACAAAGGGAACAAAGGACGTTCCCGAAACGTTGAATCAATTTTTACGTTTATTTACACAAGTTTCAAAGAAAAAATGTCTTATTTAAACATTAATACTTGTGCAAATCTAAATAGAAACATATATATATATATATATATATATATATATATATATATATATATATATATATATCTTGTGTGTGTGTGTGTGTGTGTATGGGTGCGTTTGAAACTTTTTTAAAGATAATTTTCTTTATATCGATATTTTTATAAAAGTGGGCGTCTTTGAAAATTTTTTTCAACTTAGCATCTATGTCTATTAACCCTACCTAACATGAAGGTTTAAACGTGTATGTAACATAGATTAATATTGTTCTGACAATGTTGCTTATTTTCATTATGAATGTATTATTTCATTTCCATTTTGTAGGTTGGCAGGTCGTGTGTTGTTCCACATCAGTTATGTTTTGTCGGTATTAGCCACTTGGGATAATCAGAAAGTGATTTGTCGATATTTCAAATTTTGGAAGACTTGATTGATGTGCTCGTTAACACACACACACACACACACACAATGATTTGTGTCATATATACCGGGTGTAAATCAAGTAGGGGCCACCCCTGTGACTTTTGAACGGGTCGTTAAATTTTGTTCAAATTTTGGTGGGTTAGTAGTGCCAGTTTTGGATTTCCTTTACATGAAAAAAACAATACGGCCGACTTCTGGTTTCACCGGAAATGACGCAAAAGCTGAAAATTTAAATGGAACACCCTGTATATTTTTACATATTTGGATTCTACGGCTTCAAATACATACAGTTCATCTGCCAAATGTCAACTGAAACGCCATTTTACTTTGACAGAGTCGGCTTCAGGAGCATGTTGTGTTAACAAAAATTAGAAAATTAAAAGTTACTGCTTTATTTAAGAACTAAGGAAATTACTATGCATATCGTTTTACTAGTACTTGAAAGAGCTATTTTATAAACAGGGTGGTCCATGTATGTTTCTATTGGAAACAGTGAGTTTAAGTTAAAAAACCGTAATTTTTAAGTTTCATCGGTAACAAACTTTACAAAAATTAATTATAAGGGAAAATAATATTGTGGGGGTAATTGTACGTCAATTATCTATAATTTAGATGACGCCATAATGATCTAAAATTTAAAAAAATTAATTTAAAATGGCGCCTGAGTTGACATTTGACAGATGAAGTGTATGTATTTGAAGCCCTAGAATCCAAATGTGTAAAAATATACAGGGTGTTCCATTAAAGTTTTCAGCTTTTGACTCATTTCCCGTGAAACCGGAAATCGGCCATATTGGTTTAATGTAAAAAGTGCCAAACTGGCACTAATATAACCCCCCAAAATTTGAACAAAATCTAAAGTCCCGTTCAAAAGTTAGTTATTCGATTTAATTTACACCTGGCATGTGTTCCTTTTTGGTTTATTATTTAAGAAAACCGCTTGCACCCTGAATAATACCGGCTAAAAATACAGACACCAAAACGAACCTTGATATATTATCTATGTACTCTTTTAATTATCAAGATTTGTACCACTCCAAGCAAATTCCTGGATAATAGTAAATTATTTTTCGAAAAATTTAAAATATCTCAAAAACAGTTGAATTTAGAGGTACGGTATCTTTATATAAAGTTGATGGTCACTTTCAGTATAATTAGAAATGACAGATGGTTTCCATTATTTATTATTATTTCAAACTCTCTGATCTCAAAAGGTGTTTTGAAATGTTAACACTACTACATACCCACTGTTAATGGTCCATTTATGTGAATTTCATAATTCAACCAATTTTTTAGTAATACAAATGGCGTTTTCGATTATTACTTAATGCATTTTTAAGAAATTCATGTCTTTAGTCCACACATACTCCTACATATCAACCTTTTTAATACACTATGTATAAAAATAATTACCTACAGTAATTAAAGGTTAATAATATACAAATAAACTGCTTGTAAAAAACCTTGAATTAAAAATTTATAATACCCCCGACACAGAAAATTATAAAAAGTAAAACTCCCTTCAACAGATGAACATATTTTTTTTTGCATCATAGCTAAGAACACTCTTGATCAACTCACCTTTCAAGAAAAAAAAACTAAATCAAACTCGGTTCCCCTGTTTGGGGCGGTACAATTTCTCAAACAGATACACATGTTATAGTATATTACATAACGAGTTATGAAAGTGGTAGATATCACACAAGCGGGTGCTGGAGAGACACTTTCATGCGAGCTTAATGTACACCACTTTTCTTATGACCATGAAAAAAGACAGTCTCCTCAATGTTTTATTGATCACAAATTAAACAATTACAAAGTATTAGATTAGTTAATCGTCTTTAAATTCATAACAATTACTATTTTGTTAGGGCATGATTACGATTTCTTAATAATTAAGAAATCGTAATCATGCCCTAACAAAATAGTAATTATTATGGATTTAAAGATGATTACCTGAATATTTAAACTTGTCAAATCATGAAAATCAAATAATTTGAAATCACTATGGTACTGGCATCACCTTGCTCATATTATTTATGTGAATAGCAGTAAGGGTGGCGACTTTGATCGCAACCAAACTCCCTGTCAGGCTGATGACAACTGGTAGTTGCTATGGTAACTTATAGAAAAGCAATGCGAAAGTAAAAGTCACACGTTTTTTACTTGCATATTGGGCACAATGAGAAAGTGCAACACACTAATGTGTGAAAGTATTATTTTCTGTACGGTTAATTATGTGATACGAATCACTTTCGTACATGGTCATAGGAAAAACTTATAGTATCACTATTTTTTTGTCCGGGGTTGAAACGGAAATAACTTAATTTCATTATGCTGTTTTAAAAAAATGTTACAACATTTTTTTACAACACTTTTCTATGAATTATACACCAGCAAACGGTTTTTATTAACAATTAAATTTACATCTTTTATACATAAATCCTTTCAATTCATTGTAAATAGCTGTAGGAAACTGGATTTGTTCACAGCTTTTTTATTAGTATTATCGGTTTGCAGAAACATTTGATTTAAAGACAATACCAGTATCGTTGAGCTCAGTTTTAGATTGAAATACCTCCAATTAGGAAAATCGTCCAAAAAACTTAACAATAGCAGGTTTGCGAGATTCAATTTTAGATTTAGACAATAGTCCATATCACAGAAAGAAATACAAGTTTCCAATGCACATACTTAATTTAACCATTATTGCACTATTATTACTATTTATCATCAAGTGCTTTAATCAAATCATGAAACTGCTCATTTGCTTTAGAGCTAGCTTCACTTACAGTAATCAAATTGATCACGATTGTAAGGAAGTGTGTAAGACAAGATGATGTATTAAACCGGATTTCAATTTTTAGAAATATTCACATTGTAAGCAGTATTTGAAGCATGAATGGGCAGATGGCGTATTAAAGCGTTTTTCTGCTTTGTAGAATATTCACATTGGTGACATTTGTAATTAGTGCCTGAAGTGTGTATTAATTTATGTATGTTTAAATTACGCTTCAATTTTGATGAATAATCACAATGATCACATTTGTAATTAGTAGTTGAAGTGTGTATTAATTGATGTCTGTTCAAATTCCTCTTCACATTCGATGAATAATCACACTGATCACATTTGTAATTAGTAGTTGTAGTGTGTATTAATTTATGTCGCTTTAGATTGCAATCCAAATTTGATGAATAATCACATTGATCACATTTGTAACTAGTAGTTGAAGTGTGTATTAATTGATGTCTGTTGAAATTGCCCTTCAAATTGGATGAATAATCACATTCATGACATTTGTAAGTAATAGTTGAAGTATGTTTTAATTGATGCCTGTTTAAATTGATCTTCAATTTTGATGAATAGTCACATTGGCCACATTCATAACTAGTAGTTGAAGTGTGTCTTAGTTGATGTTGATTGAAATCGCACTTCAATTTTGTTGAATAATCACATTGATTACATTTGTAACTAGTAGTTGAAGTGTGTCTTAATTGATGCCTGTTGAAATTTCTCTTCAATTTTGATGAATAGTCACATTGGCCACATTCATAACTAGTAGTTGAAGTGTGTCTTAGTTGATGTTGATTGAAATCGCTCTTCAATTTTGTTGAATAATCACATTGATTACATTCGTAACTAGTAGTTGAAATGTGTCTTAATTGATGCGTGTTTAAATTGCTCTTCAATTTTGTTGAATAATCACATTGATTACATTCGTAACTAGTAGTTGAAATGTGTCTTAATTGATGCCTGTTTAAATTGCTCTTCAATTTTGTTGAATAATCACATTGATTACATTCGTAACTAGTAGTTGAAATGTGTCTTAATTGATGCGTGTTTAAATTGCTCTTCAATTTTGTTGAATAATCACATTGATTACATTCGTAACTAGTAGTTGAAATGTGTCTTAATTGATGCCTGTTTATATTGCTCTTCAATTTTGTTGAATAATCACATTGATTACATTTATAATTAGTATTTGAAAAGTGTGTTAATTGATGTTGTTTTAAATTACCCTTGAATTTTGTTGAATAATCACATTGATCACATTTGTAATTAGTATTTGAAGTGTGTGTTAATAGCTGTTTTTTAAAATTGATCTTCAATTTTGATGAATAATCACATTGATCACATTTGTAATTAGTGTTTGAAGTATGTATTAATTGGTGCTGTTTTAAATATCTCTGCATTTTTGACGAATAATTACATTGGTCACATTTGTAATTAGCACTTGAATTATGCATCATTCCATGTCTTCTTAGATACCTCTTTAAATTTGTAGAATAGTCACACTCATGACATTTAAGTTTACCTTGTGAAGTATGTATGGTACGATGATGTTTTAAATTACACTTCAACTTTGTAGAATAGTCACAAACACTGCATCCATATAATATAACTGATGAGTGTTTTACATTAGAATTGACTTCTTTTATATTAATACTATTTATAGAATAGGAATCATTTTCTTCTTTAACATTAACAGTTTTTGCAAACTCACATTTAACATTAGAACCCAAGCTAATTTCATGTTTTACATCATTATTTATAATGACGTGTTGAATAAGCAATAAATCAATTGCTTCTTCTTCTTTAGGTTCCAATTTTATAATACTTTTATTAACTTCGGCTGACATCTTTAATTATTTATAAGGTTTATTAAAAGGTGTACGTATAATATTAATCAGATTGAAACACGTACAAAACATTTAAGTTCAATTTTTTCAAAATGTCAACAGTCATATGCATAACTAGCCTTTATTTCTTCATTTACCAGAAAGTTTTTTTTTGAGAATATGACAGGATATTAGACAAAGTGACGTCATCTAAGCAGGAAAGAACACTTTCCATAGGGTAGAAGTACAGAAAGACCATCAAGATTCCAATTTTACACATTACTTTCTACGTCTACCAACAAAGATATACTCCTATTTCGAGGAGTTGATTGATCCGCACCACTTATTTGCACAATGACATCAATACGATAGGTGTATAAATACTTAAGTATAATCACAATATACGAGACGTGTACTGTAGTATAATCAGCTGTTGAAGAACATTGCAGTGGCGGCACATGGTATTTATACGTGGTGAATAGAAAGCATGAAAACAAATAAAATATCTGGTGTGGAACACCACACGACCTTCCTACCTACAAAATGGAAATTAAAATAAATGAAATAATAACATGTTTTTAAGGATAATAAATTATGCAACCTCCTTTATAATAATAATTAATAATATATAATAATAATAATAATAATGATAATATTTTAACCACATCAAAATATTGCAATTTTTGTAGAAGGTCAAAATATTAAATACAAAAGCATTTATAAATATCTCTAAAACACAGACCTGCTACTAACCTAATCGCACGTTTCTGTAATCTGAAAACTCGGATAGCTTCAGATGAATTACCTACCCCACAGCACAACTCCGTAAACAATATGAGAGTGGAAAAGAGAATAATATACAGTTTTTAGTACTGAACCTTTAACAATATTATTCAATCTTCTGATTAGAAACAGTATGCTAGAGAGTTTCTTACACAGTTTATTAATTATGCAATTTCCAACATTGTATGCGTGTGCGTTTGCCTAACCTCCAGGGGCACTGCTCGTAATATAGCCAAAAGAACCTTGATTAGATGACCATCAAAAATAATAAAACCAACTAATTAACATAGCTCAGGTCCAAGCACCAAGACCAAGCTCATTGTGAGCATGTGCAAAAAGGCTCTAATTATTGACTCGAAAAGAAACCATAGTAGAAAATACGGTCTCACACGTGAGCGAGTAAAATAATTAGGGTTGAAAATCACTTAACAACGATGTAAAAATAAGTGAAAAAGGTCTGAAAAGAAACCATAGTGAAAATGTGGTCTCACGTGGGCATATAAAAAAGTGAAAGGTGGGTTTGCAGAAAATCCAAGATGGCGGGCAAAGTGTCCTTACTATTATATATGTTAGTTTTAAAATTGGTGTTGGATTTTTTAAAATCTTTGAATCGTAAAGGTATAAATTATACGATAGACCAAAAGTAGATAAAGATGACTTTGTTGAAGTATAAGCAGGAAATTGTTGATGAAAGTCATAAGATAATTTCTAAGTATGATACTGTATGGTGTTCTATAGCTAAGGTTTTTGATAACATAGATAGACATTCAACGTATTCTCGAATGGGGAAGCAATAATCTAGTTAAATTTAACGCTAACAAAACTCAGTGTTGCCTTATGTCAAAAAGATCGATCATTTCTGTGTAAGTATGAATGGCTCAATTCTTAAGTTTTCAGGCTCTATTACTCTGTTGGGTATGACTGTATCTTCAAATCTCTCATGGGTTGACCATCTTCTGTCAGCTACCAAAACAGCTGCTCGTAAAATAGGCTTTTGTACAGATCTAAGCAGTACTTTACCTCTCGACAACTCCTTCTGCTGTATAAGGCCCAAATTCGGCCTCATCTGGAATATAATTCTCACCTTTGGGTTAGTGCTTAATACGCTGTCGATATCGTTGATCGTATTCAAAGAGACGATTATTATAAATGACCGTCCTTAACTTCTCACATACAGTCCCTTGAGCATAGAAGGATGGTTTCAGTTCTTTCTTTGTATTATCGTTATTACAACGGCTATTGTGCTGGTGAATTACATTCTTTGATACCATCTCCGGCTATCTTTGCGAGAAACACTGATTCGCTCATTCACATCATCAGTATGCAGTACAATCTCCACTTGTCGTACCAAACGGGCAATCCACATTTTTCTACACGGGTTTTAAACTCTGGAATGATCTCCTAGTTTCTGTTTTCTCACTTATGATATGAGACAATTTAAGGTAGCTGTTCATAGGCATCTATTGGCAATTCATTATTCTATCCATCCTCCTAAGTGTTCATGAGTGCTTTAGCACGATAGGCCTAATTTAGCCTTTTAGGTCCACAATCATAAAAAAAAAAACATCATTTATTTATTTTATTGTTTTAAAATGGTCATATGCTATGTACGTTCGGATGATCTTTTACCTATACGAAAATTTATTTATACGTTGTATTTCTAATAAGGAGGTTCTTGTAAGACACGTGTAGGGCTTCGCAACTTGTTCTGGCCTTCGCCCCTGGCTGAGATGGTATTGAAGCTACCTTATAAGACAAGTGAGCTTGGCTATCGTGGCCACTTGTGCAATTGTATTTAGGTTCTAACTTAATCTTACAGCTGTAGGCATTCGGTCATATAAAATTGTATTCTAATAAGGAGCCTACTTGTAAGACAGGACTTGTATCAGGGTCTGAGCCCTGGCCCTTTGAGTTAAAATTGATTTTAGTGCCATCTAGTGCATATAGACTAATGAACATTTTCTATAATAGAAGTTGATAATGCACATCTCTCTTGCTCTATCTTGTTTCTCTCTCTTCTCTCTTTGGCTCTTTCTCACACACACACACACACACACACACACACACAACAAATCAATTAATTAATCAATCAATCTCAAACAAATCACGCACGCATCAAATCCACGCATCCAATCAATCAACACGAAACATGTCTTACAGTTTCGAAACCAGATTACAGTTCAAACTGAATACATAAAGTCTAATTAAATATGACGTGAAATAATAAATAATTTCTACCCTAATGCAATGATGCTTTATGTATAGGCAGATCTCTCTAAACAGGCACCACCTATACATGGAACATTATATCTGATTTATTTGCATGTTCAATTACATACACACACAAAATTGTTTCATTGAAACGTGTTCATTAACTGTTATAAAACCCATTAAAAGACGAAAGTAATAATTACTTATATATAACATAGAGTTAAATTAAATTAACATGTTTTTAAGAATATCAAACTGATATAATGGAAATAAAAGGCAAAAGGTTTTAATGGTTTTATTATTATACGCGAATTAACAATAACTACAAGTTTAAAATCCACGAATACGTACCAACTATTTGTAGAGCTGATCTTATGACGTCATCCTATAAGAGAATAATACATTTTAAAAACTTTATCACATTTTGTTAGCAATATCAGAAAACATATATATTAAAAATAATACGCTTTACCTTTAGAAAGTTTTTCTTTCAGTTGTTCTAATAATGATAACCATATGTTGAACTGAAATATTTTTATACAACGTCACATGTAGTCTCACTAAACACGTTTTATGAATGGTTGATATAAACTGGCTATTACATTCCGATCATTAACTAATTTAGAAAGTAATATACAAAACACTAGATTACATGCTACTCGTATTTACAATTATATTGTACTTATAAAAATTTACATTCAAAACACCACAAATATTTAAAATTCTTTAAATAATTAAATCTTCAGATTACATAAACATATGTATATTAATTAAATCACCTAACTAAACAATTACAACAATGACACGACTACACACACTACATCACACACACACACACACACTACACACACACACACTACACATCATACACACACACAAATTGTTTATGGAATTTATCAGTTGAGATTAATAGCAATATCAACTAAACGCTTTAAAATTTCCAACTGTAAATAAGATGACGTAATGTAATTTTATTTGAAATTTCATACAATTTTAACATTATCGAGATTTTGAGATAGCAATCACTCATCATTTCACCTTGAACATATATTGTTCAACCTATAAAGCAGCTAATAATCCCTGACAGTTTTATCAGAATCATTATTTACATGGACATGAGGTTAACCTAAATTAACTGGTTTCAGCACGGTTCTGGAATGCTGCACCTTAAATCTTTCAGTTCGTTCAAGTTGTACCGTATTCATTTCCTTCAATTTTATCTGCATTCTGTTTCGAGTGTAGTACGTTTTTTAATACATAAACAGAATCTTCAATACTGTGATGCGTGTAGCAGCAAAACAGGTTAGCTAGCTAGTGTCACCTCTATATTATTTTACATGCAAGCCTGACCTTATCATAAATACATCTGTTAAAAAGGTAATTAAACATAACTCCACGGACTGGGCATAGCAAGCAACGTTTCTAATTATGGCTTTTGGTCAACACATATTGCCTACAATTACATATAATCGACTATCATTGCTTTAGCACGAGGAGCAAACGAAAACACGCACACGCACGCACGCATGCATGCACGCACGCATTCACGCACGCACGCACACACATACACACACACACGCGCGCGCGTCTGAATTAGAAAAATCCAGTGCAATGAAATATCGCGTACAAATGGAGGAAAAGTTAATGGAAACGGATACCATGGAACCACCTTATTTACATACTCGAAACGTGTTACGGGTCGCCAAACATGAACACAAGCTAAAAAACTACATGCACAAAAATCCAATAAATGCTCTCAAATTGATGAAGTTGGGCCCGATGACTAATATCATCCGTAGAATTGGATTAAATCCTTTTTTTGTCCATTATTGGGCAAATTTCAATTAAGTATATATCGAAGCTACACTTTAGATGAGGGCTCATGTGTATATATAGAGGTCACTGGGAGCATAATTAGAAAAATTAAGAGGACGGACAAATCTAATTCCAAACAATCTATTTTTATACAATTGTGTTGCAAATTCTGTAAATAATAAATTATTTCCCGTGACTCAAGGTCCACAACACAAATGCTATTGAGTACTGGCTTTTGGAATTGATGCGATCGGGCGCACCACGACCATGACGTATGTTGTGGAAGCATTTTGGATCTATTCCACCTAAATTTTATATAAAGTACCATTATTTATGAAGAATATTCTAGCATTCATAGCAAAAATCTACACATTTGTTATCAGGAACCAATTTATTTCGTACTTTAGATATCAAACCTTAATAGATATTGTTATTTTAATTAATTTCTAATTTGGTAGTCATAATAATAGAGTTTGGTTTTATAGTTCAGATATTCGATCAAAATCCAAAATTATTTCGTTTAATAGCTTGTTATTATAACAGATATCAAAAAAATTAATCTAAACTTTTTAAATAAAATTTACCACAAGGTTGCCATACTCAAAATTATCAAACGACGTTTTGTCTTTTCAGGACCATCAATATTTTTTAAATACGGACCTGGATTTTTTACTACAATTTTTTAAGGTTTATAGTTAATACATATATAAAATTCTTGACTATTCTTACGTTTCGTCTGTGAAAATCATCATCTTCATGGTTTCTTACTGAAATGAATTAAATTTTTACTACATTTCTTTGTAGGTTTTGATAATCTTAATACACTGCTATGGCATTTAACATACACATTTCATCTATGATCATCATCTATAGACCTTTTGTAATAGTCTTAAAGCAGTATTTATAAAAATAATGATAATCACAAAATTTAACAGTTCAGAATTCGTCAACGAATACGAGATGCATTTCAAAAAAATTACACGAAATGGTGGATAGCGACATCAAACATGTCAAGGAGGATTGAACTATTATTAACAGAATTGATTTCATTTTGAGCAACTTTCATAGCTGGTTTTAAAAATACTCTAATTTTATTTCTACTGCTAGGTCAGTCTTAAATTATCACATTTATTCATTATCATTAGATGTAGAAATAAACTGTTAAATTTTGTGATTATCATTAGTTTTTTATAAATCTGATTTAAAGACTATTACAAAAGTTCTTATAGTATGATCATAGTGAAATGTATGTTAGAATGTAGCATGTTGATACAAACCTACAAGAAATGGTAATTAATGTTCATTTCATAAGAAACCATGAGTTGATATGATTTGTTCACAGCGAATTAGAAAGTCAAAATTTTGATATCATTGTAAGTTAGAACTTACTAAATAACCTGATTATCCACAATATTTGTAACTATTTTAGACTATCTATAGATCTAAGATATCACTTTAAATTTAAACTCATTTTCGTTTTAGAAATAAATAAATATTTAAAAATAATACGTTTACCTTTTAGAAGCTTTTTCTTTCAGTTGTTCTAATAATTATACATATGTTGAACTGAAATATTTTTATACAACGTGTCCACATAGTCTCACTAACACGTTTTTATGAATGGTTGGATATAAACATGGCTATACATTCCGATCATTAACTAATTTAGAAAGTTAATATATAAATACCTGATTACTGCTACTCGTATTTAAATTATATTGTACTTATAAAAATTACATTCAAAACATGCTTAGCACAAAACAGGTTATCTATATGTCACCTCTATATTATTTTACATTGCAAGCCTAGACTTTCACAAATACATCTGTTAATAAGGTAATTAAACATAACTCCACGGACTATAGCAAGCAACGTTTCCAATTATGGCTTTTGGTCAACACTATATTGCTACAACTACATATAATCGACTATCATTGCTTTAGCACGAGGAGTAACGAAAACACGCTCAACGCAACGTCATGCATGCACACACGCATGCACGTCACGCATCACGCACGCACAACAACACACGC
This sequence comes from Vesta saturnalis, assembly GCA_036346205.1. Taxonomy (NCBI): domain Eukaryota; kingdom Metazoa; phylum Arthropoda; class Insecta; order Coleoptera; family Lampyridae; genus Vesta; species Vesta saturnalis. The sequence continues at coordinate 219,388 of JARFJB010001486.1, read as the reverse complement.
GCGCGTCTGAATTAGAAAATCCAGTGCAATGAAATATTCGCGTACAAATGGAGGTAAAAGTTAATGAATACGGATGACCATATGGTAAACTACCATCATTTACATACTGAAACGTGTTACGGGCAAACATGAACACTTAAGCTTAAAATTTAACTACATGCATCAAAAATCCAATAAAATGTCTCAAATTGATGAATGTTGGGCCCATGACTAATATCAATCCATAATGAAAATTGGATTATAACTTTTTTGTCCATTATTGGGCAAATTTCATTAAAGTATATCGAAGACTACACTTTAGATGAGGCTCATGTGATATGTAGAAGGCCACTGAGACATAATTAGAAAAATTAGAGTGACGGACAACATCTAATTCCAAACAGATATATTTTATACAATTGTGTTGAAATTCTGGAAATAATAAATTATTTCCGTGACTCAAGGTCCACAACACAACATGCCATTGAGTATCTGGCTTTTGGAATTGATGCGATCGCATTCTTCACTCCATGACTGTTGTGTGCAGGAAGCATTTTGGGTTTTCCACCTAAATTTTAGTGTAAAGTACCATTGATTTGATGGTAAGATATTTTAACGCATTATACTAAAAATTAAAACATTTGCTCTTTTCAGGCACTTTTACTTTCTCACTTTTAGTTTAACTTTAACTTTTACTTTTTTACTTTTACATTTAATTTTACCGCTTTGGATTGCACAATAATTCTACTGTTACGTACGCTTTCATTTTATGATTGCAATTTTTGCATTCAAAACTTCAAAATAATGCAATAAATATTGGTTTATTAAATTTCAAGAAGACAAATTTATAAGAAATAAAATTCCACTCATGGGTGTGGCTTACTACGTAAAGCATTATTACAAGACATTGCGTAATATTGATGCATAGATGACATCATCTTAGTTGAAATTTCCGTAATCGTTTAGATACCAGAGGTTATTAAAAAATGTGTGTACAAAAATTTTACAAACAGGTATTTATGTAATGATTTTTTAGTAATTTAAGGCTAGTTTTAAGATATATTTTATTTAACCCTATCATTAACTGTTAATAAACATAGTTGTATATTTTTTATTTTTTTTACATTTTGATAAAATTTTTAGTGTAAACCTCGGTTTAGTTATTCCGAGCATTATAAAAAATAACTTGGCGTCCGAGACCATTTTTGTTAGTTTTACATTGCAATTTTTTATATTGATGTTCAGTGGAAGTAAGCTAGCAGATTTTGTGGTAATCAAGCAAATCAAAAGACTGGCCCTATATTAATTTACCGACTGGGACAAAGGCATTATTTGTGGTGAATGGTTAGTATCTCCAGTTAGTTTAACGATTTGTGTTTTTAGAGAACTTTTACTCTTATTTCTTTACTTATATATTTAAAACATTTTATATATCTTATACGATTACCATTTACACCTCTTCATTATATTCAGAACATTAACACTGAAAGAAATGTTTAACAGCAGTGTACAAAATAATAAGTATTTTCTAATAAATTGGGAAGTGACTGTAAGACATCTATGCCGACAGTTATTTAGACAATATCCATCCTTTAAAGAAAAATCAATATTTTCCAAATGCTGCACAATTAGCAACTGCAATTTCTTATACGGGTATGTACTGCATTGATTGTTACTTTTTGCCTCGTTTTATGTATTGTGTGCGGTCAGCGGACCTCAGCGGATGAGATATAAAGCGTCTAATCCGCTTAATGGTTGCGCTGTCAACAATTGAGCAAGCTGACCATGCCGTTGTGACATATTAGTTGATTGGTTGGGTTCTGTCCGTCGATCATATAGCAAGAAGGATCAAGTTTTGATATCTAAAGCTAATGGTATCGACTGTAAATAAATAAATGCCACATACCGAGATGGAGAGTATTTCGCTACAGTCGAGCGCAAGTTTGTTCGACTAAGGGACAAAGCCCCACGAGCGACAATAGCGCGAGGCTACATGGAAAATGTCCACCGAGGTTTGTATACTATTTACTCCCAAAATTGTTCAATTTTAGACAGCTTTCAGATGCTTACGCACAGTAACCATTGGAAAAAGTGACAATTCTGATTTCCTATACTGTACTTGCTTTATTCACTTCTGAACAGTTTGAGACGAATTCATTTTCGGCCGACTGTGAATAAACAACCAAATCGGAATCGCTAAGCTGGGAATTGGAATGTTTCGTGTAGTTTGAATGCTATTTTGTGATGGGGCAAAACAAATGTTCTTAGTGCTATACGTATTCTTCTTGTTATTGATAGATTGATTCATTGTTGGCCTCGTGGTGTAGTCCGTATGGACTACCCCTTCCCACAGCGGTTTTGAAAGCGTGCATTGGGTTAGGTTGGCAGAACAGTCTTACCCGCTTAGGCCTAGAAATGAACACAAATTATTGTGGCGATTAGGTTTCAAAATCGGGGTTCTGTCGAATTTAATAATAAAAAAACATTACTTTTCTATATTTTTGACATTTTATTATGGTGTATAGTATATATACCTGGATAATGGAAGTTAAAGGTAAACTTGCCCCCAGTTGTCGCGTTCAATCTTCAAATAATGCAGTATATTCATTAACATTACTTGAGCTTGACTTTTCAAAGATTTACCTTTTAGTGACATCATTATTTGCTGGAAAATAAATAAATGCATTCAATCAATTGGAAATACATTTTGCATTATAAACTTACCTCGTAATAGTGTATATTAATAATAATAGTTTTGAAAAAAACTGTTGTTTACAAATGCAACGAAGCGAAAATAACTACAAAACACGATGCGATTATACGAAACGAAATACGAAGAATAATTTGAGGTTAAATAGCCAAGAAGACATCTGACAGCGCTTTGACTTTAGAATCGACATACGTTTTTAAGTCCTGCATTTAAAATATATAGCAGTACGTGCTTTAAGTGGGAACTTCGCACTAAGATAAACGGAAACAGATGCATTTCACAGTAATAATTATATCCCCATTCTCGAGTCCGCTATGAGTCACCTCTCCCCGGCGCTGCTATACCTAATTCATCATTGGTATTTTCCAATAAAAGTAAGACAGCAGACTACTGCATAATATGAACGCTGATTTATTTTAAAAATGGTTTCAAGAACAGCTTTTACCAAATTTCGAAAAACCAAGTTTGATAATTCTTGACAATGCCAGTTATCATTCTACATTAGTAGAAAAATTACCCTCAAGTAGTTGGAAGAATGATCAATCTTTAAGAAAACACAACATTCCTCATTCGAATGATATGCTGAAAGTGGAATTATTACAAATTGCCACGGATTTACAAGTTCCAAATATATATGCAATTGATGAAATCGCTCGTCAATGGGGAAATTAAATTTTACGTTTACCCCCGTACCACTGCTAATTCAACCCCATCGAGTTAATATGGGCAAATTGTAAACAGTATTACAACAAAAACGTTGGAATACACGGCTTCAGGGACGAGAATGTTTTATCGCTATGGAAGGATTCATTAAATCAAGTAACTGGAGAACTGTGGCAAAAGTGTATTCTACATGCTGAAAAGGAAATGAGCCAGTGGTGAGACGTTCAAAAAAGAGCTGAGGAGATGGTAAAACCTCTAGTAATCAATGTCGGAGAGTCGAGTGAATATGATAGTGAAAGTGAAGGTGATGACTTTTAATTATAAGATGTCTCTTTCTCTCCAGGATTACACTATGCGCCTGCATAGTGTAATCCTGGAGAGAAAACTCCCAAGTGGATGTGGTTTATACCGACTTTAGCAAGACCTTCCATACCGCGACCACTCAATTCTGGTATCAAAACTAAGCAGTCTAGGGATCCATGGTAGCTTCCTCAGGTGGTCTGAAAGTTATTTAAGCGACCGACATTTAAAAGTTAAAATCAAATCAATCGTATGTTCCTCCTTCGCCGCTACTTCTGGGGTTCCTCAAGGATCTCACCTTGGCCCATTACTATTCAACATTTTTATCAATGACATTAGCAAAATCTGTTCTGGCGCTGTCAAATTTCTTTTATTTGCTGACGACCTAAAAATCTACAATATGGTGAGATCAACAGATGACGCCCACCTGCTCCAACAAGCTCTGAATAGACTTGAAGAATGTGAGGAAAATAGACTGTCTTTAAACATCGATAAATGCAGTGTAATTACATTAACGAAGGGCAGAAATCCATTGTTATTTAATTATACCCTGGCCGGAACCCCTCTTACTCGACTCACAATCGTAAAGGCTCTAGGAGTACTTGTTGACCAGGGATTGACTTTTGTTAATCGTATTGACCACATCATTAGTAGAGGTAACAAGCTACTAGGTTTCGTAACGCGGGTCCCAAAGGATTTGAAGGCTCTAGAGCGCTCAGAGTTCTGTACGTCAGCCTAGTACGACCTGTATTGGAACACTGCTCCACCGTCTGGGACCCACACCACCAATGTCACATGGAAGCTCTGCAGAGACGGTTCTTGAGAGTTCTTTAGTACAGAGAATCTGGGTCATATGAGGGAACTCCCTACAATGTTTTGATGGATGTATATAGACTGGACCAGATAGAAGACAGGAGAATACTAGCAGGCATGACATTTCTATTTAAACTGCTTCATAATCTCATAGACACCGAGCTACTTAATCAACTTGATTTCCAAGTTCCTCAACACCGTACACGGCAACAAATTCTCTTCAAATAACCAACCATAGATGTGACTATAGGAAACACACTGGACTCCCAAGGTTTATGTCCTTGGCCAATAGATTCTGTACCGAAATAGACTTCTTTCAGTCTAATAGCCTGATGAGCTTTAAACGCTTAGCAAGACAGAGCCTGTTAAATGATTAAAGTTAATCAGTGACTATGACTAATAAAATAAAACAACCTAGTATATTAACTTAAATTAAGTTAAACTTAATTAAGTGTATTGTCTTATATACACTGCCTTCTATATAATGGTATTGTCCGTATATGTACTAATAAATAAAGTATAAATCATTTTAATAAAGTAACATAAATGTTATAGCTATGGAAAAACCGTACTTACACCCCCATTGGGGCAGCTGTATAAATCCCTCGTTTTTAGGAAAACTATCGGTGTCTCTGCAATCAATTAAATGAAATATCTTAACCTAAAATTTTGATTTATTTCGTTAATAAATAGCACAGTTAAAGATCTAGCGACGATTGAAGACACACAAGTAGGCTCAATTGAAATATTGGCACTATTACATCAAGCTTCCGCCCTTTTCTTTCTTTAAAGGAGAGGCTGCAATTCCATTATTGTAGTAAAGTTAATGTGTATGTAAAATGAGATGTAATTTTAACTATTCTTGTAATCCCTTGGCATTACCAGTGTGTCGATCAGTTTAATGTTAAAGGTTAATAGGTGATTAGGGTAAATTTTATTATATTGACATAAATTAAAAATGGAATGTTGCACTCTTTTATAATACCTGTTTGAAGATTAAAATACTTAATAAGCAACATTTTCGGTAAGACAAGATGTAGGTATAGCTTTATGGATTTTTGATAAACTATATAGTTTTGGTGAAATAGATTCAGAGTTAGTTTCTTTTTTATTTATTCGGGAATAGATGATAATTTAATAAGTTTATGTGGAAATGTATATATTAGAACCATAAAACGTAGCTTTGGTACAACACGTAAAGAACATATGAGATTTTTTAGATTAGGAGCAATCAGAGAAGTCTGCGGTAGCTGACCATGCTTTAAATAATCTAAATCATGACATTCAATTTGACAATATGGAAATATTGTCAAGACAAACTTATTATTATGTTTGTTCACAACGTGAAGCTATTGAGATATATAAACACCCTAATAATTTTAATAGACAAGAAGAAAGTCTCAGTTTAAATTTTCTTTGGCATTTTATAATTGAAAAAGGCATAATGACACGTCTTGATTTTGATTTTAATTTTGACTTTTGGTATGTCTAGGTTTTTTGCCGTGTTTTTCCTAGACCTTTACCTTTACCTTTACCAATTATATGTAAATTATCACAGTATTATAATTTAACATAAGTAGTTAAAAAGTATTAAAATTATAAAAGTACATAAAACGTTCTGCATTATGGTTTTTATTGTTAATAACATTTGCAATTATTGACAAAGCTAATTTCTTATTCAAATGGATTATTTTATTTGATGTCATGTTTATATCTGTGAATGCTTCTATCATTTTCAAATTTAAGTTCTTCAAAACTTTCTCACTTACATCATAACTCGATTAAATTTTGTTAAATGTCTTTTTGCTGACAGTTTTCATTGTTAGCCTTCGACCGATAGAGGGTGTTCTGATTTGTCAGCTTTAAGACAGTTTAACAATATTTAATTTTTAATGATCTAGTTATTCTTTACTAAAATTTAATTCTATAGTTTCTCAAACTGTTATATTAATAGCAGGCTGATGTTTATATTTTAACTTTATCAAACATTTAAGATTGTATAATATAATACTCCATTAAAACCCAAACAAGTTTAAGTATTTTATTATTGTAATAATGGTGAAAGTTTAAATTTTCAGAAATGCATTTTGTTTATGAATTAAAACTCCTTCCGTAGGCAAAGGATGAGGTTACCATTTGTTCATGCTGTTGTTATAAGCTTCTTTCTTAATCCCATGTACAGGGTAATCTAACTCATCATATTGCCATGTAATGTACAACATTACATACGCCTACACTCTTTTCTAGAAAGATAGTTCAAACATTCGATTTGTTGTTATAGAGTTCTTTTCGGTATATTCATAAGTACATTGCGTAATCTAAATTTGTAGAAAGTGACTAGGCACGTGTAAATACGTGACAAATTATAACCTCAATCTGTTTAAAGATGGAAACAAAACGAAAATTAAAATTACGGATGTTTTGCTTTTAATGAACTGTAGAGTAACGTGTTGGTTCCTAGGTTACCGTAGATTTTAGTCTAAAATATTATTACATAGGTCTGCGTGCAACATTACAAAGGGATCTTATCGAAACGGGAAACCTGCAAAAGTATTATATAAGATTGATGTTTCAGTCCCACCAGGTTATCGTCTAAATTAAAACTCCCAATACTCAATATTTAAAGTGAAACACCGACATAATTAGTAATTAACGATCTAATTTGACTAATCAATAGGCCGAACTATAGACTTTGTAAGTAACCATTCACAGTACGCCTAGGTAACTAAAGAAATGGGTCTGGAAAATCATAGGACCAATTCCATCTTCATATAAAAGACATCAGTCCCTACAGTAAGTCGTTAATTAATCATCAACCTACATTACGGTTAAACCTGCAAAAATATTTAACGATTAATGGTTTAAAAGTTCTCACGACAGTATGGCCGAATCATTAAACGTCCTTTCAAAACTACAATTTTGAAGGTATACTACCAATTAAATCAGTAATTCACACTTATCTTCCGCATGGATCTTCTAAATATGGACCTTCTGAAGAATACGCATCTTAATTCAAAGTCAAGATCTAATTACAGCTACCTACGATAGTTTTCTAAAGGTAAGCTTGAACTTAAAAAAGAGACAATCATACAACTGAACTCATAATTTCCCCAACTTTCTATTCGAAGAAATTCGTTATGAGTTAGGTAGTCAAAGAGTGGACGTTTGCAGAAATCCAGGTATAACATCTACACTTAAGGGATATGTTCCTTATACGGCAAGCAAGAGCAAAGCACTAAGCCATTTGGGGTGGTCACCAAAGGATGAAGAACCATTACAAGTAGAATTATATGAGCAAAATGGAGCAAAATCTTGTACAGTATGTATACCATTGAACCACATATTTGGAGTAATGGAGGATAATCGGCAAATGATCGTGAATATGCGTCAAGAGTTGAGTTTAATTCGATCTAGAAGCGATACAAACTGCTACTATGGTGAAGTTGTTTGAAGGAATCAATAAGAATTCTTTTATTACTGCTCCATTTCGTCAATGGGATTTATATGAATTACCTGCTTTAAAAGAAGCAACCTCAGACATATGGCCATCAAGAACTCAATTCCACAACTGGAAAAACCACGTTGAGATAATTGTTTGCATTCAACAAGGTAAAAGGTCACCAAGTTGGCAAGTTGCCGAAATTTGATCACAGTTAACATCAGAAACCTTAAAGGTATTGAATTCTGAGTATTATCCATATGAAGCAATGAATTTGAATCAATGCTAACCAATACTGGGTGCTATCATAAGTTTTTGAACATTCCGAGTGATTACTATGGTGAGATGATGGATGCATTATGCAACTTGTACATATTAATACATTGACCAGTATTTGGTAATGGACTGCTCTAAATAAAATCGCTTAAAGAACTCAATAGTAGGCATCAAATTGGAATTAGTTTTATTTCATCACACCAACGAAGGAAGTTGTTTAAGGAACAATAAAATTCTTTATTACTGTCATTTCTCAATGGGATTTATATGAATTACCTTTAAAAAAACCTCAATTGCCGAAAATCAACACAATGGAAAAAACTGAATTGTTATTCAAAGGTAAAGGTCAATTGGAACAAATGTAGATACTTAACATAACCTTAAAGTACATTAATTCAGTTTATCCAATGAAGTGATTTAACTTCAAGACACTGCACATTTTAAATTCCGATGTGATTACTGGGAATGTGCATTATCAACTATTCAATTCAATCAGTATTTGTAATGCTGCTTAAATAAATGAATCCTTAAAAACTCAATAAGCATCAAATGGAATTAGTTTTTATCCACAGAAGTTGCTAGAAACAATAACTCAATTAAATATTATCTGAGAAAATGTAGTATTCAAAAGGATTGCAAGTATTGGTTACAATTCTGGTAAAAAAAGATCAGTTGTTCGAAGTTTGAAATTTAAACATGTGTACGTATACTCTAAGTCATTGAATCAAAACAAGTACAAACTTTTACAAGAAATCTTACTTCCAATGAAGGTTACTTTACGTTCAGTGATAATCACGATGTGATTGAACCTAATTGTGCAAAATCAAACTCTATTTGTATTTTCGATGATATCGCTTGTGAAAATCAAGATAATTACTCTTTGTATTTTGGTCAAACTTACAGTAAAATCCCAAAGCAATTAATTCGTGATAACGCAAATCTAATTAGACTATTTGAGAAAGATGAATTAATCCTAAAACATGTATATTCACCATAAGCATGAAATTGGTCAAAGTGCTGGGTAGATCAGTTTGGTTTCATGGCCATAAACAAGGATGCGGAAGTTAATAACGGTCGCTATAGGAAAAGGTTGGATCAATATATAATACCCTAAACTGCGTTTAGTAGTTTAGTAACAGACCCGTTTAGGTATTACAAGCTATCTGTTTAGTGTAAACAGCTGTCTGTTCATGGTAAATCGATACCTGTTCAGCGAACCCGTTTTGCTACAAACTTTTAATGAATATATAATACCTTAAACTGCTTTCATTAATTTAGTAGTTACTGACCCGTTTAGTTATTAACAGCTATCTGTTTAGTGTACACAACTATCTGTTTAGGGTAAACTGATAATAATAATATTTGAAAGTACTTATAAGCCCATAATAGAGGCCATTGACGTTAAACCCAAAAAACCACCTCTGTTCATAATTCCAAGAAAGCATACTACTACCCCACTAGCCCCATAGCTCAAGTTCAAAGGACTCCAGGCTTCACTTCGCCGTCATTAGGTGATTCAAGAAAGGGTGCTACTAACCTACTAGCTCTGCTTCCGTTTTTTAAACAAATTCTCCTCCACGCATTCGTACACCATATTTCTTAGACACAACTGTCATAGGAGAAATTAATACTGAGGAAGAAGAAGAACCTATCAGTATCACAGATGATTTTACTACCCGTAATGAACCCATCTCAGAAGAATTTCCCGAGCAGTACAACGAATTACCTCGTATATACGTTAAACCTATTATGACGGATCCTGAAGGTGCTATTGATCACACTTATGAAGTCCACTATGATACCAAAACAGATGAATGGACAATCGGTAAAACCCCCGTTACAGTTAAAGGAAGCGATATGATTATTAAATGCATCACGTATAAAGGGACTCCAGGTTTATATAGTCTACGAAGGTAAGCTGAATGCAGCAGAGGTTATAAAGAAAGTTGCTTTTTATTGGCTCTACTCAAATTAAGAGCTTGGAGAAGAGTTCAGTACATATTTGTATCAAATTGATAACCAAAATATGTTTGGCCAGCTTTTAGGTAAAATTCACCTGTGCGGCAGTTCTATCATATTATTTTTTTATCTTTATTATTAATTAGTTAGTAATATATTCTGGAAATGTCAACTTGATACTATGCACGGTTTTCGAGATCGAGAATTGTGGGTCGGTCTGAATTCTCGCTCCCTTAGATGGCAGCTCCATCACATACCATTTTTTACCTTCATTATTAATTAGATACTAATATAATCTGAAATTGTCATCTTTTGCAAATCATTCATTTATACGTTAAATCTACAACATTTATTGCTAAAAACGACGTATCTCAAGGGTGAAATTTAGGCCCACTGTTATTTACAATATACTTTAATGAATTATAGTTTGTGCTGGATTGCAAAATCTAATGTACGCAGATGATGTGAAATGGTTTTCCACCATTCGTAGCATTGCTGACTGCATCATTTTTCAAGACAGCCTATAAGAAATATACAAGGTCGATGCATTGACCTGTACATCATTGTATTCGCTCATAAACATCTATTATAAAAGAGAATAATAAACTTTTGTAAGTGGAATATTGACATTGTCCAAATTACCAAAATACATAATGAATTGTAAAGTATTGATCATAGCATTAATAATTAATTTGCATGTATTTCAAAACACAATTAAAGCAGAAGTACTTCGATAGAGAGGTTAAATTTTAGTTTACTTAAAGCGTTAAATTTTCCGATATCAGAGACACTTAGATCTGTCTCCCTAGAAGCTGGCGAATAAACAGGTGAGTAGCAACGCCCTGACTTCTAAAACGGTTCATCAAGCTGGTGTTTTACCCGTTTAAGAATTAAGACTAATGTTGATATGCAGAACAATGAGTATCTCAATTAAATACTTTTCCACTACAGGTAGGCTACAGGAATACATAACCAACAAAGTAAAACATTCATTAATCCTCCACGTTAACACCTCTAGAAATGTTTACAAATAACAATAGCAAAAGTATTAACACGATTCTTACCTGAATCGAGGTTACAACAGTTTAAACGAGAAGAAATCTTTGAATTCTGAAGTATGGATAATGATTAAAAAGTATAAAGCAGCGTTATAAGAAAGATATGAAAATTGTGATTACTGAACTTTATTCTTTTAAACCGCTTAAAATAGCGTACGAGGTAATTTCGCAATGAATAACCTCATTAATGGAGATATTTTTCTGTATCCGAGATGTTTGGAAAGGAATGAAGAACACGTCACATTTTGAAACAATGTAAAATCCCTTGAGAATAACAACGCTGACTCATTACGAACTTATTATCTCAAAGGACGAATAATAAACGTCGTTCAATGTTTATAGAAATCATCGCGTATTTCGTAACTATTTGAGTCGTATAAATAAAAATCTGTTTGTAACATAAGTAACCACCATTGGCGGTTCCTCAATAAGTGCACATGCGCACGTGCACTCCAAAATTTAATGTCTCTTCTTTAAAAAAACATATTTAAATTTTATCATTCTTTAAATAATTTTATCATTCTACCTGTAAAATATTAATTCCAAAAAGAATTCGTCAAAGACCAAAAATTAACACACGAGAAGTAAAATGATCGACGAATTTCTTATCTGGTGGCAATCCTTAAACCTATTACTTAATTAAGCGCGCCTGCTCATCGAATCCACCTCGTCGCGTGTTTGTATCGTTCACCGTTCATGTAAATATTAAATATAATTGGTGGAACCTTTGCCCCCGAACTCTTTATTCCCCGCGACACTCCGCGTTTTTAGCTGGTTCGTGTGCGCATGATATCAGTGCACTTATCGAATCGGATTATGTTCACGAATTATGGCGGGATTCTGGAACTCTGATAGCATTAGCGTGCAATATTTAAAGACAATTAAATTTACTTCGCTATCTTTAGACGAAAAAATAAAAAAATCAAAAATGTCGGTCGTCCGAAACCAAATTTGTTAATTACGAACCCTACTAAATGCAAAAGTCGTGATTATAAACGAACTTTTAAAATAGAAACCTATGAAAATTAAAGGCACGTCAAAAGACATTCAAAATGATTTATTAGAATGTATGCTTTCCGTGTGTCAGGCACATATCAAAAAAAAAAATTACCGCTTCAAATTTTGTGTCCGTTACGAGTGACGAAACAAGTGATATTTCAAATATTTTCCATATGGTTACTGTTTACCGTTATACTTTAGCAAATGGTACTCTCGATGAACGATTGTGGGCTTTTACAAAACCAAACGAACACGATGCTGTTTCCTTAGCTAGCTCCATAGAAGAAGCATTAAATTATGTTTTAAAAAATTCTGACCAGTTCATTTCCTAAAGTTATGACGGAGCAAGTGTCATGAGTGGCACAAACGGTGGTGTACACAAATTTATTAAAAATAAAATTAAATATGCCCATTATATTCATTGTTATGAGCATCAATTGAATTTAATAATGTCTCAGGCAACAAGCATAAATACAAATGTTCGTATATTTTTTCCGATTTGACTGATATTACCAATTTTTTTTCAAATTCTCCACAAAGAGTTGCCATATTAGATGAAGCGGCTGGAATAGGGTTTCTAGAAAACAGAGAAGCACTTATACGGGGTGTGGCGCGAAGACCTTGCATTAGACTTATTGGTGAAACTACTGATATTTGAAAATAGAAAATTTGCATTTTAATATTTTTGGCCATGCTGAATTCAATGAAAATATTTGTAACTTTATAGCACTTCCGGTTATACCGGAAGTAACCATCAACTAGCTTATTTTAAAAAAATATTTTAGTAAAAATTCTTATTCTGCATAAAATTTTGAACAAATTTTTCTATAGATAACATATCTCAAAAATGAGCTGTTTGTGAGTTTTGTGAATTTTTTTCAAAAATCATATTTCCATATTTTTAACTTTATAACACTTCCGGTTATACCGGAAGTAACCATCAACTTGCTTATTTTAAATACAATGTGGTATATTTGGGTTGAAATTCGTATTCTACATAAAATTCTGAACAAATTTTTGTAAGAATAACCTATTTAAAAAATGAGCGGTTTTTGAGTTATTTTAAATTTTGTGAATTTTTTTCAAAAATCATATTCTCATATTATTTACGATATCTTATCTAATTAATAATCGTTTACTTTCATGTTTTGACCAAACAATATCAATGTATGACGAAACATTGTGGATAGGAAATGACTTTGTTAATTTATACAGGGTGTTGAAAATCGAACGACCAATTGTAATAAATTCAAATATTGAAAACTTGCTTAATTTAAATGGAACGCCCTGTGTTTTATGGTGCTATAAGATTTATTATTTTATTTCCTTTCGATTTATGTTTACATTCCCTATACCTAAATCGAGCCAATTTCAAAATATTTCGGTCTTTTTTAATAAATGCATAAAACCTTATACTCAAATCTAATAACATTTGTCATAAAGTGAAAAGTAGGCTATCGAAATTCATTGTTACGCTTAATTAAGTTTTTATTGCTGTCAAAGCGGTATAATTATTGTGACAAGCTATTTTGAAATATCAAAGTACTAATAAGTTCATAATCATTTTGAGAATGGCACATAGAAATGATATCAATAATGATTTTCTAAACTTGATCCTAATCTACAGAGACTGTAATAGAATTGCTAGCCGAACATGTCGTGTATTTACAGAAAGATTTCCGGAAAAACGGAGATACCATCACAAGACTTTTAAAGAACATGTCGCAATTTGGAGCATGCCGTTCAAAAAATACAAACATTAAACAACTAGTTGATGATGAAGTTAACGTGACAAATGTGCTGGGATTCTTTTCTGCATATCGAGATGTTTCTATTAGAGATGTGTATCACTTGCTGCCAGAAGATCTCCCTAAGCGCGTTGAATTTTGTGAATGGTTCTTGTAGAAAATCCGGGAACATGAGAATTTTACTCAAAGAATCATTTGGTGGGACGAGATAAAATTTTGCTAAAATGTTTTGGTCTCACGAATACCCTCACATAACAAGAGAGCGTTATTTTCAAACGAGCTGGTCGTTTAATGCTTTTTGTGCCATAAAAGATGGCAGAATTTTCGGACTTAAAAGTTATGATGAAAATCTGACCGGTGCCGGATATTACAACATCCTTCAGGACACTATTTTGCCATCGTTAAACAATTTAAATGCCGAAGAAAGAAGTTTTGTATGATATCAGCAGGACGGGGCACCGCCACACATCTTACAAATTAATGCTGATTTTCTGTACCAACATTTTGAGGATAGGTGGAGAGCCAAGAGAGGACCACATCATTGGCCGTTGAGATTCCCTGATCTCACACCCCTAGACAGTAGTATTTGGGGACATATTAAAAATCTAGTATACTCGGAACCAATTACAACAAAGGAAATTATTATACAGCAAGTAGTACAGGCTTTTAATAATTACGATCCCCAAAAACTTAGTAAATCTACGAACCAAACACTATTAAAAGGATTCATAAATTCTTAGAAGTAAATGGAAATAATTTTGAACATTTGTTGCAATTAATATTTTTGAAATTGTTCTTATTATGTTATTATTATTATTATTATTACTCTTTGTAATTATGTTATGATGTTATGTTATTGTTTTTTATTGTTATCCTTATCTTGAAAATGGCTCATTTAGGTCTAGGGAATGTAACTATAAATCGAAAAGAAATAAAATAATAAATCTTGTAGCTCCATAAAACACAGGGTGTTCCATTTAAATTAAGTCAGTTTTTAATGCTTGAATTTATTAGAATTGGTCGCTCGGTTTGCAACACCCTGTATAAATTAACAAGGTCATTTCCAATCCACAACGTTTCGTCATACATTGATATTGTTTGATCAAAATATGAAAGTAAACGATTATCAATTAGGTAAGATATCGTAAATAATATGAGAATATGATTTTTGAAAAAAATTCACAAAATTTAAAATAACTCAAAAACGGCTCATTTTTTAGATAGGTTATTCTTACAAAAATTTGTTCAGAATTTTATGTAGAATACGAATTTCAACCCAAATATACCACATTCTATTTAAAATAAGCAAGTTGATGGTTACTTCCGGTATAACCGGAAGTGTTATAAAGTTAAAAATATTTTCATTGAATTCAGCATGACCAAAAATATTAAAGTACAAATCTTCAATTTTCAAATATCAGTACTTTCTTCAATAAGTCTAATACAAGGTCTTCGCGCCACACCATGTAGAGTGTATGGAAAGAATACAATCTACATCCAGACAATCTGATACCATCAGAAAGGTTATTGACACTGTTTCATCCTGTAATGCCTCGCTTTGATATTTTATATTCCCTGCTGCAAAAAAGGTCTACTGATTCCGTTACCACAAAACGATGCATTACTGAGTTTGAAAAAAATATTCAAAAAGAAAGAAATAGCATAGATATTATTAGAGAAACCGAGTTAGCAGGTATCGATGAAAGTGAAGCTAGGAAAAAAAGGAAGACAGATGAGACAAATTCTTATGTTTCCACGACTGTGCAAGCTAAGGAAGTATGTGACACCATAATTGCAGAAATAAAAAGAAGGTTTTCGTTCACATGCCATTTGGAAACGGCACACTGATTTTCGGTGGAAAATTTGGAAACATACTCATCAAATTTTCCTATGCTACGTTTAAATTCAGCAATTCAAAACTTTCCATTTTTAGATAAAAAGTTTACCTCGAGTAGGATTTGAACCTACGACCTATACTCTGCTAGGGTACCCCGCTAACCAACTTCGCTATCGAGATACAAGCCCCAATCGATGTAAATTTTGACTTTATGTATGTAGAAATGCTGTGAATTCTAAATATAATGCGATTACAATCAAATTACGTATACGAGGGTCGAGCTAAGTTTATTGAGAATAAGAAGATCCAATAGGCCGTGAAAAACAAGATATAGGGGAAACCGGGGGAATGATGGCCTCCGGGGTAATAGGAGCCACCCTAAATATCGCGGTATAATTTTTATTTCACAACAGGACACAGTTGCGCCATCTCCTTAAGGGTAGCTCAACTAGTTAACCAAGAACAGGCCGGCGATTCCTTGAATTAAAGCAGCCAACATGACATTTCAGTTTTGGTATCGCAGTCTGTAAAAAACGTTTGAATTAACAGGTTCGAAATTCAGATTATCGTTTAGATTTTTCTGAAACTGTTTGTTGTGTATTCTTTTGTTATTAATAGTCTTCGGAGAAAACAATCGTAAGCAGCAATTTATTTAATTTTAGAATTTTTTCATTGTTGTAATTATAACATGTGTTTTTTGGGGTTATCGTGGCCGGCTACTGTGGGGTAATGGGAGCCGGCCACCATTACCCCATCAGTATTGAAAACATCAATTTTTCATTGGAAAAATAAAAGAGTCACTATTTCAAACATGTTTAAGGATACGTTGAGATAGTTAATACGTTTTTCAGATGCCAAGGACCTATCGCAGGCAAACAGAAAAAGGCGCTTGGAAATGTGACCAGCTAAAGGCAGCCATCATTGCGATTAGGAACGGTAGGAGTGTTAGGGAAGTATCCAGAGCTTTCAACATTCCCAGAAGTACCCTGCAAAAGAGATTGAAACAAAACAGCGATGTTGGACCTTCTCTAGGGCGCAAACCGGTATTTTTAGTAGATGAAGAAAATTTTTTAGCGCAGCATGTTATTCATCTAGCAAAACTTTTTTACGGAATTTCCAGACAGGAAATCAAAAAATGTGCTTATGAATATGCTGTAAAAAAAAGTGCCGGTGATGATTGGCTGTGGGGATTTATGAAAAGAAATCCCTCAATTGCTCTCCGCAAGCCGGAAGCAACATCAATAAATCGAATAACCGCTTTTAGTAAGGAAGAAGTCGCCATATTTTTCAATAATTTAGAACAAGTGCACGCAAAGTATAATTTCAAGGCCCATCGAATTTTCAACACTGATGAAACAGGAATTTCTACAGTTCAGACGCCAGGGAAAATTTTAGCCAAGAAGGGGTTGAAAAAAGTTGGGTTCGCCACAAGCTGGGAAAGAGGGCGAAATATTACAGTGGTGTGTGCTTTTAGCGCAACCGGAATTTATGTGCCACCAATGTTTATTTTTGCGCGAAAAAGAATGAATCCGCAACTCCAAAAAGGAGGTCCAGTAGGAGCTCTCTATACTTGTTCGGACAAAGGGTGGATCACAGAAGACCTATTCCTACAATATTTAGAACATTTCCAAAAATTTGTGAAAGCGAGCCAGGAGGATCCGGTTCTCCTCATAATGGATAACCATTCGACTCACTCTACTCTAAAAGCTTATGAATTCTGCAAAGCCAACAGTATTATTCTCTTGTCAATCCCTCCACACACCTCACATAAGATCCAGCCACTTGATGTCACTTTTTACGGCCCGCTGAAGACAGCGTTTAATTCAGAATGCAATAAATATTTAAGAATCACCCGCATGAAAAAATAACCCCTTTCGAAACTGCAGAGCTGTTTAATAATGCATTTATCAGGGTAGCTAATCCAGAAAAAGCTATAACAGGATTTAAAGCTACAGGGATCTGCCCCTATAATCCAGACGTTTTCACCGAGGATGACTTTGAGCCAGCTGCACTTCAAAGAACCAATAACACTGATGGTTGTGATGGTCTTCCGAGTAGTCTTATCAACGACGTTCCTGTTATTCATGAACGTCAGGAAACTCCCGAAAGACAGATAGTTCCAGCTCCTCAGCCGGGTCAAACCCTAGCATGCGAGAAACATTTGGAAATAGTAGAACTATCAAAAGCCTAATATTCAGACATTGAAAAGTCATTCCACGAAATTTTACCGTTACCGGGACCATCAAAATCCAAAACTAGTGGGAGTAGGAGGGCGACCACAAAACAGCATTCCCAAATAATTACGTCCACCCCAAATAAAGACGTTCTCCAAGAAAAGGCTGATAAAAAAAAATTATTACCACAGCAAAAACATGCGAAACCTAGTGCGAAACAGAGCTATAAAAGAAAAGTGTTTTCCCCCGACGTTATTGACGATCACAACGAAAACCATGAAGTTGAGAAGAGAGTAAAGTTACCTAGAGGAAAGAATAAGAAAACTTACAGAGAAATAAGTTCAGAAGACGAGGACAATGATGACGAATGCAAGGACAAAGATGCGAATGGGACTGACATATGTTTAGTGTGCGGTAAATTCGGTAAAAATGGGGAGGTATGGTTGAGACGTAATTCGTGTGGGAATTGGGCTCATAAGGCGTGTACCGATACCGAAAAAAAATTATACCTATGCGATTATTGTGCTTAGAAAACTATAATCTGTTCATTGGGGTAATAGTGGCCATATGTCACCATTACCCCAACTAGTTGGGGTAATGATAGCCATGTAGGGTTTTCTTTTTTTTCCTGTAAAACAAGTTTTATTATTTTTTGTTTACTTTTGAATAAAGATTAAGTGAAAGATGACCTATTTCAATGATTCCCTTATTTTTGAAGGTATTTAGAAGAAACAATAACAAAAAAGTTAAATAAAGCTTAGGGGGCCACCATTCCCCCGGTCTCCCCTACATTGTTATTTAGAGCAATTTTTTATCTGTCATTTGAATCTTTGCTATTGAAGTTACGTTAATTATAACTCAAGTTTATAAATTTTAAAGTGAAATTACAAGTAAGAAAATGGAATTATCTAGAGATCATGTTCGAATCATGATTTATTATGATTTTGAAAAATGTTTAAACTCTTATAAGTACAAACATTGGCTAGCATTTACCGATGGTATAGGGAATTTGAACAGAACAGTAATTGTGTTCAGCATCAAAAAGGAGTAGTACGGCCTTCTTGTGCTGTTACCGACAAAAATATTGCTGTTCTTAAAAAATACTTAAAGCGGACAATAAAGTCACTTATGCGGTAATAGAGCATCAACTCAAGATTGGATCATCAGCTGTTAAAACAATCATGCACGATTACCTGCATTTAAAAAAAGTAGTTAATGGTTTTGTGCCGTATTACCTTTCTGACTTCAAACAATCATCGCGTGTAAGAATTTGCCATTAAACTTTAACTTTCTTAAATAATGGCGGATACCAATTTTTTTCCAAAATAGTGACAGGTCACGAAACTTATATTCCCTCTTTCGGCGTACCTAGCTGCCAAGAGAGTAGTGGTATGGATACACGAAGATGGGGAAACTCCAACAGTGACAAAGAA